>JPKZ01002087.1:352694-368504 GCA_000803305.1 Toxocara canis | reverse complement strand
TTCCCCACTCCCTTCTTCCTTTAATTTTGAATGGCAAACATATAAACCAAGCTATATGACAAGATGCACTTGCACCATTACACGACATCGAATTAAACACGAAAATGAATTTCCATGAAGGCTTGACTCAATATCCATGCTTCAGTGACTTCAAATTTTGAATACCAAATTTTTTGGCATTACTGGCTCATCGCCAAAACCATTTGCTCATCTTGAAACAGCTTCTACTCTAGCAAGCGAGCAGCAATGTTTGCTTAGGTTGCTCGAGGAAATTTCATCAAAAACGGAGAGCGAATTCTGTCGTGCAAACGTTTTGACTATTGCGCCGAAGCTCGCTTCGATGAATAAACAGTTTTGCCCTCTTATGACTAATGAAATTGGCTGTACCGACTTCTTGCTTAAATACTGCACTGCAGTTTCCGTCAAAGATATCAATATATCATACTATAATGCAATTTCAACGACATCCAAGTGTACTGTAGCCCGTCGCTTGTCATTTTCGTTTAACTACTGTACAGCACGATGATATAGCACAATACGACACAAAATAGCACATTTATCGGTTGATACGCCCATAACGAGCATCAAAATAAGCTACCAGGATCATTGCAGTTGCCGAACGCAGTGTTCATGAAATCGAAAACAGTGAAACCGCGTTGAAGTATGACACCCACTTCACGATATTGCGCATAGATTAAATCATCATCATGCAAACCCGCCGAGCATCCGACGTGCAAAGCCTACGAGCAAACAATAAAGTGCGAACGGTAACCTGATTGATCACTCAGAAATGCTTAGAGGCTCTAATTATAAAGAATTTAATCATAGAAAACATGACGGATACAAATTTAATAAAATACAAAGAAGCATATGCAAATATTCTTAAAGATTTAACCGTCATACGAATTAGAGAGTTGTTCTTTCGTTTTTATTGTTCAAAACTAGTAGCCTATAATTATATACTGTAATCTATTAATGAACAAAGTAGTGAACGATTTTGAGCCACAAATCGGATAATCACTCAATGTCAGCAAAGATCAGCAATGGTCTCTTCTCAAAAAAAAAAATCAAAATAACGACTCCAGTGAGACATGGCTGGCGAATGTATCGTGGTATGATCAAAACCACATAACGTACGAGGAAAGTGAAGCCTAAAAGGATGATTGCACTGGACTGCTACGTTGTGTTCACTGCGATCCTGCTGTTAAGGGCTTAGTACCGTTGCGCTTTTGAAGTTCCATGATAACTGCTTGTTTATGGCGCTATGATTTTCTTGGCATTGGTTTTTTTTGGGTGGTCTACGGTCCTCGAATAATGAGAATCACGTAAGTTATTTTAAAGCGATGAAAATAAAACAGTTAACGAAGTGGAACTGAATTAATTAGAAGTTCAAACAGTCAAACTCACTTCTTCTCCATAATTCGTCATATAGAACGCCAAAAGACCCTGCCGTTGCGAGTTCAATAATATCTTATCCATTGTGTGCAGCAGTGTCATATCCTTGTATAATTTAATACACTTATCCTGAAAATTGCTTAATTCCTTACTGAGTCGAACTAAACACTCATCAAACAACACCAACATTTACGCTAAATAGCTCGTACAACTCGTTCCACGGGTTATAGCATAAGCATCGGCTCTTAACGACATTCTTTCCTTCATAGTCGTAAACCCCATTGACTTCTTTTCTCTTTCCGATGACCTAAATCAGCGTTGATAGAAATAGTTCCTAATTAATGAGTACTTGTTAAGAATTCTAATTAAAGCTATCAATGGTTCATACCTGAAACTTGCATGACAGCTAGTAAAAACTGCAGTCCGAATTTGCAATTTAGAGAAGTAATGGTAAATATTTTTTAGACAAGGAAACCTTCGAAAGTTTCGGATCGTTCGCTTCATTGATGACATTCCCATCGAAATCCAGCACGCGATATACGGGATATGTGGGCAGAACATCGGGCGATAGCAGTTCCAATTTTTCGGTATAGTTAACCTTCAAACGGTACACTAAATCACCATATCCCATACTACATCAAACTATTCGGATCCTTCACAAGCTCTAGGTTTTTACCTAAAATGGCATTTTCTCAAAACAAAATTACTTGATAAGTTTTTGAACATTACTTTATAAGGTTCATGACTAGTTTTCACTAACAAAGCAATCTGCCCACATCTCATTGCTATGCTTATCGAAGCACATTCACGGTTTTATCAATTCAACGGTTCTTCTGTGCTGAATTGTGCACATATACTTTCCGCGCTAGCAACTAGAAACACGTCAAGACAATTCAGTGCGCGTGCGTTGATGTTCGAGTGCTCGAGTGAAATCTGCAATTGCCAAATTATAACTGCCAAATTTTACAAAATGTACTATATGGAAAGTGCTCTTTCGTTATGCAAAGAGTCCACGAAAATTATTCATAATTTATAGGTTCAGCTATCTATCGACTGAAGTTATTTATGAAATAGTCCACATTAAAAAGTCGAAGCAGTCAACTACTCAGTTTATGAGGTGTACTCGATGAATAGATTGCGTGATGCCGAATAGCACTACCACATTATATAGCATTTTTGGCAGTAGAAATAGACTGGATTTTTATTTTCATGTATTTGAAATCGACCGATTTCCATAGGAGCCTATATGACTCCGAAAATAACTAAGATGTATTTCACGCTCTACCGAAGTGAACTATGGAAGTGTACGGAATTTCGTTTCTCACCAGCCAATCGTTTATGGATTATACTGAACGGGACAGATACGACGAGGATAACGTTAAAATATTTGTTACGGATAATTGGCATAGAACTGGCAGGAGTATTCGTAGCAAAGAAGTGCTAACTGAAAGGTAGTAAAGTTGAGATTGACATTCTTAAAAACAGCTGATACCTTTCTGCCGCTAAGAAATTTCTCGCTAATCTGTTTCAGCTGAAAAGTTTCCGCATCAGTACTATATTTGAGCCAACTTCCGATCGGTTTCGCTCTGCACAATGCTTTCAAAATTCGAGAACACATCACTGTAACGTTCAACAAAGTTGTCACCAAACTTCAACATGTTAAAAAAGTATATAATAGCTTTAAAATGTTGAAGGGGCTCCGTCCATTATGCGAAATTGAGCGGTCTAATTAATTAATTGTCTTACGAGCAAAGTTGGCACATTAATTAGATGTGCTACAAGCAAAGTTGAGACATTTGATAGGAAGTTTTTCTGATAAGCTACATTACAAAGTTTCCACAGAATACTGCACCCAGGAAGCTCCTATGCGATTTTGCGCACGAAACCTCCCATGACATAGAAGACTAACTGGTAAAGCATCATCGCGTTTTATATGTTAGTTGTCCCGTAGAGGCACTAAAAATGATTTCTTCTTACTTCTGTATCCATCATGAAAAAATTGGTTGCGCTATACTTCCTCCGTCTAATTTGAGACATTTTGAAGCGACAATTTCCGTTTCATTTTCATCAGCCGTTACGTTTCCAAGTTCGCCATTCTTTTTTACTGGCAACTTCTCAAGTACGGAGAAATTAAAGCTTTTCGTGACTTCTACTCAGAATGGTCGGTCGGTTTATAATCGTACTTGAGAGAAACTTGCCAACAAAACTGTGGCGATTTGAAGGGTAACAACAATCGGCAAAATGAACTTGTTAACAGTATCACTACATATTACTAGTACGGACATAAACTCATCCTAAGATTGTGAATGAAGTCACGCTCATGCTAATAACGTCATTCAACTCTTCTAATGTAAATTTGTCAGATCGCATTAGAAGCCATTCGATATTGATCATCATCGGCTAAACACAGACGATTAAGCGATCTGAATATCGACGAAAATCGCAAAGTAAAAAAAAACTATTTTACCAGAATTACATAGATTCCTATAGCTCAGAATCTCTATGCTCTTCGAATTGAAACATGCGTTACCATTGTGGTGACCCGCCGTTGCAAGCAATTCGCCATGAAACTACCCCTCCTCCTATATTTGGTTTTTAAGGAAAGTCGAATTTTTTGCTATTAAACAGAATGCGGCTATGCTTTTTCAGACATCGAACACGCAGCGAAAGCGTCTTATGATCATTAGCACATTTTTAGTGCACGATAGCCGGATACCTACAGCTTAATAACTCTGAAAAGCACTCATTCACACGCGAGATAAGATTCGACTACTGGAAAGTAAAGTCATCAAATCGCATCTTAACGCATAAAACCAACAGTTCAACCCTTCAGAACAGCCCGTATCCACGTTAACATTAAAAACGAGAACCTTCCCGACGACCGCCTACAAGACGCTCGTAAACCGAAGATGAGTAAATCTCAAAATGCGATCTCTTAAAACTGCAGCCGTCGTTGTTGCCACGTGTGATATGATGGAAGCAAACATCTGGCATGCTAAAATTTGCATAAATGCACGATGGTTCACTTGGAAGTTTCAGGCGATCAGTTTTGTGTGCTCATGCAAGTTTTTCTCTGAAGTTTTCGCTCTCCATTTTCGGCAAATGAAAATGCGTACTATGATGCCGACTCCATATATGCTTGTTGATTCCATTGATGAGAGCTGTTATCATATGCTGTGACAAATAATGAAATATGCGGAATAATGCATGGAAATTTGAAGTGATGCAACCACTCGTCTAAACTCTCCATGAAAATTTCGTTTCCATTCACCCTGGTAAATCTGCAATTTGCAAAGCTCATTATGAAGGCGTCATGCGTGTGCACATGTATTTGTGCATGTCTGTCTGCACATCATTCCGATAGCTCCAACTCTGAAACCATTGAAACTAAAGCTAAGAAATTTGGTAGACATGATTAGTACTCTAGGCTCACCGCGCATACGCACCTCCAAGCACAAAACTGGCAAGGAGTTATACCCCCTAAAGATGGTAAAAGCTTTCATGTATTTTTTTAGCAGATCAGATTGTGCGTTCAACCGATCTGATCGCGAAAAAAAAAACGAGTTTTCAGCTAAAAATTTATACGAACATTGGATTGCTTATAATGTGAACTTTCGACATTTGCGAGAATTTCATCAAACTTTGGTCTGAGGGCAAAAATCTCTAAAGCGCATGTGATCCCTTTAGAATCCGTTCCACTCGTTCCTTAAAATATCACTTTGCGTCTTTCTAAAGATGCCTCTGTGCATTCATTGGCTTTCCTGGTTGCGCATTTGAATTTGTAGCTCGTTGCTTTTTAACTTTCACTTGTATGATCATATTTAGTAATTGTGTTTATTGTTGAAACATTATTTGTTTACAAACAATATAGACAATGAAACAGTTCTTCTGCCCACCTTTCCATACCGATTTACTGTATGAAATGATGAGAACGCCATACTCTTGCTTACTTGATTATCTGTACTGTTGTCAATTGGCTGACGTCTGCTGTTGTTCTCGTTGCAGTTATATGGAGTGTTCCATGCAACACACTACATATGTAGATATTTCACGAATAATGATAAACTTTCGAATTACTGCCAAAACTAAAGCAATACAAGAAACTAGCAAAATATCATGAAGTTCAAAACAAGTTTGAGCAAGTTTCATAGCCTGAAGTAATCACAATGCGACAACATAATTAAGCCAACGACGAACTCAGAAACGAAAATTTACAAAAACATTGCGTATCGGATCTAGCATTCCGAAAAAATCTTTCTAAATGCGATTTTTTTCAAGTTAAAGCTGCAAGGCGAATTTATAGTTTAGAGTAAGCCTTATATGGTAACCGATCACGCTTGACAATCAAAGGACCACTCAGTCACACTTCAATAGCCAGTAGTTCCGCGTGAATAACAACTACAAAAGAATATCACCATCCTCCGATGTGTGCGCCGACCTGATTCTCATGACCAACTAAAAAATCTGCTCTAAAATTTTAAAAAATAGATTTATATAAGAAAAACGGTCAAAAAATTTTTGAAAACTGACAGCGTATCTACTGTGCACTAAACTTCATCCATGATTTCTTTTTATCCAAAAATGGTTCACATATTAACGGAACTATTTTCCTCCCTAATTTCCATCTAATAGCGAGTACCTCTGGAAGTTTTAAAACCCCCTTGAAAACATTATCAATTAAGCAAAAATACAAGTAAGAGCAATGAAAATTATCGTCTTTTCATTCAAGATTATCTTTTCAGGTGGTTTGCATTGCAATAAGAAAGAACAGCTATCGTGAACAAGATAAACACATTCTAGATCGGCTTGCATGGCGCACATCGATTTATGGATCATCCTCATTACACCCATAATTATATCGTATTCTTCGAGAATTGGCATATGCTTTTGAGCACTTGCAGTTTAAACAATGTAATGTAAAATAAACGACTCCTAAAATGTCAAATTAATTAATTAAGTTCCAAAGTGCAAAGTTGCTGCTTAATTTTTGCCATTTGTATGCGTTCGTAGTGCCACCTTTTTTGCTGACAATTTTTTCTCAACAATGCTCAGAAAATACTTTTTTTTTTCTTCTAATCTTTTGTTAGAATCAACATTGTAGTACTCTAAAGATTATAAGACGTTGAGTGACTAAAACTCGCAAAAATAACTTTGTAATTTTTACTCTGAAAGCATTTTGGATAAAAATCACAGCTTATGACCACAAAGCCCGAAATTTTTGCAGTCCAATTCGAAAGCTCACCACTACCCAGGCAGAGACTGGCTAAAATAATAAAAGACAACACATCAAGTGCCTCACTGAAAGGACAATGCAATAGGTCGTGGATGAAGCTGTATCGGTTTTGGGGGATTAATCGGTTTTACGAGGCGCTTTCTCGAATTGCTCCATTGGGTAGTGCTCTGCATACTGCTCTAAATGCTCGTCCAGTTGTTGCTGTTGATGCTGAAGATTTTTCGTCTTTTTCTGAAAAACTATTTGCTTTTTATACGGTAAACTCTAAACTAGTCATTTGCTTCCTACTATGACTCTTTTGAGAGATATTATACGTATCATATATTCATGATTCAGGCAACCTATTTTACCTAATATGATGTTAGAGCGAATCTGAGCAAATGAATGAGTAACTAATGATTATTATTTTTGGCACTTAGTTGAGACATTTAATTTAGCGACTACAAGCCGTTTGATGTTCACATCAACAAAGGGGATTTTTCGCCAAAGTTGACCAAGTTACAACAGCGATATGTATTGATAGTTTTTTTTGCTTCGAAATTTTCTCCCTTTATTCCATGCTCCCTTCGCGAGACTGTGAAAAAAAGCCATAGGAAAATCTGTGAAAACAAAACAAAACGAGGAAAAGAATGGTGAAATGAGATGAAAGGTTCAACAAACCTTGTAAACCTCTTCAAACATCTCATGTGGATGTAACATTTGTACTTTTTCGGATGCATTGAATGAAGTGAGAACTTCTTTTCTCGCCTATAAAGGAACGAAAAATTTAGATATCACGTTACAATAGATGCAGTACGTTTTCGCCCGAATTACGTAGGCGACAAATATAGAGTCACATAAGTCACGCTAGAAAATTATGGAACCACAACTGGAATCATTGGCACGACTGTAGCGCCCTCTCCTTCCCCCTCCCCCTCCCCCCATTACCTACTCAGTCACCTCAAAGAATTGAAAATGAAGTATATAAATTAGTCGGCCTTTGAAAGAACCACTAGGTTATTTTCACAAAGATTTAAAAGGACTATCTCTTAATCTAAAATATGGTTAATTTGTGAAGGGATTCTCCGAAACGGTCCATAAACAATTTATTGTGATGGAGACCTACTTGATATTGCCGACATCTTCTCAGGGTTTCCAGTTCAGCTGAGTCACTTTATAAGATAAAAAGGGAAATTTATTGATTTTAACACGCTTCAAAAAAAAGCACAGGAGTAGATAATTAAGCATAGAATCTTGAAAGTAAATAAAAACAGCGTATAGATGGCTTCGGCGATTACCAATCTTTGATTGGCTGGACCGGAAATTGAGGTCTTCATCTTACCAACTTTTTATGGTGGTCGCGCAAGGTTGTAAAGTGAAATTTTACTGCTTACTATTCGATGTATAACAAAAAGCTACGTATAGCCCTGTTAAAGGCACCGAACATAAACAAGTGAAGTGAACATTCACCTCTTTCTGCCAATCAGCATCCTCCTCCTCTTTCCACCATCCTTTATCGATGAGATATGTACGAAATCTGGAGATCGGATGCTCTTTTGTGTTCCAAGTCTTCACCTCGTCATGCGATCTGCAAGCAATTGCAACACAATAGGCTCATCTCTTCAGCCTAAAAGAACACTCTGAGAGCGTTTTGAAGCGAGTGTAGTGAACTAGCTTCAAGGATGGAAAAGCTATCACGCTCCCATCTGGATACAATGTTTATAACAGAGACTGGTGACGGAGGTGCTGGGACGGATGCAGATAAGAACCGTTGAGTACAGAATTATTTTTCGTATTTTCTATCGGAATTCGGCATTATAAAATAAAGAAATCTGCTCAAGCGTTGTCGAAGAATCTACCACGTAACGGGAACATCGATCTCCCCCCCCCCCCCTCTCCCCCCCCCCCCTCTCACTCATTGTGAATAAAAAGCACTTTGCTGTATCAACTGCGAGCAAATGTCAGAGATTATCGTTGAACAAAGACAAACTTGTCGTCTTAAAGTAGAACGTTTATTCTGATAATGTTACTGCTCCCCTTATACGTTCTATCCGACTGCACAACTTCTTTCTTCAATTTTCTAACAAAGTTAGGAATAATTCCTTTACTTTCCTTTGTACTGATGCGCTGTTTTTTTTTTTCCTTTCTCACTCGTCCTCATCTATTGTCGCGCTTAGCTGTCTTGGTGTAGGGGCGAGCAATCGGTTTTATCCGTAAACAAATTAAGAATTCTTATTGATTTTTGCGATATTTTTAGTACAAATTAGTACTTTGTGGATCCAAGCATTGTTTTACTTGTTGTGGAGTACGAAAGTATTGGGATAGTTAATGTCGATTAAATGCTTGTCGAAATTTTTGAAGCATCTTACCGATAAGCAGTAGAGTCATCAGATGTGGAATGATGTCCAACCCGATAGGTCATAGCTTCGATAAGAACCGGTTGGTTGTGTTGTGCCATCTCGCGAGCAGCTTTTGTTGCATTGTATACCGCAAAGAAATCATTGCCATCCACTCTGAAAGCCCAAAATAAAGAGTGTGATCTATTGCGCAAATATTATTAGTACGAACAATACAACTGCTTCGTATTCAAATTTTTTTGCATGAAAAAACGCGAGTTAATCTTAAGTTAACCTCAAGTTAATCTCGAGCTAATGCGAGCAAAAAACTCGAAAGTATTCCGCATTCAGCAAATTCAATCGATATGTCTACTGGTTTCTGGATTGCTTACAAGACATTCGCATCTTAACACCGCTTTGTAGTTTTGTCCAAAATCTGAAATCTTAACTATTGCTGCTTGATTTTCTATTTTCATTTTGCTATTGCATTTTATCGTGAGAAATTTTTGCATTCTTTTCATTCTTCATTTGCTGAATAAAGACTTTTCAAAATTTTCGTCACCATTATTTTAAAGGTTTGCAAAAGAAAAAATAAACGAAACGACCGTATCGTATTGAGTGCATGGCAGGGACCCTGACTTGCAATTCCGTCACCTCCATATTGCTCTTTGGCGGGTGTACTGATCGCATAACCGTTGTTTCGACAGAAGAAAATCACTGGGCACCGCTTAAGCAATATCAAATGAGGTGAACTGAACCTTTGCATACAGTTAAAACAATCAAAAACGAGAAGCATCGGAAAAGCTAAAACATCCTACTGTTAATTAACCAGTATCCTAACGTGTCGGAAAGTGTAGGGGGGGGGAAGGGGTATTAAATAAGGGTGTAGAAAGAAAATCTCCTCCCCAATATCACGTTATCCAACAACGTCGGTATAATCATATTGATGCTATCAGTTACAGCATTCTGAGCTGTGCAGCTAAATATGCAAACGTCTAAAGCCGTAGAAAACTTCGCGATGAAATAATAACTGATGTGGATTTCATAAACACAACAACCAAATTTAAAAATAGCAAACAATAAGCACAGTATCACAAGAAAAGCCAAGCTCACATTTCTAAGCCTGATCTGCCGTCAATTCGAAATGCACAATGAAATTCATTAGGCGAACAAACAAGAACGTTTTATGCACCAAAATCATCATTGAAATGCTTAACTAATTTCCTTGTCACCTTCGTTTCGGTCCGGACAAATTAACCAAAAAGCGTCTATTATTTAATACATACCATAATGCCAGCAAAATTGAACGCAGCATGTGCATCCCCTTCCGATGCGGCACCATCACCAAAATATACAATAACGACGCGTCCATTTCCGGCTCTTAAAAACAGAATACGTAACATCTTGGCGAAAACCACGAACCGAAACGTCCCCTTAAAGGCAATTTACAGGTATACTCCCTCAAACGTGCATTTAATTCTCAGTGAAGTTAATATATTGCAATAGCATTTTGAAACGGAACTGCTGCATATCAATACACTCATTTTAGACGTGTAAAAAGAGTAGATGGTTGGAATCAAATTTTGTTGTTCCCATGAACCTACTTCGATTCCATGGTCGTACCCTGTGCATGTTAAGAGATCTCACTAAAATGCCAAACATAATGAAAACAAACGAGCGAAAACCAAAGTAATTTCTAAACCGAATTACAATAATCGCTACAACTTTAGGAGTATTTTGATTGTATGGATGCGATACACAACTGGAGGGTTATGGAAAACGAAGTATCGAGAAGAAGAATGAACGTGATTACCGTTTAAACGCGTAAGCAGATCCAACAGCCTGCGACAGTTGAGTTGCCAACGGTGAGGAAATTGTAACAAAATTATGCTCTAATGATCCATAGTGTATTGGCATTTGTTTCCCTTTTCCTCAAATCATAACAAATATTTATTTACACGCTTTCCAAACGTTTATCCATCACGAAATTGTAGAAGTTTGCAGCTCTGAATGATGAATGAGAAAAAAACAAACGAATCTTTACCAGTTCGGTATGTGTGCACGAGCTTACCGCCATGAGCAGAAAACGCTCACTAACAAAGAACCATAATAATCCACCTGCTAGACTGGATTTAAAGAAGTTTTTTTTAAAACGACAGGCATAACAAGAATGTTTAGTAGATGACAGGAAACTGAAGCCATAAAACGTCGTTTCGTGGCTTTAATTTGCCGACTGTCGATAAGAGGGGTTCAGCAAAGCGTGCTATTGCAGAGAAACGTCGCGCCGATAACGTTTCGAAGGAATTATGCAAAACTCAGGTTGACTCTAACTAAATCGATTCTACTGACTATCACTTATCACTCATTGTCACTTATCACTTAAAACGTTCATATTTTATATTTTTGTAACCGTTGTGAATAGTGAAAAGAAGCAGCGCACCGATATCATTTGCGTTGCCATAACATTGATTTATAAAGGCCTCCAATGTGAATCCTCTCCACATGAGTACACCAGCTTCTCGATATTGAGCGTAAACGAGATCATCATCTTGCATTGCGGCCGCTGATCCAACATGACTTGCCTGTGATTGAATTTCACCTTTACAACGCTAGTAAGCTGCGGCTCAATTCGCATGTAAAAATTTCATTAAATTCTTTATAAGGGTGGTAACTTTGACGAAACACTTTCACCACTCATTAAAGACGAAATTAGGATTCATTAATGAGTTAGGTAGGCGGATTTATAGTAAATATTCCATACCAAACTTACAAATGAGGTATAAGTTTGCTGTTAACGAGTAACAAAAAACTCTTGCTCATTTGTTCTTTTATGACGCCCTAGCTACCTATATTGACTTTCCCTGATGTTTAAGAAATCATAGTTGAGCATGTAAATGAATGCAAATGTAGATACATTTGAACACCGAGTGCTGTGAAAAGGAACACATCAATTCCGTACAACAGATGGTTATTAGCTCTCACAAAGATCTGACCAATTTTCACGATAGCGTTTAAAGATTTCATCAATTTTTTTTATATATGTTGGATATTTAAGTTAAAAAATCGACTCAAAATCTCATATCTGGTAAGCGTATATAAACTATAAATAAAACAATGCAACGATAATATCATCGTTGTATCAGTTTTCAACGGCAATAAGATATGTTGAAATATTTTTCGATTTTATTGGTGATAATTTTAAAAATTGATTTTGTGCTCAAATTCCATGATGGAATTGACCATTTTTAAAACGCTTTTTAAATGACAATATTATCAAAAATTTTAAATAATACAATACCTTTGAATAAAACAACTGATTTTAGGAAAAAAAATAAAGTATAAAAACAAACAAACTTCTTCGCCAAAGTTCGTCATGTAGAAAGAGATACGACCCTGTCGTTGAGAATCGTAAAGAATTTTATCCATTTCGTTCAGAAGCGACATTGTTCTATAGACTTTCATCGCGAAGTCCTTCAAATATATTTAAAAAAAACTTTAAATTACTCTAATTAACGCACAAATTCGACATGCATTAATTTGGATTACATCAAACGAAAAAATTATTACGAAATTGTTAAATTCATTCGTTTTTTTTTTTTCAATTCAACAATTTCGACTGAGCTCACAATGAAGTGTTTCCAGAATTCAGTCACTAATCAAATAAGCTCCAACATCAAATCAACGATGCAAACAAAACATTAAAATCTACGTTAACGTTTATTCGTTTGGAAAACTGAAACCACTTCTAGTGTACGTGATAACGTCACCATTTTAGATCGACTTCGTCGCAGCACTTTTTCTCTCAAGTCTCACAATTGTGTCAATCAGAAGCAACTTAAAAACCGTCAGTTGAGTTTAACTTCAGAAAAAATGCCTTATCCAAGTTGGGATCCTGAGTAGGGTCGATGAATTTGCCACTCGAATCGGTTACACGATAAATCGGTATTGTTGGCTGATGCGATGGTTCTATGAAAGTCATTTTTTCTGTGAATTCAGCCTGAAAAAAAAAGAAAAAGTGCGTAGTGTTGAAGGTCTAGACAAATGAATTTCTTTCGAAAAGCAAAAAAAGGCCTCTGAAATTGAAAAAATTTTCAAATCGTAATATGCTCATGAAGTTTGCTAATAGCTAAACACCATTAGCTGGCAAGCGCAATCGTTTCATCGAACGAGAGTTCCAGGCCGGTCACGAAAACTAAGCATTTAATGGGTCAGTAAGCTTTGTATTGGTCTAACTAGGAAATAAAAGCGCCATTAAGCTCTGCGAACACCAGAATTTGAAGGAGCAACCTCTCACCGTTACTACGAGTGATGTAGCGCTCAGAAGTGCATGGTCCCCACATCCCATCCCTCCCCCCCCCTTCCCCTTGTACACCTAACTATGGCATTCCAAGGGTCCATTAGATGAGAGACGCCTTAGGGTTGCAATCAAAGAAAGGTATTCCTAATGTTATAGAACATACAAATCACGATCGGCATATAATTGCATCTGATGCATAAAGAAGTAACCCATACAAGAAAAAAATAGCGAACCGTTCTGTGATGCAAGTATTTCTCGGTGAATTCATGCACCCGAAATGAGTCGGTTTCGATGCTCGAATATTGCGCCGTTATGGCGGCCAATGAAGTGTTCGCCTTGGCCAAATATGACGGCAAACAGAACCGAGAAAGGCGTGACAGCATTCCGACTAAATGTGTTATATTGATGTTGGTCATTCTCATCCAGTAAAGTGCGGAAGTGGTTCGCTAAGATCGTTCATTCATCCGATACAAACATTACACTCGTACGTGTGTCTATCGGTGCTAACCAGGAACAATTCAAATTTTATATTATTAGCGAAAAAATAGAAAAAGAAACGTTTACTTTCCATATTTCGAGTTACGAACTCATCCGTAAATAAAGTCTATAAATTGCTTATGAGGAACAAGCAACAAACAGTAAAAAAAAACAACAAACAGTCTATTTTGTAGTTGCCAACTTTTGTATGCTAACAAGCTAAACGAACAAAAAGTTCGACCGTAATCCTTCTCTCATTTCAAGCAGCAAACATTACATACAACATCGTTAGGCATCGATCGCTTCGTTACATTAATCATTTTAGCTGCACTGCAATTACTGATGACCATTATTGATCGATTAGTTTTATTGCTTGAAAAACTTCTAAAGCAAACTTTTATGCGCGGTTTTGTTTTCGGAAAGGTGCTCTTGATGTTGTAACTATGCGCACTTTATCAGTGTAGCAATCGATTGTTCTGATGGCGAAGAAATGAGCAAAAAAAAAATCACTCATTTCCGTATCGCTATGTCTTTTTTATCAGTTTGATCGAAGCGCATAGTGATCATCGACGACGAAAAAAAACCAAAAGTGGTCATAGATGAACACAAAAAATTAAACGATGCATAATTTAGAATTGAATTTTCGGAATTTAAAAAAATCAAAAAGCCTTGCTAGGACTTATGATTCATTCTGCTTAAATGCTCATCGAGCTGAAACAATAATCGTTTATAGGTGAGGAGAATATTAGCTGAATAATTGCTTGCAAGTTCTTCATAGGGTAGCATTTTTTAATTGTGTTTTAACTTTTTCGATAGCGTTTTAACAGCAAAACAATAACTGTTTTGCTTTCGAACAAAACTATCATTTGTTTCTTGTATGCACATGAATGAATGCAATACAGTGTGAATTATAATCACGAACAAGCTTCTCGTTTACGAATCTCTGAACTATTGTACCATAAGGTAGGTACTCGACATGCAGCAAATTTCCTCCGTTTTTTTTGTCTCTTTGGTATCTCTGTCGGGATTCCTTTTCCGATCTCCTTCCCTTCGGATCTCATCAGTTCCCCCAACGGGATTAATCGTCTTTGGCATCACTTTACGCTAAGAAGTTGAAATGATGCGAAGTTGAGAGTGAACAATAGAGAAGAAAGCGAAACTTTAACCCTTATAATTATTTTAAAAACTCTGTGCAGCAGTTGGTAAAAGATACATCAAAGGTCGTCTGTCTTTCAGAAAGGAAAGCGATCCAAAGCAAACGTGAAAAAGGGCTCTCAGCGTTCAAAGACTTTAGCTTGACTCTGAATGTCGATCTTCCATATTTTCAGGCATCGCCGTCTTATACATACGTCGCTCCAGCCGATTAAATCCCATACGGTTTCTACAGCAAGAGATGAACAAAGTTGCTTAAAAAGATGAATTCGTTCGAATAATGCACCAGAAGTTGGAGTGCGCAACTTTATGGAAAAAAGGTACATCGAAGATGTAGGCCATACGCTTTTCAGTCATTAATGTGTGACACTTTTATTATGTGCGTCCATAATGTGTTGCATTATTTATGCAACGAAGCGCTATCTTGAGGTAGAGGCGACCGTTTTAGGGAGAAGGCGGTTTTACCGATGGAGGGGTTTTAATCGAGGTGATTCGGCAAAGGGTGACAACCCATCTCACCTTTTCACTTTCACACTGCTAGACATATGATTGCGTAAAATAAGATTTATATTTATAAACTGATATGGGTGTCAGCTAGACCCCTGCACTCTGTTCTGGATTCTTCCCCCCCCCCCCCCCTCGATTGCATGATATTTGGTATATAAGTCAGTCCAAATATGATAGCCTTTTTCATCTACAAGGTCAATTCAAGTTACCTCTAAGCAAAAAAGAACTTTGCTAATGAACGTAGAACGATGCGACAGGGCGTCAACGAAGTGACACGATGAACGTAAAGTGCAGAAGAAAGAAGAAACGTATGAAACTGAAGCATTCAACATATGATGTATGGTTTTCATTACGTAGAGACCTATTATTTTTCATAAATAACTGTGACGCACCTTCGCCATCCTTTTCCACTCACAACTTCTCAACGATGACCA
>JPKZ01002087.1:338365-348577 GCA_000803305.1 Toxocara canis | reverse complement strand
TCGCACTTTTCCAATAAGCGATGGTGAGAATTCGAAAAGTAAAATGCTCAATCTGTCGAGACACTGAAACAGTGTGACATGACGAAAAGTAACTCCAACCTTTTATTAATTTATTAAGATGACAAAATATCAACCTTATAAAACATTACGGCAGAGCGTTTAAAATATTTGCACAAAAAAATATATAACCCGAGATTAAGAAAACAGATCGCAAAACGTACACATTATGACCATAAACAATATGCAACAGAAAAGAGACGAGGTAAGAAAGAAGACGAGCAAGCGACGGAAAAAAACTCAAACCTATAGACCTGGCGGAAAATCTCATCCGTCAACGAGTGATTATCGACTCCCGGTGAAATAATTTGGTTGCTCTTGTTAGTTCAACCAGACCAGAGGCCTACTTTCGAATTAAAAGTTTAAAAAAACGACACCATTTACCAAAACATTGAGATGAAAAAAAAAGAAAAAAAAACGAAAAAACACGTCCAATTGCCGCTGACTTTGGGAAAACAAGCCATTGGTATATTAGGCAATTCCTCTTCCCAGAGTCTCCCACTTAACGCGCAAAATATTACCGGTAAAGATTTCTTTCGAACGCGAATGAAGAAAAATTAGCAAAAAGCAATTTTAAAAATGGTGCCAATTAAATGCAACGAGTTTGATGTGGACGCCAAACGCACCTAGAAAACATAAACGAGTGAAAGAGAAATGAAAGAAAAAGACAAACTTTATAAACGTCTTCGAACATTTCGTACGGATGCAGCATTTGCACCTTCTCGGCCGCACTGAACGCTGACAGAACTTCTTTTCGCACCTTAAAACAAATAACTCGTTTATAAGGCGAAGGAGGTAATCAATGAACGCTGCGAAATTCGGTCAGCACGCCGAATAGAATCTGCACTCCTTTGAGCCTGAAATCTTCGCCAGATTAACCTGAGACGGCAGCACTGGAGCAGACCGCGGAAAACTGCGAAACGAATCGAATCTTAACAACTTACAGGTTGGTCACATAGCCATGAAAACATCCACATAAAAAAGGCATTTCTAAATCGCAACCAAAGGTCGCTCACTCGAAGTATAATTCACGTAAACACGGAGAAAAATGAGGTCATTCGAATATTCCCTGTTCCAGTACACACTATTTTATATACATACATACATATATATATATATATATATATATATGTATATGCAAGGGGGATGCAAAGTCAGCTGTAATTTCATCGATTCCGGTACCGATGCAGCTGACAACCGTGCCCACGTACGATTGCTCTGACCAGTTTCGGAACGGCTGGTGGTCAGCCTGCTGGCGATCCGTCGGGTAAGCAGCCGGGAACCGAACCCAGGTCTTCCCGCATACAAAGCGAGAGCTCTACCACTGAGCTACTGCTCGCCCCATGTGTATCCCATGGGGAGCAGCAGCTCAGTGGTAGAGCTTCTGCTTCGTACGCGGGAAGACCCCTGTTCGATTCCCGGCTGCTTACCCGACGGATCGCCAGCAGGCTGACCACCAGGCGTTCCGAAACTGGTCAAAACGATCATGCGTGGGCATGGTTGTCAGCTGCGTCGATACGGGAATCGATGAAATTACAGCTGCCTTTGCATATATACATAGCATATGAAAATCATCATTCCTCCACACTAAACCGCAAAGACGGAGTTTGATAACACCCACCCCCTTCTTCCACTCCGCTTCCTCCTCATCTGCCCACCATCCTTTATCGATCAGATACGTGCGGAACCTCGTGATAGGATTTTCCTTTGCGTTCCAAGCGTTTACTTCATCAGCCGATCTAAAACGAACAAATTAGCTGGCAAATAACATCAAAAATTTAGAAATTTCTGCCGCTGAACAAGGCTCTGCAGAAAACTTTTAGATTCTCCCCGTTGCTCCAATTACTGCAATCCATGCTGCTGATGAAGATCGATGCGCCTTTAGTGTGAGCGATTTATCTTGCTGACTGGTTGCCCGTTAGTTATTTATTAGCCACCAAAGCTCATTACACAGCTGTAGAAGACATAATGCATTTGTGCTCCCGCATTACACAGGACCGAAAGGGGATGGGAGTGAAAGAGATCAGTGAATAAGAATTGCTGAATTCATAAATTGCCATTTTATGCATGACAGTATAAACACAAACCGCAAAACAAGTTCTCACTATTCCACCTGTTGTTGACATTAAACCTGCTGCTTTGTTTGTTATGAACACACACGTCAAATGCACTTCTGAGGTAACACCGTTGACATAAAGTGAAAATTGGCAAGAGCCAATGCGAACATAAAAATGAAGCAGATAAACTAATGAATTCCTTAAAAAATACGATCCTAATCAATTTTAGCATTCAGTTATAATCGACCCTTGACGACCGATCAATGGTAAACTTAATTCCTTTCGAAACACCATAAGCACGCTCATCGATATCATTAATCACCGTGGGTGTCAACGTTAATATAACTTAGCTCCTTTAACAAATGGCCTATTTACAAGATCACGAACAATGTAAGCTCTAATGCTTCTACTGCAGCATTTATGCTCAACATTTCCTCTTCAGTTCAAGCAAAGAAGAGAAGAATTTCAACCGTACCGGTAGGCAGTCGAGTCATCAGAAGTGGAGTGGTGCCCGATCCGATAGGTCATAGCCTCGATCAAAACCGGCTGGTTTTGTAGAGCCATCTCACGAGCCGCTTTCGTTGCGTTGTACACCGCAAAGAAATCGTTACCATCCACTCTACGAAATCAAAGCCGTCATTCTGATTTTAAAAAATGTTTTGCGCCAAACAGGAAATACAAAGGGAGCCGTGCGAATGTGAACCATACATAAGCTGCTTACAAGCGCCCAACTTCTGGGCATGTTTGCACCTTTACTTCCAACTATATCTGTTTGCGACTCCATTTCCGTAAGTTCTTTTATTTCTTCAAGCGAGCTGAAATTTCAGCGCGATATTGGGCAGTTGTTATTCCTTCCCTTGCCCTTCCCCTCCCCGCCCCCTCCCCTCACTCTCCATCAATCACTCACTGTTAACAGATCCAAAGTGTAGTGCACGAAGTATAAACAGTCACTATAACGGAAGCACCCTTGACATATGTAGGAGAGTGAGTCGACAGCAATTCCTATGCACTATTCCAGCTAAATACAGCTCAGTGGGCACAATTTCTGATAACTCCAAAGCAGCCATCTACTTGACGTTTTCATCAAAAACGCTTTACACTTTCCATAGAAACCTTACAACAGGCCATCAAGAGGCCACAAGACACACCCTATTTTATGTCGGTTAGAAAGAGAAAATATTTTACTTACTCTAAAATGGAACAAAGATAAGCTGCCTACCGTATCGTACTGATACCGTATCCAGGCCCTTTGGCCGCAATGCCATCACCTCCATACTGTTCGTTGGTGGGTGTGCTGATTGCGTAACCGTTATTGCGACAGAAAAAGATCACTGGACATCTCTTAATAAAACGATAGCAACTTCATTATGAAAAGAAATAAGCGGTTGTTCATATTTAAATAAACCAAAAAGGCTATACGCATCGATGGCGTAAGCAGACCGAAAGCATAACATAAGCACGCCACATACTTTAAAAACGCATGAGATGCATGCAATTCTTAAGCATAAAACATATGCTTCTTTCATATGCGTTATACTTCTCAGGGTACCAATAG
The DNA here is from genome assembly GCA_000803305.1 of Toxocara canis. Lineage (NCBI taxonomy): Eukaryota > Metazoa > Nematoda > Chromadorea > Rhabditida > Toxocaridae > Toxocara > Toxocara canis. The sequence goes on along the minus strand of JPKZ01002087.1, from coordinate 344,908 downwards.
CATATATAATGAAAAGCGTTTAACGTTGTCGATTTACTATGGTCAAGAAGACTGAAATATTTATAAATTAATGCGAGAAACTATCTAAAAATTGGTATCCCGAATAAGAACTAAAGTACCACTGCAGTCCCCTTGTCCTCAATTAAACTTGGTTAAATCTCATCAAAATTCCATTCAAACATGAAGCATAATTCACTTACATAACAACTTACACATAAAATTTGTCTAGCACGCCCACTACAAAAATTTCTCGTTTCCACGAAGACAGTTTCATTCCTTTACTCCTCTTCCCCTATCTTTTCTACAAATTCATGGAATTATTGCCGAAAATACGAAAAGAAGGAATTCATTGCAGCACGATTGGTTCTCACCAATATATAATTTGCTATAAACTTCTTCAACATTCATCACACGTCTTATACGAAAGAGAAATGCATATCAGCGCTGCAATTTTCATTCAAATTATGATCCGGAACTGCTTACCAGAGTGCTAGCGAAATTGAACGCCGCATGTGCATCCCCTTCCGACGCAGCGCCCTCGCCAAAGTAAACGATTACAATTCGACCATTTTTGGCTCTTAAATATCATTATCAAAAATAAGCTAGCAAACAGGGACGTTTAGCCTATAGTTTATAAGCATGTAAAAGTATGTCCATCAATTTTGGAATACGCCGCCTCCCTTTCCTCTAACCCATCCGCCCTCCCCATTTCCTCAATATATTCTTCTCTTCCTCACATCTACGCACCCAGTGCTTGCAGAAACGAAATTTCTCATGGCCCCCAAGTAAAACCACGCTTGTGACCAACTGAAATTCTACAGTAACTGAGTCTTGAATCAGGTTCACGGTATACATAAGGGGGCTTCTAGTTTCAAATCAAAGAGTGACTTCTCAAGACTAGAAGCAAGCTCAAAGTCCACGCATAACTTGATTTCCTTACAATATTATTCTATAGTAATTCTATTTCGCTGGCATACATCTTCATATAGACATCCCATCTATATTTTCAAATAAACTATATCAGTCTAGCAAAACGTGTCACTGTTAACAGCTCAATCAAAAACTTCTGTCCATCACAGTAATTGCACAGCACTTACAACGACCAAGCCGGTACATCACCAACACCACTCGTTGTATCGGGTGATCAGCAACTTTCACAGCGCAAGGATGAGAGGGAGGAGGAAGGAAACTGGTCTTCGCCTCAAACATTTTCTCGCTAGTATTTTAAAACGCAAACGACACAAATGCGTGTTGCACGTTTCTGATTAGGATGGGCAGCAACAGAAAGACCTGAATACAATCCATCAGTAAAAAGGAGCTTCCGATACAAAGTATGAATGGCTTTTGTATATATTTGTTTATTCTCGCGACCACTAAATCGGACACGAAAGAAAAAGCAGCTCCTACCTTTTGAAGGCATACGCGGAGCCAACAGCCTGTGGTATTTGATTTGCCAACGGTGATGAGATTGTTACGAAATTATGCTCCAAAGAACCATAATGCACTGGCATCTGCTTCCCTTTTCCTTAAAGGGCCAAAACTTTCTGACTTTACATCAGATCTGTTAGCCATTTTACGCATTTCCATCCGACAACCTTATAATTTATCTGATGTTACCATCGAGAATTAAAACGAATAAAGAAAACGTCAGAAACGAAAAAAAAATCCTGAATCGAATTCTTCTGAACATCGTCGATTCGAAAAGCCTTTAAGAAACCTAGCAACTTAATCGAACCTACAGTTTCTATTCTAGCTTGTGCTGACTGTTCACATAATGGCAGAGATTCAGGTTTGCAACTGTTCATGTCCGGAATAAATGAAAATATGGTGGAATGGGCCTAAATTATGGAGGAAGCAGGGGCATGGTAAACATGAACTTTGGACTGTTACATTGCCAGCCGTTGAACACGCTGCCACAGCCTTGGCATGGTAAACATGAACTTTGGACTGCTATATTGCCAGCCGCTGAACACGCTGCCACAGCCTATGACGCAACGTCATACACAAATGGTAAGCTTTAAGAAAAACGTAACTCATGCTTACGTATGGCGTATCGCATGTTTATTTTTTGATTGCTGATACATTTTTGCTCGCCTTTTACTCAGAAAGGAATGCATATTACAGATTGAAGAAGGTATTTATGCCATATATGGTAATTCATACATGGACACCAAGAACGACATGAACAATTTTTCGTAAATGCTTGAAACACAAAACATTTTGCGCAGTGAATCGTGAACAGTAACGAAGACGGTTGGTTAAGCTGGTATCAACCGCATGACGTACGTGAGCTCGAAGAAGCAATTGTGTAATGACGTCTGCTATTGTTACGCACCACTTGAGTCTAGGTCAATGCGAAAACCTCTAATTTACACCCCCTCCCTTTCCTGGATACAGCCGACCACGACGGAAAGCAACCACTCTCCTCAGCCTTTTTCGCACTAAACATTCCATGGCGTTCAGAATTTACTATTCCTTACCATTTCTGGAAGTTCTGAATGACATTGTAAGCCAACCTGTACCATGTACGCTATACCAAAGAGAATCGCTTTATAAACGTACCGATATCTTCGGCGTTTCCATAACACTGATTCATAAAGCTTTCCAGTGAGTATCCTCGCCACATCAAAACGCCGACTTCTCGATACTGCGCATAAATGAGGTCGTCATCTTGTAAAGCTGACGCCGACCCGATATGACTTGCCTGTAAACAAATGCAGCTTCCGTCCAAAGCAGACCAAGCATGCCGATCAACGATTCTTTAAAGTCCGAATACTGGCAAATACAAGAAAACTAGATTAAAATAAATGAACCTATAAATCACAGAGAAAAATCTTTAACTAGAAAGAGTAAAAATTTATTTTCCAGCGCTAAAAGCGACCATGAAGAAATCTTTCAGCACCCCTATTTTGGAAGATTCGAGAACGACCAACCCGTTAATGCTGAGGAAGAAGTAAAATAACGGCCACATCATCAAAATATGGAGAACCAAAACGTTAGCCTGTAAGGAATATTTTCAACAGTAAAAATATATGAAGGTAATATTGAAAAGAACAAAGATTTACAGCAACAAACCTCTTCGCCAAAGTTTGTCATATAGAAGGAGATACGTCCTTGTCGTTGTGAGTCGTAAAGAATTTTGTCCATTTGTTCCACAAGCGACATCTTCCTATACACGTTCATCGCAAATTCCTTTAAAGATTATAAATTTCTCACAGCGACGTATATAGGATGCAGGTTTAATGCTAACCCTAAGGTGAACATGCGGGTTAAATAGCTTCAATGAGTTCATGAAACAGTTAGTGAAAATTCCTAACTCAGCAGACTGCTGCCAAAATCTGTTTAATATGCAAGATGCCTTTAACAATCTGTTTAATATGCAACATGGATCAAATTCTCTCAATATTAAACTGGAAAATTGTTTACGAGATTTCGACAACGAAAAAAGATACCTTATCCAAATTCGGATCCTGTGAAGGATCGACGAATTTGCCCGTTGAGTAGAGAAAAATCTTTAACTAGAAAGAGTAAAAATTTATTTTCCAGCGCTAAAAGCGACCATGAAGAAATCTTTCAGCACCCCTATTTTGGAAGATTCGAGAACGACCAACCCGTTAATGCTGAGGAAGAAGTAAAATAACGGCCACATCATCAAAATATGGAGAACCAAAACGTTAGCCTGTAAGGAATATTTTCAACAGTAAAAATATATGAAGGTAATATTGAAAAGAACAAAGATTTACAGCAACAAACCTCTTCGCCAAAGCTAGTCATATAGAAGGAGATACGTCCTTGTCGTTGTGAGTCGTAAAGAATTTTGTCCATTTGTTCCACAAGCGACATCTTCCTATACACGTTCATCGCAAATTCCTTTAAAGATTATAAATTTCTCACAGCGACGTATATAGGGTGCAGGTTTAATGCTAACCCTAAGGTGAACATGCGGGTTAAATAGCTTCAATGAGTTCATGAAACAGTTAGTGAAAATTCCTAACTCAGCAGACTGCTGCCAAAATCTGTTTAATATGCAAGATGCCACACAACTGGATCAAATTCTCTCAATATTAAACTGGAAAATTGTTTACGAGATTTCGACAACGAAAAAAGATACCTTATCCAAATTCGGATCCTGTGAAGGATCGACGAATTTGCCCGTTGAGTCAGTTACTCGATAAATAGGTACAGTTGGCACTTGCGCTGGATCTACGAAAGTCATTTTTTCCGTAAATACGGCCTGAAATAACACTTCTAACGCTATTAAACATTGGGATGGTTCAATAGTATGAGTAGTATGGGACGGTAAACGGAGTTGGGAACGGAGGGTGGTAAGGAGTTAGACTTAAAGGTGTATGTACAAAAGCCCTTCCGCAATTTTCGAGCTCCGTTTACCGCTCTTTATGCAAAAAATCACACTACTGCAGGCTAACTTAAAGTGGAAGTACGCATTTTCTTTCATTTTCTCCTTCTCTTTCTGTTTCTTTCCCAGCTTATTTTCGGCAGATTTCGTGTTATATTCGGGATTCGGCTGCGGACCGGATGCATCCTGCCTCTATTCGCAGCGTTTAAACGGCAGCATTCACATCTACAGCAGCTGGAAGGGACAACGAGTGAAGACGAGAAAAGGAGGAAAGGAAAGGCACGTAACTGCTCCAAACGATTTTTGGATCCGTTAAGATACCACAGATACCAACTGGGCTAGTGCGACCCGCCGTCAGTGTCTAGCAGAACGCTATCACCGGAGTTCGGGTGTGCTTTAACAGATTCTATCTGAATGATATATAGAAGTAACTCTAATTCCTGGGCTAACGATCGAACGATCAACACGTTCGAATATGCCGTCACTTAAACAAAAACTTCTGACTGCTTTCGATGACCGTTTCATAACCACAGATTTTCAATCGCATTCGTAGCCTCATTAAAGGTATCGACAGATTTGAACACAGGAAATCGTTAAGAACTAACTTTTCTATGATGCAAATATTTCTCGGTGAATTCATGTACGCGAAAAGAGTCCACTTCGGCCGTCGAATAAAACGTCACCGCCGTCGTCAATGAGGTGTGGGCGTTAGCCAAGTACGACCGCAGACCGAATCGAAACAAACGCGACGCCATTCCCACCATATGAGTTGTACTGCAATCAACATGTAATACAAATTGCATGAAAAAAAGTTCCATACGCTTTTAGTGAAGCGATCACGACATGCTAAAACATTTTATTCACATTTTCTTCGGACCACCACCACTCGTCACCAACGGCCGGCATTGAGGCGTTACTAGAGTAACGAAAAAGGAAACAGACATAACTTCAATCGTTGAACCGTTTTTTTTGTCCTGTTTTGCCATCAAGAAAACTCATTCAGAAAAGCTATGTACTGAACAACCGGTATAGATGAAATGTTCTGTGCTGCGAAAATGATATATAATATATAATATCGGTGGTTCAAACCGCAAAAAAAAAAGAATAAGAAACGTAATCTTCGACCACATCGACACTATCGGAAGTTTCATATTTTTTTATGATGTGCCGTTATGCAATTTTATAAAACGTTTTTAACTGAAAGTTAAATGATAGCGCTCGGTACTGAGTTAAGAGAAACAAGGTTGCATTGAGTGCGCGCAATCAATGACCTTTAGGAGTGCACGTAAATGAGCACTCTAACGGACTGCAAACACTCACCTTTTTTTACGACACGATCACTGCCCATTTTTTGCACCGAACATAACTTGCGGTATAGTTTCTAAACGTCGCTAACAACAAGTCAAATGTACATCGTTGCAAACTCTGTTGCGACCAGCGTTATCGCATCCATCACATCTAAACAGTCCCCACCACCCACAAAATGGTCTGTGAGAATTTCCTCCTAAATCTTCACCCGGCAAGATCTACTTGCAGCGATCGTTAAAAGCCGATTTATCGCCTACCCTAGAACTTAAAGGAAATGCAGTATTCTAACTTGTCACCGGATTGAAGTGAAGGCGCTTGATTTGTAGGAGATATTGAATAGAATGAGATGGGCAGCATAGTTAAAAGTTGCATGGAATGCCTCGCCCAAAGATAAAGTAAAGCTGAGCGGAAGAGTAAATTTGGAGGAAAGGATACGGGGGAGGAGGAGACTTATGCGAGCCCTAGCCTTCAAAACATGAAACCAAATACGAGACAGAAGCTGCACAAAGGAGAGGACTGAATTCAACGACTTAAGATATCTCTACTAGAACAGCTTGCAACAGGCCTGAGATACGCATAATATGAATGATAAAGTTTGGAAAAAAACAAACTGCCACGAGTACCACTCAAATGAGTTCATTACGAGGAGAGGATAAGCGAAAGCATGAAATGCAGAGAACGCGAACCAGCGAACTTTTCACTCTATTAACTAGTCGACCACCGATGCGATGATGATAATGTTTTTGCTCATTCGTTTGGTAGCCCGCAATGCTGCTGCAAAAATCTTCTGTTCGGCGTCCAGGATTGCCACAACTAGTGAACTCGCTATACATTTTCCCATCCCTCCTCCCAACCCCCCCCCACCCCCACCCTTCCCC
>JPKZ01002087.1:292413-322338 GCA_000803305.1 Toxocara canis | reverse complement strand
CCCCACCCCCCCCCCCCCCCCATAAAAAAAAGCATTTCTGTTTAAATCGATAAGTAAAACCTGAGAGCCGAGAACTGTCCAGTCTTCTTGAGTGCATGTTTTCTACGCCAAGGTATCACTCCCTTGCTTAGTGCTTTCGTTGTTGCAGACAAAGGCTCCGCTTGCTCGCTCAACTGAGACTCCCAAATAGCCACTTTAACTATAAATTAGACAATTTTTTCATTGCCACTGTGAATGTATTTAGAACAGAGTTTGGCATCCATATGTATCCAAAACATGGATATAAGTGTACCCAAAATCTCTCTCCTCTCCCCTCCCCTCCCCCCTCCCCAATCGGTAGGTAACTGTCAACTATGACGCACTCAATTCGAAATTTATTATTCTGCTGAAAGGCACAGAAGCACGTATAGGTGGATTAATGCATAATGTAAACATGCCCAACAATTAAGATCCACTTCATGAACTAAACACATTGTTTCTCAAAAACCGCGAAAACCAACAATTCACCAAATGTTTCAAAAATGTTTTCAATATCCTACTTTAAATATAGCAGAGAATATCAACTGTAAAGTGGAAAAATCATTAAAAGTGAGAAAAAAACAAAGAAGCAAACCAGAGGCAGCCATTCCATGTGAAAAGGAGTAACGCTCGAGGATCGAGAAATTCGAGTTGTGTCCTCTTTCGTACTTGGCCACATTCAACAGCAGCTGACCACTATTTATTTGCGTTCGATTTCTGCAACAATTACATCATACCGATCACACAAATCAATTTTTGGCTAAATCAGTGTGATACTGCATGACAAATGAAATTCGATTTTCTCCTGAAAAGCCTCTATAAACTTTTGTGGGAATCAACGCCTCTCCCGTATGGATATAGCACACATCGTCCATTGCATCAGTTTTTCCCTACAATTACTTAAGCTAGTTGTCATTGCTTGAGTTAGTTTTCCCTAAAGTTTCTTAGAGTAAATAGAGTTATGGATGTGTGTAGAGTAAATAGAGTAAATAGAGCTTTTCAAAGCTGATGTAATAATGAATGCATCAAAACCGTCTCTCCATGAGGTGCTCGGTGATAGATTCGCGTGAGACACCCGCAACTGCAGGCCTAAACCACGTGAGCAGAATAACGGCGACACAACATAATTCTCAGTGATCTCAATAATTTGCTCCTTAAAATTTGGGAAAAATTTTAACTTCCGACGGAAAATTTTTCACAAGTTATCAGATAGTGGAACCTACATATGTTTCCTCCCAACAGAAGCTATGAATAATTAGAAGACTGGAAAAAACCATTGGCGAAATCTTTCTTTCCCAACAAAATTAGTTTAAGAAAGGGATTTAGGACGAGTATTCAATAATAGTACTACTCACCCATCAGTTAGGGCAAATGGCATAGTATCGACTTCTTCCTCAACTGTTCTTGAATCGTACGGTGATTCTGTATGCCTCTCCAAACAGCGTAATACTAGAGCTCGCTGGCCTAAAGTTTCTTAGAGTAAATAGAGTTATGGATGTGTGTAGAGTAAATAGAGTAAATAGAGCTTTTCAAAGCTGATGTAATAATGAATGCATCAAAACCGTCTCTCCATGAGGTGCTCGGTGATAGATTCGCGTGAGACACCCGCAACTGCAGGCCTAAACCACGTGAGCAGAATAACGGCGACACAACATAATTCTCAGTGATCTCAATAATTTGCTCCTTAAAATTTGGGAAAAATTTTAACTTCCGACGGAAAATTTTTCACAAGTTACCAGATAGTGGAACCTACATATGTTTCCTTCCAACAGAAGCTATGAATAATTAGAAGACTGGAGAAAACCATTGGCGAAATCTTTCTTTCCCAACAAAATTAGTTTAAGAAAGGGATTTAGGACGAGTATTCAATAATAGTACTACTCACCCATCAGTTAGGGCAAATGGCATAGTATCGACTTCTTCCTCAACTGTTCTTGAATCGTACGGTGATTCTGTATGCCTCTCCAAACAGCGTAATACTAGAGCTCGCTGGAAAAAAAAACGAAAATTATCGTCAAAACAAATTATTAATAAAACAGCAAACGGAAAACATAAACATATACCAACAGACCAATTCTGATGGCTAACTTTTATTTTTGATAAAAATGAACAACAATATTACACCGACTTTTAACAGCGCAAACAATTTTCGAACGAAGCAAACAAATTCAAAGTAACTGATCGCTTGGATATTATCTTATAATGGCAACCATAATTTCCTCGCCTTTTAAAAATCTAAAATTGAATTTTACAAATTCATATTCACATGCTGTGCTTTTTGAATAAATTCGTTTCATCATCTCACTACCTATATTCAAGTTAACCGCAACTTTGAAGATTTGCCTTAAATTACAAAAAAAACGAACCAATGCTACTAGTAAAAGCTTGACAAATTCATTTATAGATTTCAGACATTTTAAACGATGGTCAGACTCATTAAATCAAGACAATAAATCAACGAGTGAAAGTAACTAAATTTCCATTTATAAAAAATTCATGAGAAGACAGAGATGATCTTTTATGCGACCAGGGAAAATAAACTAACTTCAGCACTTTCCATTCCCCAAAACACAACAACTCCATCAGCGAATACGAAAAACTCGCGAACCGCCTCTTTTTCGATAATGTACTCCTCTTTTGGCACAAAATGTAGCCCCTCATCCGATTCTGCAATTAATAAACCACTATAATAAATTTGCGTTAAACAACATTTTAATGCCATCAAAACGAAAAAACCATCGCGCAAACTTAATCAAGATTACTTCCTATTTAGACGGACCAGAAACCAACAAGAACAAATTTGTTGCGGTGACGAAGACGGAAAGGAAAATCTACAGATGAACAACCAAGTGACATTAGCGCTTCACTTTGGTACTTCACATGAGCACTTAGGAATTCGTATAAGACCCAGCACCACTATAAAACATCAATCCAAAGAAAAGGTGAGTAGCGCCAAGCCGTATCCGAGTCGACGTAATGCCCGCACGTAGAATGGGTGTTACTCTAACATATAATAAAGCCGTCGTCAAGCGTGCCTTCTATACAACACCATCCAGTAGTGATACTGTTATTCCCTACAGTCACCTTAACTTTACAGGAGGCGAAGGTCAAGGAAAACTGTAACCAAGTGAAAGAAGCAAGGACATCCTCCACTTTTCAAACCATTATTTAAAACGGCCTGCTTCGTGGAATTCCGTGTTTATTAGTGTGTGACACGAATTTGTATAATACATACAATGTGGCCGCGAAGGCACTCTATAGTGTAGTTCGATTGCGCTTAATACTTACTCTTATCTTCCACAAACGTAGAATTCTGTGAAGAGTTTTGTGCCAGGGTCACTGCGAAAAAAAATCACAAATTTTTTGATGAAGAAATAAAATCACTGATAAGAACAATGATCATCAGCTGTTGCCTCCCATTTCACAAGTGTGAAGATGGTCGGAAAGCAATCATTTATTGATTTTGTAAATACGAGCCGCAGAACGTAACAGTTTAAACTCATGAAGAAAATGCAAAAAAATGAGTGAAAATTTGAGCGCGTTTTTATGAAAAAGTAGAATGTTATTTCAAACAAAAGTACAGAAAAAGAAATTGAAAAAAATGAACAAACTAAGCGTAGCAAAATCAAACTGTTATTCTTTAAAATAAAGTCATTTAAAAAAAAATCAAACCTCCTGAACAAAATTTGTGTGCAATTTGAGAGAAATTACACGTTTCCAACAATTTCTAAAAGAAAGAGCAAGAAAATTTGAAGTGAGAAGAGACGGACGGAACGATGAGCGAGCGAAAAGCGGTTATACAGCGGAATGGATGGGTATAAAAACAAAAATAACCTTCATCGACACACGTCGGTTGGTAAACCTGTACCAAACGAATATCTTTCACAATCGTTAACAGATCAAACGATTCTGCCAAAGCTATCGCCACTATTTGTGGTCCTACTATCGGCTGAAAACAAAACAACTTGCTTCCGACTTTAAAGAGAAATTATTTTTGGCATCTCCAAAGGACACTTCTAAGATGGGCCGCATCCGAATTAGACTAATCGTTATCTCACAGATCACTTATTTTTGCATATGACTGGTCTACGGTTTATAGCTGTTCGCTGAGTGGACATGGCAAAGCGTTGAATAAGTTCAAGCTAGTTGATGTAAAGTACAACTCTCTTGGTTGGAGGAAAAAACTCGAAATGATATATGCGCGACTGTCACGTGCACACCAGCGTGACCTGTGAAATGGCACACGTTCGACTAAAATCGTTCTTTTCCTTCTTGGCTCAACAAGTCTCTTAAAAGGTTACTTTAGACACCCTTAAACGCACAAGTTTCAACGTAGTAACCTGACAGTCGTAGGCAGCGGTAAGCGGTCGTTTCTTACGCATTGTTTTGCGTAATGCTCGATAACCGTGTTGATCGACACGTGCCGTAGCTTCGAGTGACCATAGCGTGCTACATTTGTGCACATTTCTGAATTGTGTCAGCAGATGTACACGCCTGCAAGCCGGGATAAATACATAAATTAGCCTTCGACTTATTCCTCGGAGGCAGTAGCATTTTAGCTTATCAGAGATAAGAACCTAGTGTGAAAGGGGGGAGGAAGGAGGGGCAGGGGTGCAAAGGATGAACGGGGCATCAGAACAGGAAAAGGTAAGAAGATAAATATTGTTTGCACAGTGTGTTACCTCAAAACGGAGAGACTAAATCTGAGGGCTGACTTTAAAGAGTACCTATGTGAAACAGTGCATCCCAAAGACTGACCACATCCTAAGTTTAAGTATAAAAACGATCTAACAACAAGGCTACCAGGTATCAAAACTGTTCAACCAACAGTGTGTTGACCTGCCATAAAACATCTTCGTTTTGATAGAACAGGCATTTCAATCACAGCAGTTTTCAGTTATCTTGCGCTAACACACAATTCTCAGAGCCAATCCTCGTGGCAAAAGTACCCACACCCAGCAACAGAACTGACTGACGACGAAGCGTCTTACAGACACTTCTTCCAACGAAGGTGAGAATCACAGAGCCGAAGTGAATTAGCACAATGCTATTCTATTATCCAGTCACCTTAAAACGAAGGGCAACAACTCTCCTTCCACTTACAATGAAAAAGTGGTTTCACCTCCAATATGTTTTTCTGCAAATAGATGATGAGTAAGAACTGCTACGAAAACTCGAACCTGAACTTCAATGAAATTGGTGTCGCCTGATCTTGAGAAAGCTCGCTCGTAAACGCGCTGAAGGAGTTAGGTGTGCGGAATATGAATGTAAATAGCTACATGGTTTCTGCTGATGCATAACGATACAGAATAGGAAGACCGGTATACCTTCGACTTTAGTTATCCCTCCCCCCTTCCCCTGCGAACATATTGTCCCATAGTTAAGACAACAGCTGACGATTTTAAAGTGTATAAAAAATCCTTACCATATTCTGCATGATCGCACCCGTACAGACGATAAGTTTTGTTCTTGTAGTATTCTTTGATAGCAGACGCACAGTCTGTGCCACCTTCACAAGACATTCATCGGCCAGAAATGGCGGGTCGGCAATCACCATATCATAGATACCTCGATGCTCGGATGCTACCTGCAGCGGTTGTCGATAGTCGTAACTAACGAAATGCTGAGCGTATTTGGAAGCGAAACGCTCGTCATATTCGAACAACGTCACCAAAATGCGTCCCGAAGCGACCGCCTTAAAGTACACCATGACCCTGTTATAATATCGATACAAGCTCACGTTTTGAAAAAACGTCTCATGACAGTACTTCAAGCATCATATAATCTAACGTTAGCCCTAACTCTTCTTGAATGCTCACCTTTTGACGTCTGGTTTGCAGCAACTAAAAACTCCTTGCACCACTGCAAAGCACCCTCCATAATATTACCGAAGGCAATACTATTCAATGGATTTGGAGACTGGGCCCAGTTCTCCAGATCTATCGTTGAAAACCCCTCACTCTCCCGAACAGGGACTTCCCTCCGTTACTCCTCAAAACTCCAGAAAGTTTCAATCCCAAAAAACCATATTTTCAAAGCCTCGGTCTCTAAACAAACATACAGTAATGCATACAGGCTTAGTTACATAAGCATTCTGTCGAACGCTCGTGCACCTTCGTCGACAACCGCTACGGTTCAGAATTTAGTTATGCACAAATCGCTGTTCATCTGATCCGCTGCTAGAGCTCATCAAAACAGCATCCGGCCAGCCCACATCAATTAATATAACAGCTGGCTGTTGCTTCTCATTCATCATTTCGGCCTCTATCTTCTCTTAGCATCAGTAAAAACGAACTTTCACAAAACTATTGCCTCATCACGAAGAAGATACTCAACAAGTGTCGGACACGAAATACACGCGATACGCCCTCCGTCATTAACCGCCGACACGCATTCAGCAGCCAACTTCTCTGCTGTCTCTTTCGAATACCAAAACTGACTTAGCTGCAAAACTGCAATACATTAGCAAATGCCACTAAAACTAAACCTCAAACGATTATTAGTGCAAACCAGTTTGTTCTCGAATCGTGCAAATTCGAACAAATCACGCGACTGCTAATATTAAAAATAAAAACTGCGATCAGGTTTTCCCTCTCTGTTCATCTGATCGCATAGAACGAGGGATACTTTCGAATCCTCCCTTAGCCAGTAATCAAAATATATCCATTAGAATCGATCATTCGATTGCTAATTGGCATGCGGTTACAACTCTGCATTAAATGTCCTCTGTTCGACGTACGAACGAACAAATAAATGATTATAAAAATAAACGAATTAAAATTTGAAAAAACTAAACCTGCCAGTTCTCCTCGATATTTTCTTTTTGTTGATTCGCCTGTTCGGCGAAAAACTCTGTGAGCGCGGCAAGTGTTTCAGAAGAGAGACGAGGAATGCCATCATCATCATCATTCGCATTTGTTTGCTCTAATTGCTCACTTTCTATAGTACGTTCGTTCTAAAAACTGAATCAACATCATATAGTTTAAACGTCTCAGCTAACATAGACGAAACAATGCGTTAATTTCTAAAATATATCAGAGAAAGGCGAAACCCAATCGGAAAATCAAAATCATTTGATTTCACTTAAAAGTGAGAGGTTTTTTGGCACTTTCGCCATTTAAAAATTGCAAAAACTTTCCTCGACTTCTTATTAACGCTTGCTTGCAAGATGAAATAGGCATGAAACACTGTTTAAACGATTCATTCGAAATTATCGAAATTCAAAAAATAATGGAAATGAAACAAAAATGCTTCAGTTCGTTTCAACAAAAGCTTTCTTTACTATCGTATTCGGTATCGTTAAAAGTGAAAAATTATTGCCGAGCAATATTGTTTCTTTTTTAATTTTTCAAAAATATTTAGCATTCACCCAACGCAAAAAGCAAAAACGGATTAACATGAAAAAAAAACTGCTTTTTTGGTTTACAAATGTGGGGAGCGGTTTAACGAAATAACGTCAACTTTTAGCCGATAACACGCATTTTGTTAGCTTTTCCGCTTAATTAAATTGATTGTTATCGATCCGCTAAATGAACTAAATTGATTTATTATTGTTTGCAATAAACTATTGATTTGTGTTCAAAGTTTTATGTCTTACTGAGCAATACTCCCAGAAAACATGTCAAACGGAATTGAGCGCCACAGAAATAAACCAAAATGTTTTAAAAAAATAAACGTATTAAAAATGCAAAGAAATGCAACTTATAAATTATAAAAAATAAAACTGCATAATCACTTCCGACCGACGTACTGATAGTAAAGCTAGTTTGCCACAGCGCCCTTCTATGAACACATGAGCAAAACAGCTTTAAATTACGAAATGAAGTCTTTTAAAAAAGTAAGGACTAGCCTAAATAGGTGCTTCGTATTCAGTGGGAGGGGTGAGAGAGGATAAACGCGCTTTTCCCTGCGCGTATCTCTTCACAGATATCCGACGCTCCTCACCACCTAAACTTTTCTAGCTCTATGCAAATGATTATCGAAAAAGCATCAATACGTCTCCGAGAGATAAATAATCTCGGCATGCAGCATTACTTCTCCATGCATCTTTCGATTCCCATTCAAAGGCTTCTTAACAAAACTGACCTCAGGCATCAGTGAAGTTGTTTGGCGTTACGTTAATAAAATAGCGTTATTGTCAAGTATCCTTCACAGTTTGCTCTTCGATTAACAGATTCGGCTAACCGACCAGATTAGCCGAAGCAACTTCAGTGTTTATTGGAAGAAATCAACCGCACACCAATAAAATCCGCAATAACACTGCACGCGTGTGAAATATCGCTACCTGCAAACAGTTTCACATGCGATATGCAAATTCACTGCAGCCTTAAAACAAGAAAAACACAGGCAACTAAAGCACGACAATGAATCGACCTTATCGATTGCGTTTCAAACGCACTAAATCATTACCGTGATCATATTTTGCGCACACTTATTGCCAACTGCTAGTGCCACACATAATTTGATTTCTACAAACTGCTGAACAATAACAAGTGTAAAGAGTGAAGAATGGCGATTCGTGTAGTTGTTACGTTCAGCAATTAATGTGAATAAGAGCGACAGAAGAAGTTGGCATGTCATTTGTGAGCGATTGTCTTGACTGGTCTTTAAAGGGGTGTTCAGGGTAATTATGCATGCGCTTGATGGGGGTTATTCATCGACCATCCTGTTCTCGCAAATTATCTTTAAGATGTTTCACACATGTTAAATGAGCTATTTCGACTATTGCGTGAAGTTTCCCAGTTCAACTGTGATTAATGCTATCGAACGAGTGAGCGTCCACTGCAAATTAAGACAGTCACACAACAAATCCACCTGTCCATTCCCCTTTAGGGAAATCGTTTAGTTTCACTATAGAAATTCTTCTATTTAGCGATTCAGGTTGCAGGCAATTTCAAAAAGCTATCATTCGTCTTTGTATAAGATATCTTCACTCGACCGTTATGCTTCATGGCAAATGGTCCCTCGGCATATCATTCGTTGCCTGAACTGGATCCCGAACAGAAATAACCAAGTGCGATACTTTTCAGTGATCTGTTCCATGTCGCAGCTCTGCGAGAGAATAAACATGAAACAGCCCTCGAACTTCGTTGACAATTTTTCGTGCAAAGATTGGCATGCATTTCAAACCATCTAGTAAACTACATGCTTTGGAAAAATGATCGCCGAAAATAAGCAAAATGTCTATCGGATGCAGGAAAAATTGTAGGGAGGTTGAAGCACAGAGGAAAATTTCGAGGATGCGCAAGTGTCAAAATTTTCGCCTCTTGAATAATTTCAGGACAACAACATGTAAGGTCTTGAAAATTCGTTTTCAACGTTTATTAAAGGCATTGGCGCGCGCCCATACTCCTCCCTCCCGGTGTCTAGCACTAGTTTGCGATCATTTCGACTAGCCAACTAACGATTCGTCGAGATCACAGCACAGTGCAGAAGACGCTACCTTCGGGTCCTTCATGTGAGAAGATAACCACTGCCCAAAACTCAAAAACCGAGGTAGCGCTTAGCACTACTTGACCTACCAAATGTCTGAGGGTGTGGGGAAGGGATGGCCAACAGCGATGGTAGCTCCTCATCCTGCAAAATCCGATGAATGCGGAATAAACTTACATAAGGATACCTTTTAGGGAATCACAGTCACCTGTGAGTTCAAACTTTGAACATGTTCATTCTCCGCATTCTTTCCCCCCCCCCCCCCCCCCCCCCCCCCTTCCCCAACCTACAAAAATTTTCCACTTTCTCAAAGTGTTGCTAATGACGACAACTTCTTCGCCTACCACAAAAGACCAACTACAGCACTATTCACGAGTGCATTAGAAAGGCTGAAATAGTCAATCGTAATGCCGTATCATGTATTACGTATCTTAAGGAGCAGATGATGCTCAAGGAACATCACAGTTGCAGCTTTCTATCCTTCAGAAACCACAAACTCTGACCTATAATAGCACTTGAGTAGTCTTTTATTATCCTTAACAAGCAGCAATATTCTCATGAGCCAACAAATGCAGTGAGCATCCCACCACAACAAACCTGTTTTCTTTCTGTAATAGCCTCACTAGCAGTATTCACCGTTTGCAACCGACAGCCAAGACTTCGGCAATGTCGGCCAGTAGTCTCTCAACAATTCCCTAAACCCTAAAACAACCCAAACGGGTTCTGAGAAGTCATCGATACTGATACTACTTAATGTAATATCGCAGAAAACCTGATGGTACACGATCCATTGTGTTAAACAACACTCAGCGCCGTTCAATACTGCCTCGATTTGCATAAAAGATAAAGTGAGATGTTAAAGCGAGTAAAAACGCTGTTAACGACGTCAACACCAAACAAGAATCACTTCAAATCGAAAACGTTTATTGCACAGTCATCCATTCGTTCAATGACCGTTCAGAACTTTTGCGAGTTTACAGAAAAAGATCATCATTACCAGAACTTCACGTCCTCTCCTTCTCCTCTTTGTTCGCACAACTGCAATTTTCTGTCACCTCTTCCCCCCTCCTCTTTAACTCTTATCCTTAAGTTGTCCTTTTCCATTGGTGATCACTTCATAACGGAAGGTATCACACGTGGACGTTGAGTCCAATCAAAATCGTTTTCATTTTTCTAGGTTTTCATTCTAGTCATCCAAGGGCACAAAAAAAATTAGTCAATGAGCTCCCACCGCCAATACTCTGTGGTCCATTGTATTTCCTACTGAAACAGAAGAGAACTCCCCACAAAAAGGATACAACGTAAAACGTGAAGCAGATAATGAAACCCTCAAAAATGAATTTATTCCCCTCCCTTGCGACACGCCGGATTCTCTGAGAATTAGGCAGAGCATTAGAACTGCCATGCGATTGCCAGTTTTCATCGAAACTGCGTGGAAAATTCAGCGTGATGGTGTTGGGTCAGCTGGGGCATCGTCGGTCGAAGAACGAGGCTGATGAACCGAGTGATATTTTGCGAGCTGAAAACTTTCCATAAGTTTACGTAATTATTTAGTTAATTTCCACATTACATAACATCTGATTTGACGTTAAGCGAAACAGAACTAGGAAAAGGAGGAAGAAGTAGGAGTGAAAGGTGAACAGGTAACGCACATCATTAAGCGAACGGTAACGCACGCCACCTCATCACCTTTGCCCAAACGATCAATTCCCGCCACACGACAAGTATATTCGCAAGTATGGCAGCCTTGGGCTACCGCAAGTCGGCTACCACTAAACCCGCCATCCCCAACCAAAACGGAAAGATTGCACGGACGAGGAAGAGAGGTAAGAGAAAGTAAAAGTGAGCGTAGGGAACAGCACAATTATGACCGCAACAACCGAGCGTCTTATGCTTAAATAAATGAAAGATGCTAGTGAGATTGGATACTTCAGCCAGGGAACTGTAAACAGGGCTAACTTTCCCATTCGAGACTCTGGGAACATCATCACCTCCATTCTCCAAAGATACAAACCCACCATTGCCGGCGAGTGGCTTGATACTCCTGTCAGCCAAGCTTCGATGAGTATTTTCTCTTTCCAAGAAATTTTTAGTTAGCGCGAAACGATAACATAGCATAATCACGTTGATAAAACCCTGAGCTTCTTCAAAAGCGTTCAGAATTTCAAGCAAACTGTTGGGAATACCAAATTTTAAAATCGCAAATCTGCTAAAACACCCCTTAATTTTCGAAGCGCTCGCTTGCTAACAATATTTCTCGGAATGATGAGCCGGACCATTCAATTAGATGTCATTAAAATGTAGTGTTATACTTGGTTGGTATATATATACGAATGTCGAAGCACAAAAGCGCAATCGACAGAGGAGGATAGGGGGTGGGGGAGAGAAGGAGACAACGCTTCTTCACTGTTTTGGGGAATTAAACTTAGACGGCTTAAACGACGATGAAAGAAGTATTAATAGAACTAAACGGCTTCATCGCACTTAGACAACCCCCTCCCCCATCTTTCCCACCTATTTAATCAACGATCCCCTGGGTACGTGTTAGATAGACAACACATGCACACACATAATAAACAAAACTAAATTCGACATAGCGTAAACTAACGATTTTGCGAACGTGTTCTTTGGCCTGTAGAAGAGCGGCGTTAGTTGAATCGCCGGTCGTTTCAACCGAATCGGCTGTGTAAGGAGGGCGAACTACGACGCGGTCCAACACTGAGATATTTTCATTTTGCCATTTAACATCTTCTAACCTGCAAGTAACAGCCACATGTTTCACGTTGCATCAACGCTATTACTCTCCACCATAACTGAGCATACTCCCTCTGATTAAGGGAAAGAAGGAAATACAAACGAACTAACGTTTTTCTCAGGTAGAGGAATATGCGCTGTCCTTCTAATGAGACGTCGGCGTCGAGCAATGATGCTTGCTTGCGTGCTTCGGCCCTGCGTACGCGTTCAAGCACCTGCTGCGGTGTAGCGACTCCACTCGAATAAGGCACGTACTCCGGAGTCCTGTCACGAACGCAAGATACCTTAAGATATACCACAGTGACATCATCTCACGATAGCAATACAGGTATAGTACATGAAACGTTCACACATATTATGACTGCAATAGAACTGTATAAGTACAAGGACGACTCAACTATTCAATTAATGCTTGAACACAATTTTATATAGAGAATGATGTAATCACTTGCCGGCTATGCACACATGTCGCGCGCAGTTACCGATAAAGAACAAACAAGCGAGCCAAAATTAATTTATTTAAGTTTAAAACGAAGCCTCTCATTCTGAACTCCTTTCACACAACTCTTTATATTACGCGTAAGCATCCACACCACCAGCTCCTATCATATAACGATGTATTCAACGATTTCTCTAACAATGAATGAGCAATATCATCTCCATTACAGCATACGATCAGTTCTCCTATACCGGGCAAGCAAAACATTGTTTCCGCCATTCATATCGCTTGTACGCAACTATCCCACAAAGTGGAGGTTACGCGCTCGAAAATGAGGCATAAAAGCTTGCCGAAATAACTGCTAAAAAATGGAATTACATAAAACAATTACGGGGAGATTCTGAGACATTTGGGACTGAATTCGATAATCGCAACACTATCAATTTTAGGCTCTATTGCTGAAAAGGACATAGCAGACAAAAATTAGGTACAAAGACAGATGGCAGCCCAGAGTCCCACTGCAAGCAACACTATCGGATTATGGCGCGCTATATAGAAGCACTGCGAAAAAAAAAGGATTTCTATCGCATCATTATGCTTTTCGCCATCCTGTTTCTACACTCTTGCTGGTCTAGTCTCTGCTCCAGTTATGCAGCTTAGCTATCCCAAAGGTGAATGCCCGTCATTATAATTATAAAACAAAACGCTTAGAAAAAAATTACTTGTCATTAAAAAAGCATTTAAGAAAGTATAAATGAAAAGCGCTAAGAATGAACAAACCTGCTCAACGAGAGCTAAGTTCAGGAGTCGTAACAGTGGCTTACTGCCAGATGAGGTGTCCTCTGAAAGCAACGCATATACTCAATCTAACCGAACGTTTAAGTGGACACATACTATTCTATCTGAGAGGGATCAAGAAGATAATTAAAATAAAAACTGTATTGCCCGATATGAGATCCTTTATTTCATGTGCATTGCACATAGAGAGCAAGTATGCGACGTTCACGGTTTATATATGCCGACTTCAAGCCCTCTCATTTCTATTCGATTCCCTTTGCTAATGTGCCTGATCGTGCTACACATTGTAGTCCCCAGCCCAGGGAGACAAAGCGACCGCACCTTATCGCTAGGATTTACCGGACATGCTTGTTCCGCCAATTAATAAAAATTCCCCCTTCTATTCCAGAAGACTCCTTAATTGCCGCTGATAATCACATGGACGTGGAACAAGTTGATTCCTTTCTTTTGTACTGTTTTTGAAAATGTACAACTATAATAAATTATTGTTTCGCGGCTTCATCACACAGATCTTGCAAGAAAGTCTGCAAAAAAAAACGATAAAACAGCGCGTCAAAAATAATATGGCACTGTTATATAATATGTTAAAAGAACTTGGGTTTCTGTGCGACGATGGTTAACCTGCACTAAGGTCATGCTCTACTTGTGGAACCCATTTCATTCCCATTAGACGCACTAATCTCTTCGGCCCTCAAACCTAACAGGTTATCGAACAGATGGAATGAGAATTCGCGACTTCAAACTCTAACCTTTGAAGTTCTTGAAGTTCTTTACGCACCAGCTATTCGACAACTATGCCAATATCCATTTATGCAACACCAATAAACTGAGAAAAGAAGAGTCAAAACGAACTAATGAGAAGCAGTCGAGTGGGATGGTCGTAGCTGACCACCTGACCAGTAATCCGAGTGGCCAACGCCGTCTGACACTCAACTACGCTCCCCGTGGGAAATACAATGTTCGTATCGCTAGTTGCAACATCTGCATCGTTGTTGCGCGCTGAGCCTTCGGCCAACGAGCCTTGACTGTTCGCATCGAACGCAGTCATTCCACTTGCCTCTCCCTCCCCAGAGTTTTTATCGTCACGCGTCGCTATTTCTATAAAAACAATAAACTGTTCATTTACTCCAAAAAACTGGGCATATCGGCGACATGTTCGAATAGACACTGGAACATGAAATGGTATTGATACATCTTATCGTCAGAGCCAAAAAGATGGAACCTCTATGTCGCAGCTGTCTCAGAAAACATTTTTTCCTCCTTCAACAATTGTTATGGTGTCCCATGTGAAATGTGTTATATTTAAATTTTCAAACTCCAGTAAACGAATTCCACTTGAGCTTTTTCCGCATTAATAGCGTTGATATGCAACTGCGGTCCATTTTCGATGCACCTGTATATACAGAAGTTCGACTTACTGAATCTGTGAAGGCACTACAGTAATAAGAAGATAAATATAGACCTTAAATGCATTGTCGAAAGCGCCGACTAACTAAACTGGGAATCCAGTCATGTGGTGTACAGCCTCGCAAATCTCATAAGGGCTGATTTTTAGAAAGAGAATGGTTGAGAGGTTTTCACAGATTTTAAATACCGCGGCAAGGTTTCTTGCCATTCACTTCTTTCAAACTTCTTCAACGCGAAACGTAAAAAGTGTGCGCGGTTGTGGAAGTAATATCTATCAAAGTAGACTCCCCTTCCTTGCTAACATGAGCAACTATCATTTTAGTCGGACTATAGATCAGATCTCGCATCAAGCAAAAGATGGTGCATTTTTGAAGTGTAAGCTTACTCTCGAAGGAAAGTTCTCTCTCGACGTTCCATGCAACGTAATCATTAACCACCGGTTGAAAAATGATAATAAAAACATAAACACATTAAATAATGACAGTAAGACCACAAGTACATTAAAAGCCAATAGCAGAAATACAAGCACCACCCATCCAACGTCATCTACTTATCCCAAGACCTTGCTAATGCCTAACAGCTAGTTGACCGCATCATTTCTACACTCTTTCCAGCGAAACGAGCTTCTTCTTGGCATGTTGCCATTTTCATAGCATACAGAATTAAAGATTACATCCTCCGGGTTTTTGATTGTGCAAAAAAGTGCAGCGTTTAATCAATCCGCTTGAAATGCTTTGAACGTTTAGGTTTTACGCATTATCGGATTTCCGACAAGTCGGGCTAGTAGTAATCGAGAGTTAAAATAGTAGTAATAACTAGTGGTGATTATTAGTAGCCCGGCTTGTCGTTTGCTATGCCGAGTTATCATTTCGTAAACTCTTCCAGACACGCATAGCTTGTATCTATTGAGCTGCTCAATTACATCGACAATATCAAAAGGAATGAAAAATATAAGTTAAGGCACTTCACCTTTTGTCGATCATCGTCAGATGTTTCATTCTCTCCTTTAATCGACGCGATTTAAGACCTGCAAGAGTAGAGCCACTTGCAAGAATCCTTCTTCCTGCAGAAATAAAATGACCCTTTACTTTCACATTATACTTCCTGAAGCTACACCTACGTAACGGTCCCATGAACTAATATCGCCATCTCTCAGTCTACTATGAACCCCTTCTGACGACATTTTTCTGCTCTTCTTATATGGACGTGATAAACAAACACATTTTAGTGTTGTTAAATTTCCGAGAATATCGTTGTTCAAAAAGATTAATTACTAGGCAATGTCGTCAGAAGTCACTCTTCACGAGAAGGTAATTACTCGCTAAGAAAGTTATAATATTCAGATCTATTTTGACAGACACATACGAATAATCGTTCTTAAAACAGATTTAACTCGACGATGATCACTGCTTACAAACGGATCAGCAATATGTGATCGAAATCGTTCATTAAAATGAGATCAAGTAAATTTCGGTGACGAGACCACTCATATACAAGATGCACAAACGTATTCGAAGTGTACAACCATAGGAAATTAGACTTTTGATTAGTTTTCGCAATGGTGCGTTATTTTTTCGGTGAAATACCCGATAGATTGAAGTCACCATTGGTACTGAATGATTGCAGCAAGTTTCTTTAACAAGTTTAAGTTGCAAAAAAATTCAGCAAATCCCTCAAAAGGTTCTAGGAGTGCTCAACTGATTTGGAAGCTTGCAAACGATAATTTATTTGATCTGAGCGCTCTACAAACTTATTGCAATATATTCAAAAATTTCAGAACAATAACTTGGCAAGGATTTAACAACAATTGAAACAACGATAACAATAACGATACCTTCATAAGGATTAGGTTAAGTTCATACGTTGAGGGTACAATCAGTAGAGCACGATCATCAATGGAACGATCATAGCAAACAATTAAAACTTGTCGCGAAATAAATCAGTATCACATCACTGATTTATCAATATTTCGTAAAGTAAGAAATCGCGTTCAAATTTTTCAAAAGTTCGCCAACGAACTCGTCAAATTTACTGCAAAAATTCAAGGGGGTTTTAAAAAATTTTCACTAGTAACACCATCGATCCTAACGAAAATGTTTTCTTCTATAGGGTCTTCAACTTGATGGACGGATGTCTATTCATGCGAAGCTGTATCGGTGTTAATTCATTCCTCACGTAACTTGGCATGTTGCCATTTTCATAGCATACAGAATTAAAGATTACATCCTCCGGGTTTTTGATTGTGCAAAAAAGTGCAGCGTTTAATCAATCCGCTTGAAATGCTTTGAACGTTTAGGTTTTACGCATTATCGGATTTCCGACAAGTCGGGCTAGTAGTAATCGAGAGTTAAAATAGTAGTAATAACTAGTGGTGATTATTAGTAGCCCGGCTTGTCGTTTGCTATGCCGAGTTATCATTTCGTAAACTCTTCCAGACACGCATAGCTTGTATCTATTGAGCTGCTCAATTACATCGACAATATCAAAAGGAATGAAAAATATAAGTTAAGGCACTTCACCTTTTGTCGATCATCGTCAGATGTTTCATTCTCTCCTTTAATCGACGCGATTTAAGACCTGCAAGAGTAGAGCCACTTGCAAGAATCCTTCTTCCTGCAGAAATAAAATGACCCTTTACTTTCACATTATACTTCCTGAAGCTACACCTACGTAACGGTCCCATGAACTAATATCGCCATCTCTCAGTCTACTATGAACCCCTTCTGACGACATTTTTCTGCTCTTCTTATATGGACGTGATAAACAAACACATTTTAGTGTTGTTAAATTTCCGAGAATATCGTTGTTCAAAAAGATTAATTACTAGGCAATGTCGTCAGAAGTCACTCTTCACGAGAAGGTAATTACTCGCTAAGAAAGTTATAATATTCAGATCTATTTTGACAGACACATACGAATAATCGTTCTTAAAACAGATTTAACTCGACGATGATCACTGCTTACAAACGGATCAGCAATATGTGATCGAAATCGTTCATTAAAATGAGATCAAGTAAATTTCGGTGACGAGACCACTCATATACAAGATGCACAAACGTATTCGAAGTGTACAACCATAGGAAATTAGACTTTTGATTAGTTTTCGCAATGGTGCGTTATTTTTTCGGTGAAATACCCGATAGATTGAAGTCACCATTGGTACTGAATGATTGCAGCAAGTTTCTTTAACAAGTTTAAGTTGCAAAAAAATTCAGCAAATCCCTCAAAAGGTTCTAGGAGTGCTCAACTGATTTGGAAGCTTGCAAACGATAATTTATTTGATCTGAGCGCTCTACAAACTTATTGCAATATATTCAAAAATTTCAGAACAATAACTTGGCAAGGATTTAACAACAATTGAAACAACGATAACAATAACGATACCTTCATAAGGATTAGGTTAAGTTCATACGTTGAGGGTACAATCAGTAGAGCACGATCATCAATGGAACGATCATAGCAAACAATTAAAACTTGTCGCGAAATAAATCAGTATCACATCACTGATTTATCAATATTTCGTAAAGTAAGAAATCGCGTTCAAATTTTTCAAAAGTTCGCCAACGAACTCGTCAAATTTACTGCAAAAATTCAAGGGGGTTTTAAAAAATTTTCACTAGTAACACCATCGATCCTAACGAAAATGTTTTCTTCTATAGGGTCTTCAACTTGATGGACGGATGTCTATTCATGCGAAGCTGTATCGGTGTTAATTCATTCCTCACGTAACATTCTCTTTTCAAAACATATTTTAAAACATTTTTAAAGGCCTCTTAAATACGTTTTAGGACGTATTTCAAAAATTCTTGTTTTTTTCAAGCAAGTCATAAACGCAAAAAATCCCAAACAGAAAGAAATCTCAAAGAGATTTTACGGAGTTTCGAGAAGCTCAAGCTAATTACTTAGTTACAACGAGAATCACTTGGCTTCAAATTTCGAATTAAGGAGTAGCGATTGTGTTTTCTTAATGCTTTTGCAAAAAAAAAAACACTTTTCAATTACTGTACATATTCCTTTATTTTATTCTGATCCTTTCGAGGTCCGTTTCGTTTTTTGAAATGTTCTCTCGTTGCCCGTTATTGAAATTCATATCAACTGATGACATTTCCCGTTCATTTTTGTTTTTATACCTTTATAGTTCCGTTCAGTTACTCACAATACCTCTACGTTATGGTATTTTACTACCTATGCAATTTGTTTGTTTTTTTTTCTGCATATTTGCTACAATATTTTTGCCCTTTTCTCTTATTCTCTGCCATCGGTGCTGATTGGTATATTCGTCCATTTATTCTATACCATACTTACAACATTTTTTGTTTCCTGTGTTCGGCAATAAGCTCAAAGAAAACGCAAACTTACATAACTGCTGTTTGCATGTGGAAAGTGGTGCAAGCGAGTGTCAACGATATGCGCTTTGGCAATCTCGCTCGTTCGACCAAATCCGTTTCAAATAAATCGCTAACCATATTTCGAAAGAGGAGAAATACGGACTCTTCATTTTAAAAAACTCGTTTTTGTATGATACGGCTGTAGCCCGATCGGTTACGAACGCAGAACCTGTAGTGTTCAGGTACACCGGTTTTTTGAGCAAATCAATCGGGATTGACTGCACAAACGTTCTAGCAAAACGTTGGCTTCACGAAGCTTTTGTGAGCAACCGCTCCACTAAACATCTTGAATAATCATATTTTGCTATCATTAAGTGATAATCGTTTAAACCAAAGCAGTCGCCGTTCATAAGGTTTTGCGATCGGAAACTGAACTTAAAAGTAAACTGTTTCTTTTAAATTTTCACAACGGTAAGTTACTAGTTGCAGCTTAATAGTTTAGAGCTTGATCGTAGCGAAATTTTGAACTGCTATGAAATAGTGAGTGAATACGGCGTGCGTTATTCGCGTAAACCCGAGTTTCGTATAAGGTTTTCAAGCCCCAGGTAACCGTATCTTTGCAAATATTCATTCATTGGTGGTAATATTACTCTCTGTTTAAGTGTCATTTCTAGAATCCTTTTTCTCTAGCACATCTAAATACTTTGCCGGCTTTCTTCTATAAGTTATTGCTTCCAACTTCCTTTTATCGACGATCGATCTTGTTTCGTAAACCTCGTCAACGTTTATGCTTTCTAATCGTTTCCAATATGTTTTGTTCACCATCGAAAAGAAATTGCAAAGAAACACTAATTGAAAATGAGTTTCCTTTGTCATCGGAGATATTTCGTTTTTAATTTGTTACTTTTTCGCGCAATTCTAACGGGCGCGTCTGTCGTTCGCTTTTAGGCGGAACTGTCACGAAGCGTGATTGGTCATTTAATTAAATCACGTTTTTGTTCGTATTTTGGTTTGGCGACTCTCACTTCTCATCACTCACCTCATCACGATGTGCATGTGTTCATTGTTCTCGATTTTATCTTAATTCTCGTTATTGACCGGTAGTTTCGCTGTGTTCNCTTCGGTCGACCGAGCAATCCATGGCTGCTACTGAATTTGCATTGGTGCGGATGTTTTGTTCGAAAAGGTGTTTGTAATGTCCCCGAAATTATTGTTTGCTGAAAACTTATATTCGAAAGCGAGAATATGAAATCATCCTTCAATCCTGTCGACTTAAATAGCGAATACTTTAAAAAGAACTGATGTATCGTAATTGTGATGCCCAACATGCAGAGCTAAAAAAAAGAATAGCGCCAGCCACTTTGAAATGCTTCGGTTAAGTCAATTTAGATCGGAGAGAATTTAAATTGTTGGCAGCTTATAATCGAGGTTTTAAGAAAAATTATAAGAGAGGGAGAGGGGGTTGCAACCGAAATATTACGATATCTTTTCAGTGAACTCGTCAATCAACAAATGTCTATGAACGATACTTGCTATGAAGCGATTTCGACTGGAGAAGAGACCGCTATGAGGGTAATACGTGAAACCCTAGGTGAACTCCTTGAACAGTTCCCTTCATTTGGATCTCATTTTACGATCAAACGTTGGCTTGAAGAATATGATTGCAGTGTTGGTAAGTGACTTCATGAAACTCGGCAAGTTCAGTGAAGCCACTCATGTTTTGCTTGTACGAAACAGTCTCATTGCTTGAAATACTAATGCACTATCCATAAGTTTCTTCTGCTCGATCTGAGCAAGTGGGAGGCTAATTAAGACTGGTCAGCGTTTTTGTGATTTACAGTTTTGCATAGAGCTACGAATGTATAGGTGATGAATGAACTATTTTATAAATTCACAAATTGTACCCTTAAGGACGGGACAAGTAGTCTGAACATTCTTAATTATAGCCAGCTACCATATCTTCGCAAATTGCAGTTCAAGCGAAGATAGAACTGTTCCGAAGGCGCATTTGGTTTGGAACGACGAACTTGGATGAAGAATAGAACTTATGCTACAGAGTGGCGCTAGTCCACCAATGAGAGAGAGGGGTCAGAGAGATTTTTTAAACGTCGATTGAGCTACCCACGTCTTAGTCTTCCAAGCCGGAAATCTTTACCTCAGGTAGTTTGAGAGATCGGAGGTTGTTTGCGTGGATGGGAAGGCACTTTTAAAGAATCCTCTATCGTAACAATCACTGAAGCAACATTGTAGATACCCGCTTACTCAAGTTAGAGAGGCAGTCTACTATGCGTCGCATTACTGAATTAAATGATAATATAATTGAACAAATGTTTCAAGAATAAAGGCCGAAATCGTGATTTAACTAGTGCCTTCTTATTTTTATTTTTTCCTCCTTTCATATTAACTCCTTAAAAATAAATTGAACCTTTCCTTTAATGATACGAAGCGATTTTTGCAGAGACAATAATCGACAAGCTCACTTGGGTGTTGAATACATTGAATGCGTTCGGTGCTTCAAAAATGGACACATCTTCGCTAGAGGCAGCTAATGAGGCAGTAAGCACGGCAACGAATACCGCTCAGTACTTTCCCGGTTAGTGACCTCGTCATATGCTGACGTATAATCCCATATCATATGAATAATAATATGAATTTTACGTCGGTTTTGACGCTTTGACATACGCTCAAATACTTTATCTCAAACAAATAATACCTTCAGGAAGGCATTGAATATTTGCAGCATCAATGATCACTTTTACGCTTGTAACTAAGGAGAAGTGATATTTTATAGGTGGTTTTATGGGTTATGATAAAGAAGGAAACGTTCTATTCATGCAACCATTCGGTAGATTGCATTCGGAAGAATCGATGCGAACGACACGGATTAGTGACTTCTACCGATTACTTCTCCTCGAAGGATACGCTTCACAGGAACTGATTTCGTAAGTAATTTTAATGCAAGGTAACTTAGTAAGGCAAAATTTTATTGCAAAAAATATTAATAAGCCCTCGTTTTTAGTTTTACAGTTATAAATTTCTATTTTCCTGAAGACAAGAAGGCTTCTCTACCACCCACTAATTACTTTCTGTATAAATAAAGTTTCTGTACCATCCAATAAACATGTTCTACTTTAATCTTAATAGTTGGTGATTTCAATTGAATACGTGATCTATAATTGTGCGCGAAAAAATTGCGATTGTATTCCGATCGCTTAGCTCGAATATTTTTTAAATTACTTTCTATCACATGTAATTGCGGTACTTGTTTACGACTGTTGCTTTAAGGGCTCAAGAAAAGAAGCATGGATGTCGGAAGGGTCAAATCTCAATTCTCGATTTTGATGGTTTCTCTCGACACGTTCTATATGTTCCCGGATTGCCAACGCTCTCAACTGCCTATGGCCTCCTGCAGGTGTTCATTTGCCCGAATTTCTCTTTTCTTTCGTTTTTTTTTCTTACCCCAAAACTACTTTTTATGTCCGTTTGAAAATGAATAATTGGCTTCGAAACTGGCACCACAAAAAGCCGCAAAACATTGAAGTTGTGTACATTTGTTGAATAATTTCCACAAATCGCTTTCATTTCCCGGTAAGCTTGCATTTTGTATGCAAATAGAAAATTTTCTTAAAATTAAACGCATCATAAATGAGGCATAAAGCCGACCGATGAAGTCAAAAAATCATAGTTTAATTATCTTAACACAAAAGTTATGCTCGTTTCATTGGGTGCGGTACGCAGTGAGAACTTTGATTGCATAAAATGAAATATTTTTTTTAAACAAGCAAACGTTTTTCACGTTTCATTTTGCGAAGAGTAATCGCGATTGCTTTTTAATATGGTAGTAATCTTCTTCTAATCTATCTTATGATATTACCGAATTACAGTTGGCATATCCTGGTCTTTCAAAAAAAATCTACATTATCAATGCGCCTTCTGCCCTTGCGTATGCCGTTGGTGTTGTCCAAATGGTATTATCGAAGGTAAATACACACCTTTTCAGAAGCCAATTTAATTGCTCTGTTTCATGTTTTATAAACTATAGGGCTTGTATTGTTCGCAACTCCAAAAAAATGGCCAATATATTTTCCCGGAAAGTGATTGCGAAGAGTGAGGTAATAGGTTGAAAAGTACGGTACCTTAATTGGTATTTATGAACCGTTGAAAAAGGATACCAAACTGCCATCAGCAGCGGCAGCCACTTACTGTCGTTGACGTCATTTGATTGGCGTTTTTCTGAATGCAAGATAGTCCTATATCAAAGGTCTTGGAAAAGCTATGGTAAGATAAATGCAGCTAACGTATCGATCAACATACTAATTTAAAGAAAGCGGTGTTAAAAGAATTCTTGAGCGTTTTTCTGGTAAGAACATGAACTGAATTTGGTTAACTCTAACAACAAGCTTGTCAACATTTCGCTCTATTTCGGCAATCTCAAGCATTAAAAAATCTACGGTTCAAATTGAACCTACTATGTGCTTGAATAATTGCACTTGTTTTACGTGTGTTCATACTCAATTTACTTTCACATTTTCAAAACACCTACGATATAAGAGAGGTAATTATTGAGGCGTAAGCTGTCAAAGCGGAAGTTCATATTTGCGTAGATCGGTATTGGGAAGACTCGAAAAGTTGCTCTGCTTCTAGAGTGTTTTTTTTGATACGTCTTTCTTAGCAACGAACGTTTTACAAATTTTGCTTAACGTTGCGATCAGTCTTTGTTGTTTAGCTATCTTTTTATGACTTTTTAATTCTGTTTCTTCATCGTTTATAGCGAACACGGGAAACGATCGAATTTCTTGGCGTCAACTGGCAAGATCGCCTAAGGGCAGAGCTTGGTGTCGAGAATGTGCTTCCTTTCTGGGGTGGGCAGATGTCATGCAATTGTCCTACCGGTCAAATACGTATGGCTGGTCCACTGTCGGAAAATATCAAGCAAGCACTTTCATTGTTAAGCCCTTTCATACATGGTTCCACCTCATAATCTCGAATAGAACCTTGCGAGTGAGTTCTGTTTAAGTGAAACTCACTCTCAGTAGAATGAGTTTTATTTATATATATTATATTTTTGTAGACAAAAGGATTCACTGAAAGGTTGCGTCGAGAATTTGCTTTCGAAGTAATTTTTGCTAGATTTTGCAAAATATGTTCTCCGAGTAACAGTAAATCTTGAGAAATGCTTGTTTAAATCGGCTTTTTCTTTGACGCGATACTTCGTCAAAGTATTATTTTTTAAGTTATAAAGTTACTAAGTTTTTCCTGTTCCACATCATTTCAAACAGTAGTTTTTTAACCGTAAAGGATGAAATATTTTCTCAAGGCCAATATGTCTAATTTTTAAAATATTGAAGGCGATCCCAATTATAATATTGGTATTACTGGTTGGAAACTTACAGTATTAATCGTGTTGCCTACAAACCATATGCGTCAGTCTTTGAGCTATACTCTAATAATAAGGTGCTCACCTACGTTGTCATTCGAACTCTGAAATTCGTCTTCTTCGGTCGTGATTAAATTTAGTCCTTCATTTGTGCCTCTTGTACAAGTGCTGTCATTGAATGGTTGCAGAAATTAATCACCACAAAATTATAGCCCAAGGCTTCATTTGCAAAAGCACCAAGCTTAAGAACGTCACTTTGAAGTTTCATTCGAGCAGAGATACATCAAGTAAATTAAAAACTATGGTTCACTCATAAAATTATTCGAGCACAAACCCGAAACGCAAGGAGCGGACAACGAAGGATCATTCAGCTCATATTGCGATTCAAAAAGGTTTGATTGTGGATATAGGGCGCTTTGTTGGTGAAATGAATTAACGGCAAATAGGTTAGTGACGACGTTCAGGCTCGTCACAGCTCGTCGGTGGCAATCTCGAAGTGCACTTTCGTTGCTGAAAATCGCTGCAAAGAAGGTGGCCATCATTGCTGTTCAAAACTCACTCGCAAATGCCAAACTAGCTTGGTACTTTGAATGCATTGGTGGTGATATTGACTTCTATATTCGATTCAGTAATCACGAGGTTATTTTTGGCGCTCAGTGTTGATCTTCTTAACCAATCAACAGTCTCTAGCGATTGCCCTTAGCAAAAAAATGATATAAAAAGCCCTCAAAAAAAGAAGACAATGATTCCAACAATTTCCTACGCTTTTAATTAAATTTTGCTTACGGCATCTAGAAATTGTCAAATCAAACAATTAAAATAATGCAAGATACAAAGATACAAAGGCAGTTGTAATTTCATCGATTCCCGTTATCGATGCAGTTGACAACGATGCCTACACATGATTGCTGTGACCAGTTTTGGAACTTCTGGTGTTCAGCCTGCTGGCGATCCGCTGGTAAAGCAGCCGGGAGTGGAAGTAAATTAATTATAATAACTTTGCTTATTAAAGCTGCTACCATTTGCAATTGCTGAGCGCTGTTACGAACGAAGCTCTTCTACGTTCTTTATCTCGATTTCTTTTATGGCATCTTTTAGCATTAAAGAAATATTATTCATTAAAATCACAATATGCGATTATTTACTATTTCCGATATCCCTACCGTCCCTCATTAAATGAAAATATCAATTCCCAATTAGTCCGTTCGAAAAGACCCTGTGAGAATTCCTAATGACAAATAATCCTTTCATGATCGCCTCAATCACTCCCTTGTCAATCTTAAGAAATGAAAAATTTTTAAACGTTTTTTCGTTGCACTTTTCGACAATAATGGCTGAAACACATCATAAGAATATAATCTCAAATTTTTTTAAAATTTTATGAGATTAATTTTTCTGTCGAGAACTAAACAGCACTAATTATCGCAAAGCTGTTTACGAATCACTACGTTTAGTTGCTCTACGAATACTGATAAGTTATCATGATCCGCCAATTTAAAAATTTATTAGCAATATGAAGAATTTCACATTTTTAGGCGATTTTCTGGTTTGAATTTGACATTTTCAGGCAATTTTTGTTTCACATTCCTCAAAATTTCACATACTTCTCAGTGCTTGTTCGCAAAACTTTCAGTTCATTTTTTTTTGCTTCTTTATCCGTTGTTCATTGTTGGTCACTGTTTGGAGTTCTTGACATCTGTAGGGCAATGTCGTCACTTTGATCAGGAATGGGAGACCAGTGTGTGATTAAAAGTCTGAGTATTTATGCATGTTTCAGGTCTTCCCTCGACTTCGCTTGAACACTTCATGTTATCCTGAGTTTGGTGAACTAACTTGTAACGAATCAGGCACGTACGAAGTTTGCTTCGATAATAAGCATACAAGGCTCTGGAATAAAACGATCTTCTATCGTATAGAACTTAAACAAGTGGATTTTGTTTCAAACGAATAAAGACCTTTTCAATTGAGTTGTATCATTAACAACACTATGCCACAATAACATATTGGTTAAAGATTCAGTACGAATTAGGAAGAGGAAATGTTTTTTAAGAATGTTTATATGAGAGTCTCATCGTTGCAAAGCGCATTTGGAAAGGCTAAAGCTGCTGGATTCGTTAATGTACTTTGGTATTAAAATGCAGAAAAAAGAACGAAAACATTTGTTACGCATCAATTTGATTTGTTCGCTCAAACTAATGCTCAATTTTGCATTCTGAATTATTTCAAACGTAATTTTTAAGTTGCCAAATTTTTCCATTCACATTTTATATAATATTAGCGACATAAAGAATTTTCGATAAAATTCGGAGCGATTTACGCTAAGAGACAAAGTTGATTGATCTTTGTCGTTACAAAGATCAATTAAAATTGGTTCAGTTCGAAAAAAAAGTATACGCAAAAAAGTGGAAAAGAATTTTTTGAACTTTTCGTTTGGTATCAGTCTTTTGAATAATATAATAGTCTTGAGTAATAATATAATTTGATTTGATTTCTCACATCGATTTGGTGTTCTCATCTTTTTTATCGCAAAAAATCAGCCTTTAAAATATTGTTTTTTGCGGCCAGTAATTGTAAACCTTTTCAAATTCGCCCTCACCAACGTTTTCAATACAACACTTATCTATTAATTGTGCTTGAAATGTTGTTTCAGAATTTGCGCGATCTAAGAATCTCTCTCCCCCCTCTCTCTCGCACACGGTCGCAAAGTTTGTTCCGTATTTCTTTGGGTTTTTATTGCCACTGATTTTTGTTCATTAAAATCTGACTTCGTTTTTTCGTCTTTTTTTTTCAAGCTTTACAAAAGTGCATTACGTATTCATATGATGTGAATATCGTGACCTCAAATAAAGTAGGGAACGCTAAAAAGTTCACACATTACTGGAAGGGGAGGGGAGGATTTTCATGGGGAAGGGAAGGGAGGGTAGGGGACCTATGGCAGTGGGTGCATTTGGAGGGGCCACTCCTTGGTGCAGCTTTGAGTGATCTTTTAAGTGTAGAAATTCGTAGCACATTCAATAATGCTTTCAAGGATGGATTATATCGAGGAAGGAGTGATATTTTTCGCCATCGTTAGAGAAGAAATGATCCGCTCGAGGATTTGCCCTCTCTCAAGAGGGTTTCATTCGAAGCAATGCAGTATTTTCGCCTTATAAGTTAGTTTTCACAACCGATCACTAAATATATTTAAGCGGCAAAGTGACCTCCCGAGGTGGTCTGGTCAATCCGCTATCCCTCTGTCTACCATCTCCCTCGAGGGCGAACATCTTTCCCTGCTAAGCATCAGCTGAAGCTATTTCTCTACGCATTTTCTTCAAATTAATGAAAGCAAAAACTCGCTGTTATTAATGGCCTGATTTTGAGCGCGAAATTTTTATTATAAATCATTACAGTGATTCTTATAGGAGGTGATATCTATACCTCGCTCACACTTCTCACCCTCACCTCCCTCTTAGCCTCCATTTAATTCACCTGAACCCTCTTCACCTCCACTGGTTTTTTCCAACTCAGTTCTAGGGTTTAAGAAATGAACTGTTAAAGCTTGCTTTTTTTAATTTCGACTACCCACCGTCTCTTTTCCCCAAAGTGATCGGGTGACCTCAGTACGGCAATTTCATTTTAAAAAATGCTGATGAATGATGATGATGTGTGGACGCAAGTTTTGCTCCACTAATTTACCCAATTTGCATGCAAGGTAACGTATCTGCATGCCATTTCTTTCTCTCAAAAAAATATTTTTCCGATTCTGCTCTTACCGCACATTTATCAACTTCACGTTTATCTTGATTTCCCAAGCAGTGCTTCGACTACTCATCGTTCCATATCCAACACTGAAGTACCACTTTTTATTTGGCTTGTTTTCGTCCGCTCGACTGCGCATACAGTCAAACCGGAAACTCGTTCTCCAATCGTCTCATTTGGTTCGCAATTCCGCTGCATACTTCCAAGGTTGACAATGATTCCGCTAATTCGAGCTCTTATGCTCTTTTTTTTTATAAATTGTTTTTCATGACTTATGATTTTTTTTCCACCTCTTGCATTTTTTCCACCTAACGTCGATTACAGTCAAACCGGAAACTCGTTCTCCAATCGTCTCATTTGGTTCGCAATTCCGCTGCACACTTCCAAGGTAGACAATGATTCCGCTAATTCGAGCTCTTATGCTCTTTTTTTTTTATAAATTGTTTTTCATGACTTATGATTTTTTTTTCCACCTCTTGCATTTTTTCCACCTAACGTCGATGGCGCGTTGTTCATCGAATTCTAAGGAACTGCCCGTTGAAAAATATCACCTAGAATACGTTCAGTTTCGTTCTTGAGCGTCTTGGATGGAGACACGTTATCGAAACTAATATACTTCCACAACGTAAAAATTAACTTTTTGAAGAAATATTGCTCTAATTTTACCTCAAAAACCCTTCTGTATAACCAAATTCTTTATGCATGACTTTGATGTCTAAACAACGATACTGCTTACCTCTGCACAGGGTTTCTGTTTAGCACTGGATGTTGCCTTATTGGTAGCTGGCATGTTTGAGTAGAGTATATTTTTTGGTGTTATCGTTTCTTTAAAAATATGACTCTTTTATTTTTCACTCTCGTCTTGCGTACATAAAACTTGCCCGAGTATATTTCACTCGATAGAGCCCTTCGTGCTGAGCAAATAGAAATTCAAAAATTCATATGTCACTAAATTCACATTTCACTTGACCACTGGTCATTACTAAATAGGCGATGTCTTATGCAATAAGCCATTCCATCCATCAATTAGCGGAACGTCGATGAAGCAGATTAGCGATTTTGACCGACCTTTAAAGAATCGTATAGCATTGTTATGATTAGCAACTGTTACGAGTCCAGTCGTATAGCATTGCTATGATTAACAAAAAGAAAAATTAATTGCGCTAAATTCTGGTGTTATATGCCTCCAGCATATAGATTTCCTAGTGAGTCGTATTGCAGTAAGTAACAGTTTGGCCAACGCACAAAAAAGGTTTTGCACTTTTCCTGCAATATGGTGCTCTACCATAGTACAGCAAAATACTGCACCCTCTGATCATGCTGTGCAATGCCAGTACAGCTCTTGATATAGTACAATAGTAACGCATGGTGGTGTCGTTCCACTTTGCTTTTCGAGTTGACAGTTGCTGTTTTTCTCTTTATTGTAGATAATGGAAGCTGTTGACGACGTTCAAGCTGAGGAGAGAATTCGAGCATTACTAGAAGATGACTTGAAATCGTTTCCTACCTATGGAACCAAATTTAGCTTGCAAAGATGGTTGGAAGAATATGATAACGATATTGGTATGTAAATGAGGCAACAAAAAATATTCCGATATATTCGTATTACAAATGGGGAAGAACCCCACCTCCCT
>JPKZ01002087.1:258210-292344 GCA_000803305.1 Toxocara canis | reverse complement strand
CTTCCTCTCCCTCCCCTCCCCCTCTTGAGATTTGGTTGCCTATGGGTCGTGCTAAACTGCTGAAAAAATTGCATATTATATGAAAGAGTCATAAATTTCCATCTATTTTCGTATTTA
This sequence comes from Toxocara canis, assembly GCA_000803305.1. NCBI lineage: Eukaryota > Metazoa > Nematoda > Chromadorea > Rhabditida > Toxocaridae > Toxocara > Toxocara canis. The sequence goes on along the minus strand of JPKZ01002087.1, from coordinate 292,227 downwards.
TGTGGCGACAAATATGTGGATTTTTACCAAACATGTTTGTAGGAAATATAACAATGGGACGAGTATTGCTGATCCGATGAACCCTCCTGAGAGCTAAGGGACCTCTTCTCGAACTTCGTAGAGATTCATTTACAGTGTATCGATGTACGATAGCTTCAGTCATGAATCTACTCTCATGCAGAAGCTTCAGCTTCTAATTGAAGTGGAAGCCATTCCGATGCAGTGATTTTCGTAAAGTAGATAAGTGGCAACTATTTCAATGAGCACACCACTGTCTATCTTGTAACGATTTCAGTGAAAATAAAATATGCGTGAAATATAGGCAATATGCAGTTCACATTTCAAGAAACGAGTGCTATTAAATTAAATCAGTGTTTGGTTTACTGAGTGGATTTTATGCCGAAACATTCGTTGTAGATGTTGTGCTCTCTATGCAGTTATCACAAATTTTATCATAGCTATAATCAGTTATCAGAGTTATCAAATTTCACCGCAAAATAGTGCGAAATATCGGTTCCAGTCGAACACGGCAAACAAAAAACATGAAATGCCAACTACCAAGATTTAGAATAAGATACGTATAAGTCACATCACTAAATGCGAACGCGTTTAAGATGCTATCGTTCCGAGACTACGATGGACTCTGAATGCACTGAAAGCACTTGGTGCGCAACTGATGGATACGTCAACAATTAGTTCAATCAACCGACATGTACGTAGTGTGAATCCGGCCGCTGAATACTTCCCCGGTTGGCATTTTATTGCCCTTTTGTTTTTGATGATTACTCGAAGAAGGCGATGTAAAAAAAGCAACTGCACCTTAAACTCGTCAATCGAGTCAAAGGTTTAGGCAAATGGGCTTCAAATTTGATCATTTTGTCGGCCATTTAGTTGACAATTTGTTCGATTTTCTCTTTTCAAAGATCGTTTTTTGATAACCTGTTTAGCGTTGAGGAGAATAGTGTATTGCTTATTACGTTTTTTACCTTTTTTTTTCGAATCTTTCCTCTGCTTACTTTAAGAAATGTGCAAAACATAAGCCTCCCGATCAGCTGGCTCCTATTCATGAAAAAGTTCTTCTAATATAGTGATGTGGGAATTGAAATCATGAATATGCTGTGCGTGTTAAGATCAAGTGTCTTCTCCTTGACAACGCATCCTTGGCAAAAAATCTTCACCGCAAAACGAAGCCTTCTTGAAGAAAAAATATATCCCTCAAAAAACCCCCACAACAAAATACCCCGAAAAAAGTCTCAAAATAGGTTCCTAACGAAATCTTCCCTGACAAAACGTTCTCGATGGCACATCCCTACGACAAAGACCCTCACAACACAACATATCTATGATGATTTATTCGCACAACAAGGTAACAGAAACAAACTATACACGGCATAAAAGGCAACGACGAATATATCGCCCGGCGGAAGAGCCGTTGGGGGAGAATAATAGAAAAGAACAACAAAAAAACCCTAGGGATAAGATAACAGGAAATTTGAACATTGAGCAAGATAAGGTAACAGAAAAATTGAAAATTCAATATTCAAAGTGGTGAAGTGCGACGGCGTAAGCATATCGTCTTCTGAATAAACGAAGGGTATAGCGTCTTTGAACGTCTTCAATCAAGTTAAGGGAATGAGTATCCTTACAAGGGTCGGATGGAGACCAAACGGTGGATGCGTACTCGAGTAGAGGACGAACGTAGACGGTAAATAATTTTGTGAGTAGAGATAAATCTCTCGAACAAAATGCACGCAGAATAAGAGAGGCCCTCCCATATGCTTTTTTTACAATATTGGAAATCTGGTCGTGGAATCTGAGGTTGTTGTTGATCGTTACGCCTAGATCCTTGACTGTGTTGGAAACTAAAAGTACAGAGCCGTTAACGAGAAGGGGATTTTCAGAGTTGGTTTGCCCAAATTTGGTGAGATTTGTTTTGTCCGGGGCCAGAGGAAGGGACCATTTACGTGACCAGTCAACAATACTGTTAAAGATGATTTGCAGGTTGCTGGTGGTGGTGAAAAGAGAGACAGGCCAGTGACAAAAAATGTCTGTCGCAAAATGCCTCACGACAAAGTCTTTCCACCACAAAGCGTCTCTGATAATAAGTCCGCAATAAAGCGTTCCCAAGACAAAACATCCCCCATATAAAACATCTGTGACAAGCAACTCCTTATTAAAACTTCTTCTGACAAAATGGCCGCGTGGAAATATCCCGACTACAAAAAAACAGCCCATGAAGAAACGTCTCCAACCAAACATCCTCACGACAAATTATCACCGCGACGAAGCACCACAACGACTAAATACCCCGCGCTGCTAAAGGTTCTCGGCATAACATCATTTCGGCAAAAAGGCTCACAACAAAAGATCCTCGACGGAAAATCCTTAGGAAGAAATGTCTCTCTATCTCAAAGTCCGCACATTTATCGACAATTTGCCTCTTTTATGAAATCCAATATTTATTGATTTCTGTTTAATGTGGTTCGTAGAATTTTCTGGACCGTTTTACCATAGATCTATTCTATTCTCTTCCAGATCATACGATAGCTGCTTGTTAACGGCAACAAAAACATTGTGCCTTGCAGGAGGTCTATCCGGATATGACAGAGAGCGAAATGTAGTGTTCGTTCAACCGTTTGGACGATTGCAACCGCACAGACTAATGGAAACGGGCTCGGTTAGCAGTCTCTTCAGAATGCTCATCCTGGAAGCGCATGGAACTCATCAACTTGTTTGGTAATTCGTATCATCAAAATTGCTCGTTCTTTAGTTTTGACAAGTTGAAGTTAGTCTCTTTAAACTACAATTAACTCTAGCATTCGTTCGATCGCCCACTACGTTATTTACGCATTTGTTTATTCATGAATGAAAAATTTTATGCAGCGTTGCAATTAATCGCATATTCGATAATGTGAAGAGAGATTTTGAAGGGAAGTGTATTTTATTTTCTGAAAGTGACTTGTTCAGCTCTTCTAATCTTTTCTTTTGAGTCTATTGTAAAAAAAAAAATTGGTGTGATCTTGGTTTAGATCTTGGTTTAAACCATAAAGCGGCTTCGAATTTCAAACTCAAAGAGGCCAACGAAATTAGTATCAAAGGCTGCCTTCACCCAGCAAATCAGCCACTGAATTTTTCTTTACTACTCTTCCTGTTCTAAGCAATCTCCAAGCGTCTCTGTTAACATAGGGTAATAAACTTGTAGGCGTTAACTTGGGAAAATGTTTTTACAAGAAAATGTTTTTACAACGGTATCGCTTAAATTTTTTAAAATTTCTTGGTGTGATGTTGGTTTAGATCTTGGTTTAAACCATAAAGCGGCTTCGAATTTCAAACTCAAAGAGGCCAACGAAATTAGTATCAAAGGCTGCCTTCACCCAGCACATCAGCCACTGAATTTTTCTTTACTACTCTTCCTGTTCTAAGCAATCTCCAAGCGTCTCTGTTAACATAGGGTAATAAACTTGTAGGCGTTAACTTGGGAAAATGTTTTTACAACGGTATCGCTTAAATTTTTTAAAATTTTTTAGGAGTAAATTGTAGATGGCAATAGACAAACAGCTAAAATTATCGATGGTAAAGCTGAAATGTAACGTACAAATTTGGATGGTAACCTTTAAAAAGAAACTTATTCTCATCTCTTTGCCCAAACTCATAAGTCAACGGAACCTAACCATTCTTCTCCTATAAACCATTATGTGTTTGTTATTATTAAAGTTGCTAGCTGAGCAGATTTCTTGAAACCCAGTCTGCTGGTACATCATCCATCGAACGCATCTCACAAATTTTTACTTAAAAGAATGCTTTACTGATAAAATTTGATGAAATTTCTATGATAAAACAGCAAAATTGGAAGGGAAAAATGACGGGACGATAATGGCTGGAACTCACCCTAACTTAAATGAAAAAGGTGTTTTATCGTATTAAGTTAAAACGTTTCGTTACCAGTCGCTATTTTCTAAGCGGTATATATCGGTATTAGGCTCTCTATCAACGAGCTCAGTAATGCACTCTTCCAATGAATCGAGTTCAAAAAAAGAAAAACAATTTTAACTGAATTTTTTAAACAAAATTTTCTTTGCTTAAATTTCGCAGTGCCGAAGAAGAGAAATGTGGTCAGCGACGTTGTCAAATTGCTATTGTGGATTTGGCCGAATCTACGAGACACCTTATAAATATGGCCGGAATACGGATTATTTCAAATATTTTCGAAGCGCTTCAAGTGAGCACATTTATTTTAAAAACGGTCGTTGATTAGCGCTCGTTTTTTTTTTTCGCTGCAAATTTCAGTTTTCGTGGAATTGGACGATCTTGCCTCGTAGAGTTGAATTTTTCCGATTCCTTACCCTATTGAAACGTTTATGTTTTTTTGGTAAAATTCAAAACTTTTTCGATTGTGATAAAAGAAAATGAAATCTCGGAAAATAATCAGCTCAGTAATGCACTCTTCCAATGAATCGAGTTCAAAAAAAGAAAAACAATTTTAACTGAATTTTTTAAACAAAATTTTCTTTGCTTAAATTTCGCAGTGCCGAAGAAGAGAAATGTGGTCAGCGACGTTGTCAAATTGCTATTGTGGATTTGGCCGAATCTACGAGACACCTTATAAATATGGCCGGAATACGGATTATTTCAAATATTTTCGAAGCGCTTCAAGTGAGCACATTTATTTTAAAAACGGTCGTTGATTAGCTCTCGTTTTTTTTTCGCTGCAAATTTCAGTTTTCGTGGAATTGGAAGATCTTGCCTCGTAGAGTTGAATTTTTCCGATTCCTTACCCTATTGAAACGTTTATGTTTTTTTGGTAAAATTCAAAACTTTTTCGATTGTGATAAAAGAAAATGAAATCTCGGAAAATAATCATGATGATCAGAATAATGAGCAAATCTTGAAATCGTGGGAAATAGTTGTCGGTAAGAGGTGTTTTTTTGGTTTTGTAAAGTAAATGTGGTTCTTCGAAAGAATTCTGAAACCGCTTCTTTAAATTCTACTCATCTCAACAACCAGTAAAGCCAATTCCATTCACAAACTTGATTGAACCTTCATCAAAAATGCACTAAAAGTCTAACGCGAAAACGATAACGGTTTTTTGTGAGGTAATTAATTAATGATATGTCATTCAAATAGAAGAAAAAAGTCTGATATTGAATTCTATACCGCTGTTTTTCGCTTCTCTCTATGCTGTAGGTTTTGTTGGTTACATGCGAACATCAAGAAATGTATTATCCACCAATGTTGAATATTTTTCAAACGTGAATTTGTACGGCACCTCCTGATGTGCTTTCCAACTAATTTTCGGCTTAGCTCACGAGAGAGTTTCTAAGCGAAAAACAGAGATGAATATTGAGCTTGTTCAAAATGCTTCAAACAAATCGCTGCTGTTTGCAGTTAATGTTCCCAGGAGTATCACGCAAGGTGTACGTTATCAATGCACATTCGACGTTGACTCATGCGTATAACCTATTACAAATGGTCTTTACAAAGGTTAATACACTTTTTTGCGCTTCATCCGACTGTATTTTTGAAAAATGTCTGACCTCAACACAAATTTTTATTTGTTTCTTTCGTTTTCCACTGTAAATTCGTATCGTCAAAATGTTCTTTCAATTTCACTGCGTCAAAAAAATTGATATTAAAATTACTGGAACGCCGTTAGTGAGAAAAACAACAAAGAGTTTATACACAACATTTAATGCAGCTACTTTTCCCATTTTTTAATTGTTAATGTAATTGAGTGTTTCCACTTTTTCAGCTTGAAATAAAAAGCTTTTGATGCCAGAAACGTATTATTCCTGAAAATATACGCTCATAAATTTTAACCGAAAACATGAAGGCATACGTGGTAGAGCGTTATAGTAGAGCGTTTTAATTGAGCCATTTAATTCTCTACTCGGTACATTTCAGAGCACAGCGTCATCAGTCTGTTTTCTTGGAAATGATTGGCAGCAGCGTCTCAAAGAGGAAATTGGCAGAGAGTGTCTTCCTCCTTATTGGGGAGGAACGGCAAAATGCGAGAAACCGACCGGCGAAATACGCATGGGTGGTGTACCACCGGACAGCGTCAAGTAAATATACTGTTTGCGTCTTCTATTCGAATCTTGATTTATTTTGTCTTTTGAAATGAAGGCGGAGCGGGAGGGGTAGGATGGGGAGGGGGGGGAGATATTGCGAACGTTTTTGTTAGCAAATCTTGTTTCGCCGTCTTAGATGTATTAATAAACATAACTTTTACTCATAAACTTCATCGGAAATCATGCATTCTCAGATGTGTTTTGCAGAGTGAGGTTGAAATTGTCAAGAATCCCACGTTTGAATGAGAGGGTTCATACATCGAGAGGCTATGTTTGTCCTAAAATACATACTTAAACCATATATAACTCTTATTACGCGCAAATAAATTATCGCATTATCTCGACCGGAGCGCTGTAGAGTGGAAACTTGCCTGCTGCCAAATGAAAATAGCGGAAGTTAGGGGATTCATTCATGCAAAACAAGCCTAAACAGGAAAATACAATAAATCATCGCCTGCGAAATGTTTGACGGTTTGGAGAAGGAAGCATGAAATGCTCGCCTGCTGACACAAGTTGTAAAACTTAATCTTTTTTGTTCATATCTTTCCCTTAATTCTTTTTGGTTATGCACAAGTGTCCTCTGGGACGGAGTTTTGGCAGTGCATCTGACTGACCACTGAAATAATACAGTATCACGAGCTGCTGAAATGCTTTTTGCAGACAACAGATGCATCCAGGAGACATACCTCTCAAACAATTGACTACTATTAAGGCATTAGCACGCAGATGTGCACTTGTTGGTGTAAACGTTCAATTCAGCGGTGCCACACTGAAGTGGTACTTTAAATGTTCGGGAGGAGATATCGATTTCTATATACGACAAAACAATCGCGAGGTAAGGGCGAACTTTGTTCTTCATTCAATGGGAGTGAGGAAGTAATTATTCTTCTCAGAAAATATGGCATGGGTCAACCACGCTATGTGCATTGAAAAGATTGAAGTGCTTTACTATTCCTGAGTCGGGCATCCATGGGCTACGAAGAGATGGAGGGGGGGGGCTTGGTGGGTATTGTGAAAGGGGGCTATGTCGAAGCAGGGGCTTCCTTCGAGATACTCTCGCTTTCGAGGGCACAATGTTCCTAGCTAACATGTGAATTCCACACTGACGAATAGTGAACAAATCAGGGGCAGCGAATGTGTTCTTTACAACGATCTATTCGACACACGAATTCCGCATTTGGCGATAATCGGTGCTTTTGTTGCAGTTCGCTAACAAAGCCGAGGCACTTAAATAACGCCGTACATTTGGCTACATCGAACGCTTCATTAACAGTATAGTAATGTGTCACTTACAGATAATGCCGCGAATGCGCCTCTCGACTCAGTTCGTTCCTGAATCAGGCGCAATAGTTTGCGACGAGCCAGGATTGTATGAATTTTGTTTCGACAACACCCACGGAATGGTGTGGCATAAAACGATCTTATATAAAATCGAACTGTTCTATGGTAGCTAAGATGCTGAGCTTTTCTGACTAGCCAGGACGTACGTACCTTTAATATGCTGAAGCACTTCTCAACAATTAACTGCGTATTGCGATACTGGTTGGACAGAAAAGTATGAGTGAGGGGGGCAGAGGGAAATCTCCACCAGATTTCAGAGGGGGTGGAGGGGGGGGGGTGCAGCAAAGTTCAATGTTATATTCGAGAATTTCCTTTTTCTTTGAAAAAATATGAAATTTACAATTGATGGTTATGAGGGCGTGCTTAATAGTGGATTACTACGTTTTTTGATGAAATTGCGTCTATTTTTCGTGCAATTCTATCGATATTGCGAACGTTTTTGTTAGCAAATCTTGTTTCGCCGTCTTAGATGTATTAATAAACATAACTTTTACTCATAAACTTCATCGGAAATCATGCATTCTCAGATGTGTTTTGCAGAGTGAGGTTGAAATTGTCAAGAATCCCACGTTTGAATGAGAGGGTTCATACATCGAGAGGCTATGTTTGTCCTAAAATACATACTTAAACCATATATAACTCTTATTACGCGCAAATAAATTATCGCATTATCTCGACCGGAGCGCTGTAGAGTGGAAACTTGCCTGCTGCCAAATGAAAATAACGGAAGTTAGGGGATTCATTCATGCAAAACAAGCCTAAACAGGAAAATACAATGAATCATCGCCTGCGAAATGTTTGACGGTTTGGAGAAGGAAGCATGAAATGCTCGCCTGCTGACACAAGTTGTAAAACTTAATCTTTTTTGTTCATATCTTTCCCTTAATTCTTTTTGGTTATGCACAAGTGTCCTCTGGGACGGAGTTTTGGCAGTGCATCTGACTGACCACTGAAATAATACAGTATCACGAGCTGCTGAAATGCTTTTTGCAGACAACAGATGCATCCAGGAGACATACCTCTCAAACAATTGACTACTATTAAGGCATTAGCACGCAGATGTGCACTTGTTGGTGTAAACGTTCAATTCAGCGGTGCCACACTGAAGTGGTACTTTAAATGTTCGGGAGGAGATATCGATTTCTATATACGACAAAACAATCGCGAGGTAAGGGCGAACTTTGTTCTTCATTCAATGGGAGTGAGGAAGTAATTATTCTTCTCAGAAAATATGGCATGGGTCAACCACGCTATGTGCATTGAAAAGATTGAAGTGCTTTACTATTCCTGAGTCGGGCATCCATGGGCTACGAAGAGATGGAGGGGGGGGGGCTTGGTGGGTATTGTGAAAGGGGGCTATGTCGAAGCAGGGGCTTCCTTCGAGATACTCTCGCTTTCGAGGGCACAATGTTCCTAGCTAACATGTGAATTCCACACTGACGAATAGTGAACAAATCAGGGGCAGCGAATGTGTTCTTTACAACGATCTATTCGACACACGAATTCCGCATTTGGCGATAATCGGTGCTTTTGTTGCAGTTCGCTAACAAAGCCGAGGCACTTAAATAACGCCGTACATTTGGCTACATCGAACGCTTCATTAACAGTATAGTAATGTGTCACTTACAGATAATGCCGCGAATGCGCCTCTCGACTCAGTTCGTTCCTGAATCAGGCGCAATAGTTTGCGACGAGCCAGGATTGTATGAATTTTGTTTCGACAACACCCACGGAATGGTGTGGCATAAAACGATCTTATATAAAATCGAACTGTTCTATGGTAGCTAAGATGCTGAGCTTTTCTGACTAGCCAGGACGTACGTACCTTTAATATGCTGAAGCACTTCTCAACAATTAACTGCGTATTGCGATACTGGTTGGACAGAAAAGTATGAGTGAGGGGGGCAGAGGGAAATCTCCACCAGATTTCAGAGGGGGTGGAGGGGGGGGTGCAGCAAAAGTTCAATGTTATATTCAAGAATTTCCTTTTTCTTTGAAAAAATATGAAATTTACAATCGATGGTTATGAGGGCGTGCTTAATAGTGGATTAGGGGGGGGGTGCAGCAAAAGTTCAATGTTATATTCGAGAATTTCCTTTTTCTTTGAAAAAATATGAAATTTACAATTGATGGTTATGAGGGCGTGCTTAATAGTGGATTACTACGTTTTTTGATGAAATTGCGTCTATTTTTCGTGCAATTCTATCTAGCCTATCCCCTTCAAACCCTCACCAATAAACCCTGTCTGTTAATACTTCCTCCTTCGGCAATCCGATAGGTTACTATTTTGGATATTTTGTACTGCTTCAGTTTGTTCATATTTGTGACAGATGCATTTCAAATTTACATTTATATCGTCTTTTATGCAAATGAAGTGTGAATAAAATGTTGAAATTTTGTTTGGTATAATTTTGTTGCTTTATGAACGCAAAATTTAACTATAAAGCAAAATTGAGCATTTTCACCGACTCTCCTCAGTTTATTTTGTTTATTTATTTAATCAAAGATGCATTTATTATGTTTTCGTTACGAAGAAATGTCTCTTCATACTGCTTTCATTTATTCCGATTCGCTGTCTATCTGTTCCATTTTGTTTCTTGCAGTTTATCTTAAAGACTTACTCGATCGCTTTGGAGATCGAGTAAGGCACTACTGTTTTGCCAAACTCCAATCCGTAATTCTTATCACGTGATCATGCCTTTTCATTTTTGATGTTTTTACCATACACGTAAACTTTTTAATTCCGGCCGCGTTTGCGCAGTTCAGTTTCGTTATCTGTCGGAGCCATCCGTTGGTTTTCTTATCGACCAATTTAGTTCTTGTCATGGTCTTTTCTGTTCTCCTCTCTACCACCACTGCTAACAGCATGCTCACTTTCTTTGTGGTCGGCCGCAACACTGAGCTGAAGAGAACTGTTGGCATTAAGGTTTTTATCGAAGAGCTTCCTCTTAAAACTCATCGGCACTTTTTTCTTAAGACAGAAATCTGTGTTCATTAGGAATGCTTTAAAACCTTCTTACGATTTTGCGTCGAATTTCTGTCCCTTCGCGTATTGCGTTCGATGAAATCGAAGGCCTTTTCATAGTTCACAAACAGCACATATGGCCAAAAGTTATAGTTTCCAGAATTTTCGATCAGCTATGAGATGCCCATAGATTTGCTCAACTATAGATTCGTCTGATCGGAAGGCTTACTTTAACATATGCATATATTACATCTTATGGAGCACTGAGGACTATTCTGCTAATGCTCTGCAAAAACAAAATTAGATTACTCGGGCAGGTAGCGTTCTAACACGAGCGATATCACTCATATTGAAAATGTCATAAAATTTGATTGATGTGCAAACTCGTCTCTTGTGATGCTCGTGTTTTTTTTTTTGATTACCATTTATCAAATACGCCGTTACAGCCTTCCCATCTATAAGGCCATATCTGTTCTGTTTGAAGCATTTACGTACTAGAGAACGCTCTATATTGCACGCTGTTGTTTTCCCAATACATACAGCAAACTATGCTGGCATACGCATTTTCAGTTCTAATTATATGTGGTACGTATATCAACTTTAAATTCCCATTCTCTAATATGATGTAAAAGTTATGTAATATGAAGTGGCTTGAACATAGTCTCAACAATTTTTCGCGAATTGCAAAAAAAAATTTTTACAAAAAAAAGTACTAATTGCCATCGTACATGATGTACAGAGCACAGTAACTGCCTGCAGACAAGCAGCGATCGTAACTTCACCTCACAATGTCCAGCTCAATATGCGAATTTAATTTGCATAAAATAAAGCCATTTGACCATGTCATTGGCTTTATTAGACCGTGCCACATTCAGATCATTCCTTACGGATTAATGAGCAAACATTTGTCGAATTACACAAAACCAGATGAATCAGAGCTGTTTACCGTTACCGATTTAGACTGTGTCATATTCAGATGTTATGGCAAATCAAAAATGTAAAGCGCATTACCTAAACGAAAACATTCTTTCCTTAGTTGACAATTGACATAGCGAATTCATCATGACTGCTTGATCATTGATCTGTGCAATTTTATACGCACAAGCGTAATCAACGGCATTATCACTTTTGTGATCTATCCGCATATCAAGTTTTCAAAATCGATTGCGCACTTGTAAGTCTTATATTTTCGATTATATTAATTATATTCAATTATATTATGTTTATGGCAAAAATTTGTGGAAGACGAGTCAGTCATTTATGTAGGCCATAATTCATGACTTTTTTCTTCACGTATACCTGCCGTCTTAGGTTTGAACAACATTCATCACTTTTTCGGTTAGATGCAGCCCCATGCGCAAACTACACTCTAGCCAGTGGTCATGCACCACTAACGGTCGGTACACTCTGATCTCAAGCTGTCGTTCCATTACTAATCGTGCGCACACCAAAGATTAAAGTACATCGTTGAGGCTTGTGTATGGAACGGAGTGGCGAGTCATTTCTCTTCTTTTGGGCCGTACTGGTATGGTGATTAATTTCGATCAACTTCTTGAGTAGGCAAGTTTATTTAAGAGAATAACTTTAAATTTCCCAACAATTCCCTCAATAACGAACACACTTCTCTAGTAGAATTTTTCATTTTTTACTCTCACCAAAATTTTCAAGAACTGAGCGTGCTCTCGAAAATGTTACACGCCTCTAAATAAATCACTTATCTTCATGGTTTTACTTCAATTTTAAAATTACTTTTAAACAAGTTTTGCTTTTGTGCCGCCCTCTTTCCCACCACTGATATTGTTGTGTTTATTTTTATTACGATGGCAGTTCATGTTTGCCATAATGAGCATATTGGGATGTTCATTTTGCTTATTCTCATTTTTTATTTCCATCTCTTATTTTCATTGTTTCATTTCAATTTTCATTTCATTTCATTTCAGTTCATTTCAGTTCATTTCAGTTTTCATCTCCTATTCCCACTTCTTATTTTCATTGCTTTTCTTAAAAATTTTCAGAGACGAATTTACACCTGTTCGAATCGTATTGACATTTGTTAGAAATTAACTATTTCCGTTTTTGTTTTCATTACATTTGATGTTACAGTGAAATTTTTTAGCTAATATTTTATTCGCAAACGCATCCAACTGTTTGACATTTATGGGATTTTAAAGAATATCAGCGAGAATTTTTTTAATGAAAAGATTTTCTTTTATTGTCCATCACATTTATGTAAAATTTCACATTTTCACTGTCCTTTCGCCCCAATCAAAATACTCCATGATTCAGATATTACCGTTCATCGAATAGTTATGTATTCTGTGTAATATATGCGATAATTTGTCGTCTTTGCTCGCAATAAGCTCATTTGCATGATCGTATTCTTCTGTAATTCTTACTTACGAAAGGCTCGATTGCATGTTCCGGAATAATTGCTCGCCGGTTTGACAAAAGAGGTTGACGTTCGGATGAAGCTTGCATCCCACTGTTTAAGGACAAGACACGCTTACGACGCCTTCAGTTTTTATTGCCCGTGATCTCTAGCTATAGCAAAGCCTAGGAACTACTTCGCGATTCGCTCTTCTGCCTTGTATTAAAAATTACGCCTAAAAGAATGATTTCAGCTGTAAACGCACCCTTACGAAGATGTGGCTGGTGGTGATTGTTGTTGTAAGTTTGTTAACGCTCGCTGTGATTCGCTGTATTTATCGGATAAGAGGCGGCACCATCAACGAGAATTGTTTTTTGAAAATGGCTTGTACGGGGAAACCTACGGAGGTAGCACTATCCGAAAAGGAGAAACACGACATTCTCCGTCAAGGTGCACTAATTCCGTTTCACGCGGGCTTACTTCGATACTAATCTATATATGGTAGCTGTTGACTTCATAGATAAATTTTAGGGGCTATTTGCTTTAAAAACAACATTTGAAATGCTCATTAAAAGACTTGTGTACGCACCTATATCTGAAAGAAATGTCTTGAAGTCGTCTCATAGGAACTTTCATTTATGAGGTATTTTAAAAATCTGCGCTCGTTACCAAGAGCATCATGTCTTCTGTGAGTGTCAGCGTTCGTCTTTTGCTCTTCAGTGATCTTCGCTCCAAACCGCCATAATCAATTTGCTTAATGTACTTTGTATACACTGGTTTTATCAGTCAGACGATATTCTCAGAAAAAATTAAAAGTTTAAAAGAAATGCTATAGGTGCGTCATTGAGATATTATAATTCGTGGCCTAATAAGAATAATTTAAGCTTTTCATCCGAGCAAGGTATGTTCGCAATGGGATGTGATCGTGATCGGCAGTGGTCTATCGGGTCTGACAATAGCTAAGATCCTTGCTGCTTCTGGTCGAAAGGTGCTCGTGCTCGAGCAGCATGACCGTGCCGGTGGAGCGTGCCATACCTTCGAACTCGACAGATTTGAGTTTGACGTCGGTATGCATTTAGCATTCCATTTCTCGAATCCATCTTCAAACAGCCCAAAACGTGGAATTCAAATACCTGAAGAGAAACTATTTCTTTGTTTGGATGACTCTTGGTTGTTTTGCGAGTAATTTTGCAGCCGGATGGTGTGGCACATGAATATAATAGCAAAAATCGCATAACGTGGCTAGCTCGTGAAGCACTTTCCCGGGAATATCAATTGTTTCGAGTAGTGCTTGACGAGGAACAATTTCCTACACGAGAAAGGAGCTCCGTGGGCGAGTGTTTTGGCCAAACAAAGGGTCCCGCTGAAATAAAACTCATGAAACGAAAATTCGGGGAATAGCTTCCGATTGGGCTGCTCGGAACGGAAGGCAGCAATGTACTGAAGAAGTTCACCGTTACAGGTCTTCACTATGTGCTGGATATGTATCCGGGCAGTGAGCTTTACAAAATTTGTTCGGCAGTTACCGATTCCCAAGTACAATGGCAGCAAATGCAGGAACCCTTTGACGTTGTATGCGCTTTTCTTCGACTTTTTTTGCCTTCATCATTCGTTTTGTGTCTCGATCGCCACAGTTATAAGAAACATAAGGAAAAACGTCCGGAATTTCTGTGATGTGATGACATGAAAGGGATGCGAATGGGAAAGTTAAAGTCGTTGGTTGAGTTTGGCACTGGCAAGCAGACACAATTTTGCATCATCTCGTACGATTTAATAAGCGAATTTCAATTGGCCAAAATGAATTTTTTCCCATCATATCCTAGATATCAAGTAACGCAAAATTTTGTTAAGGTCTTCATTCAGTCATGTGTTATTTGCACAAATGATTTTTGCAAGAAAACATTGGTCGTTATTAAAGGCGGTGATTGGCGACAAACAATACGGTCGTACGGCTGGGGACCATGAAATGTTTCGTAAGCAACTAAAGGAATGGTTCCCTACGGAAAAGGACAAAATTGATGCCTATTTCGACTACGTCAACGTGAGCTATACCATTTTCCTTGATTTAAAAATTTGAAGCCGAAGCAAATCCACAGCGTACAGTGCGACGTATTTTCATGCATATGGCGCTCATCGAATGCTAGCACTTATTTGCCCATGCGCCTTATACGTCCGATTAGTTTCGGGCGTTGACGTTCTAGTGGAAATGTTGCTGCAATAGGTGTCACAAAGGGAATTTGGGAGAAGTTGTTGACTGTACTGGTATGAAATTATGAAGTAGCAAGGTGTAGATTAGAATGTTGTCAAGAATGTTTTGCTTGACGTTATGACCAGCTACACAATAGTATTTCCAGTACTCATCTAATAAACAGCGTTCGATTGAATATCAAAGGCAATTAGATGCCAAATTAAAGACCGGGATTCAGCCATTTATATAAAGTTGCTTCTGTTTGGTTGGAAAAGCAAAATCCAATACAGGCTTAGGAACACTCAGTACGAAAACACTTCCTTGTTGTAGCAAAACACAGCGAGGTCGCTGCTTGCACCTATTTAGGTATGTGCAGAGCTTGGGCAGGTGTATAGTCGGGAAAGAGAAATGAGTTGGTGTGAATCTTTTCTTTATCACAATTTAGAAAACACAATACTTTTTACAATTTTTATCTACTTTTTCGAGACTATTCTTTCGAAATTAACACGCCTGTGCAAATAATTCGTTTATCAGTTACCATAGAGTGGTTGCACTTTATGAGCGATAACGAGACAAGAGTGTTGCGGAGAACTGATCACGCTGTGTAACTACATTTAGTATCCAGATGGTATCAGATTTTGATGCATAAATCTTTCTCTGCTTAGAAGATAATCATGTAAACTCTTTTATCTAATCTGTGCAAAGGCTGAGGACGATCCTGAGATGGATGAAAAAACTGCAAAAGATTCTCGAGATCCGTCGACCCATTTTTTGAAAGATCAAAATAATCCAAATAACTTTTTTGTTTTTTACTTTAAAAAACTTCTATATAATAAAGCAAAGTTTATCAAATATCGTCGATTTTCGGAGGCTTACATACCATCATACGTCTTTCATACTATTCTTCATACTATTACATATTATTACGCTTGTGCTTTCACTAAGACGTTTCAATTGTTGTCGATTTCTGAGGCGATTTTTTTTGTAGAGTTGTTTGCGCGAAGTACCATGGTTATTCCGGATGAAGTTCTTTCCACGACTGCTTACTCGAATCTTGCTTAAGTGGGGTATTTTTGGATCGTTATCCAAAGTGTTCAAGTATTCCACTCGAACGCTCATTGAGACAATGCAAGAGTTTGGCTTTAGCAATGAGATACAAGTGGTTTGCAGCTATTATTGTGTTAATTACGGTAAGTGCTAATGAAAAACTGTGTTATGAGTATGAAGATTTTTGTTGTGAAACCTTTTCGAAATCTTTTAATGTTTCACATCAGATAGCAAGTCTGCAATATATTCAAATTCAATAATTAATGTTGCTCCTCTAATCGATAAAAGATAACTTCAACGCAAATTCATTCGGGGGTTTAGCAAGCAACCATTCATTCGCTTATCGAATCCCAAGTGTAGATCATACGTAGATCGTGCGCGAAGTGCAAATGCACGGCACGGAATCGCCATAATAAGAGCTTTTTGCAATTCTGCTCATCACACTAATCGATCTAATGAACTTTCAGCAAATGAATGAACATGCTCGGTAATGAATGCATTCATTTGTTGATCGTACCAAACAATTTTACAAATCGTTTGCACAAGATCGGCTATTCTGCGACTCATTTTAGTATATTTACTAGCAGCCTTAAGGTTTGGTTTATTGCAATCGTATTGCCGCCTGTGAGCTTAAGCGATTGAAATACGGAAATAAAAATAGCTCAACTTTTGCGCGTTTGTGAAAATATTGGAAGAAAGAAGTAAATATTTACGGCGTAGATCGTTGTAGAAAAAAATCGGCTAAGAAAATAAGCAATTACTGGAGTTTAGTATACTCGTTAATAATGTTGATATACCATTGAGTAGTACCAGCATAAACATATAACTCTGGTTTAAATATCTCCGAGACAACATTAACAGTTTCAACTCAAAAGCGTAAATCGGTCAAAACAGTTGTCGAACATGGCATCCCTCTCTCCATCGGTCAAAAATTTATGCGTGCCGTTATTTTCAGTCCGAATTTTGCTGATTACAGATTTCCGGCTCGAATTTCGCAGTTCATTATTTTTGGGGCCAAAATTTTTAGAGGTCACAATTTTTCGGAACGAAATAGTTTTATGCTATATAAAATGCAAAAAATATTTAATGAACTGCAATTGTGTCAAACTTGCCTAGAATTTTATGCCTTTAGATGATTTTCGTGCAAAGTTTTCAAAATGTCATAAAAATTTTCCGCAATTTCCTTTTCTTGCATCACTCATCGGCTGCGAACCGTTCGTTAGGCATTGCGTAAAAGTTCTGAAATTTGCGAGTGATCCACTCTGCACAATGTGCAATTAAAGCCAGAGATTGCGATTATTCAACAATGATGCTTACAGTTATACTTCAATTTAAGGTATTCCACCAACAAGAGCATCGTTCTGGCAACATTGGCTTTTCCTGATGAACAGTGGTTACTATCCGATAGGAGGTGCCACTATGATCACATCGCATATCGTTCGTTCAATACAGAAATTTGGTGGCAAAGTACTCGTTAAAGCTGATGTTAAAGAAATTCGATTTGAAAATGAAAAGGTTGAAGGTGAGCAATTCGTCGAAAATTTTGTTTGGGAATTTTTTTCTGTTTTTTTTTCAAGAAATCTTTTAGAATTTCAAACCAAACACACAGGCAACAACGAGATGCAATGATTTATTTTCTCTGTCGGATATCTGAAAATGGCATGGAGTCAAAGGAGACCTAAGGAGGGTGATCAGTTATAGGAATGATCTAAGGAGAGTGATCGGTCACAGGATTGATCTAAGGGGGATGATCGATTATAGGGATTATTTAAGGAGGGTGATCAGTTATAAGAATGATCTAAAGAAGGTGATCGGTTCCAGGAATGATCTAAGGAGGGTGATCGGTTATAGGATTGATCTAAGGAGGGTGACCAGTTATAGGATTATGTTCAATAAGCACGTACATTTAAAAGTGCTTAATCTCTCATGCTGCAGGTGTGGTTGTGGATTATGGTGCTTCCGATTGCTTTATTGCAGCACCGATGGTCGTATCGACCGTGCATCTTACGCATCTCTTTTCCAATCTTATTCCAAAACAGATCGCCACTAAATCATGTAAGTGAGTAATATTAGAAAAATCCTAAAGCACTAAGAAAAGCTTGAGCGTACAACCAAACATGTTTATCGGTTGTGTATAGTGTGCTGTACCAACTTATTTGGACAAATCAGGTTAGCTTACTTTCGTCATACATTAGTTCCGAATGGTTGATCCACCGAGACGCGTTCACCTCGAGCATACACCCTTACAATTATGTGTTGTAGTAACACAAATTACGCAAACCAGTAAGTGCATTATTCGATTGCGAGAGTGATTATGTCGAGATGATCGACTCTGGTTTTAGAAATAACCTAGCACTCTCAGCGCTTACACGCTTGATGTGGCTCCAAGCTCAATTACGGCAAATGAAACTAGCATCTTAGAAAGCCGACTTTTAGCCTGCATTTTTTTTGCTTACTTATAATAAGAACTGTATTTCCCGCACAAGTCAAACGTCCTTTATGTTCGTAAAATGAAGCAGGTCATTATTTGCTTTGGTTTTTCTCGTTATCTTATGAAGTAGGGTAGTTAAGACGAAAACTTGCAACTGTGAAGCGATGCTTTAAACGGTTAAAGAAGGAAACGTCTCAACGCCCGGAAGAAAGTATTGTGCCAAATCTTTTTTAAAAACTCAAAAAAGTTGATGTGCAATAAAGAATTAAAGTTAAAGTTAACCGGAAAAAAGTTAAATAAATGGTTTATTTGTAAAAGCTTTCCGCGAAGGCAACTAACAGTTTTCTTATTGTTCAGTTCAGTAACTCATTGAAAATGAATTTTTTTTGTTGAAGAAAGGTAAAAAGTTTTTTTAAAGCGATGTTCAACGTTATAAAGAAGTTGAACGCTATCGATAGCCTGCCGGTGGCAGCGTTTCAAGCGTATATCGGTCTAAGAGGTTCACAAGAGGATCTCAAATTACCGTCGAACAATTATTTCTGGTATAAATGTGACGAACCAATGCAAATTGATACCTACCTGAGGTTCGAATTAAACTTTATCGAGCATTTTCCAAAAAGTTGTAAAAATTTTGGCAATATCTGCCATTTCCCAGAAATATCTAACAATTTTTAAGGCAATTTTAAATTACACTCTAATAATGTCAGGGTGGTCTATCTGAAATATTGTGCTTTAATTGTTCTTTCCACTAATAAACACATTAGAGACTTTGAGAGTTTTTGAAATCTAGGCAAAGCATGTGCTTTTTTAACCAAATTATTTATGCGGGATTGGCTGCTTTTGAAATATGTCGTTTTCTCGTCGTCTGCAGGCAGAAAACCTATATATATAATATATACATATATATAATTATTCGCTTGTTAAATGATTCTTCAAAATATATCGACGTGTATATTTGTATATTTTAGGATGTCTATACAGGAGGCGCTCGACTATGGATGTCCACCATTCATATATGTTACATTTCCTTCAGCAAAAGATCCGACATGGAATGATCGACATCCAGGTGAGTCGTATTTACATTCATCAAATTATCGTTATTCGCCCGTTAAGTGACTCCGATAAATGTTTTCCGAAAAAATATCTATTAAATCAACATTTTCTCTCGTTTCGACGAATATTTGCGACGAGTTGACGACTAAATAGAGTGCAAATCGTTTTCTCATCTTCTCTTTGTTTTGCAATAAATCGTTCTCAACGGCCGAAAAAGAAACCTTTTTTTGTATATATTAAAGATCCGAAGAATTGCTTAATTATTCATAGACAGGAAATAGCTATTGTAAATGCGTTATTTTTATTCCTTATTCTTCCAGATATTTCAACTTGTCAGCTTATATCTGTGATAAATCCACAATGGTTTATGGATTTCAAAGATAAGAGCAAAAGGAAATCACTTAAACGCAGCAATAAGGAGGAGTACTTGAATCTGAAAAACACTATCGGAGAATTGCTAATAGAGCAATTTATTAAAATGTTCCCACGTCTTGAAAAAAAGGTGAGACAAACGTCTTCATGTTTGGTTTTATATGCCCTTGCGATCTCACATTTGTTAGGCACATTGAGGCGACATCTTTAGATGCTATTCAAAGAAGTACGAGTTTCTGTTTGTTTCGCTGTTCAATAGAGTTAAGTGGGGAACAATCTGAGTGAGAATTATGAATTTTGATTGTGCGTAAATCCAACCGTAGGTCGTTACTCTCAAACTTTCACATGCAGGCGTGTCACGCCGTTAAAGATACTTTACTATTGGTCGGGTGGTAGAACAAGAAAACAGAGCGATGAAAAGCTCTATATGGTCGATTGAGCTAGCTGAAATATAACTGCATCTTGTAAAATCAGTTGAACCATAGAACAAATTTGCAAAAGTGTGTGTCCTTGTCAAAACCCTGAAACACCTTTTTTATTTGCGCGTTAGAAGGGACAATGCTTTGCACTTATGGCCACAATCGTTGTTGCGGCATGGCACTGTAATGATTCTTTTAAAGTCGCAAAGGTATCCGATAAAAAGAAGTAGTATTTGCACTCGTTAAGAAATTCTTTCAGATAGCGTTTACGGAATTCTCAAGTTCACTTTCGCAGCAGTATTATATGCAAAATTCATATGGAGAACTTTATGGGTTGCCGCAAAATGTCGATAGATTCAAGCCGCAGTATTGGAGCGAACTCAGATGCAAAACTGATATCCATGGTCTTTTCCTCTCAGGTTAAGCTTTTCCATTTCCGACGTATTGCTGTGAGAGAACTTTGACAGTTTTAATCGTAGATGCTTGTTATTGCGAATAAATTCATTTGATTTAATTAAAGCGTTCACCGTTGGACGTATTCATCGAGATAGCGTATACTCCTCATGCGGTATCTGAAGAGAACCGTTTAAAAAGGTTTTTTTTAATGCTTACTGCAAAAGGTGAAGCAATTATATTCTCCCTTACGCCCAGTGCATCCCCCTCTCCCCCCCCCTTCTCCTTCCTCTCCTTTCTCAGCAACAAAAATTTACTTCGGCAGCTTCACATCACTTGCTTTTATAGACACTCACAGCTGTAAAGAACAAACAGATTGCCTCAAATATTTCGCACAGATTATTTTTTTGGGGGGTGGGGGGGGGGAGAATGGATCTCGACATACAGGTGCGAAAGGATGCAAATGGAGCACCAAAACGCAGTAGTATGTACTGGCTAGGACAAATATCAAAAAACTGTATGAAAGCATAGGGAAGGGGGGATAAAGCTGTACAAGGGGATACAAGGGTGTTGCCCTTTTACATGAATCATAGCAAGCACTTAAGGGAAAAATATAGGCATCAAGAGCAGAGTGTCGTTCAAGCACAAGCAGACAGTCAACGGATCAAAGAAACTGTGTGCAAGATAAAATGATAGGAGGATTTTATGCCAAAATTGCAATGATTTAGAATTGCAGAAAAAATTTGGAGTTTCTTACAAAAATCCGTTGCAGGACTGAATCTCTGCGATTTTCGTGCTGTTCTGGTTTGTCTGATACTCCACAATAGGCCCTCTGTTTCTCTAACTGTTCGTTGTATCTTAACGGAAGAGTATTTATGTGATTGGTGGTCGTTCTACCTTTCAAAATTGTTCTAGAGTGGTCTTATACAGCTAACGACAACGGGTCCGTAGAGCGATATTGTTGCAGCTTTAAATGCCTTTAATAAGTAACTCTTGGAATTTAATACTGTAACTCAAAAGTATGGCCTTCTGTCAAATACAGTCTACTCCCGTTCTGTAGATGAGAACTCGCATATGCCTCCCTTCCCTCCCCCCTCCTCGATTTCAGTCTGCCTCTCAACTTTAGCCCTTTTGGAAGTGGAATGTCGTACAAGATCTCCTTCAAATTTACCCTTCCCCCACCCCCTCCCCCGGACTTCTAATCTCTCCCCAGGAAGGCACCAGTTCGCACAAGTCCCTGAGGCTTGAATTCATAGGTTTACGGTAGTTCCTTTAGCTAATCCCGATAATAAAATTTTGGCGCTTAACCAAGCTGGCTCGAATGATTTGTTTTTGCAATGCTTTATCGCCAAAGCGCCGAAGTAACTATTTAGTCCATAAGTGAGTAATGTAAATATTTCAGGTCAGGATGTACTGTTCTGCGGTGTAAGCAGCGCTCTTCAGAATGGAATGTTTAGTGCAGGAGTGATTCTGCAAAGGGATCTTTTCAAAGATCTCAACGAAGCGTACAGTTTGCAATCGAATGATGAGATGAAATCCGAATGAATTCCCTCTTTGACATATTCCCTTTTGTGATTCGAATATTGAAATATACAAATATGTGCGTATTGGCATTGAGAAAGCTCTTTTTGTGCGTTACCTGTTTGTGCTAGTTAATGACAAAGTACACCTGACAATCGAATTATAGCTGATAAGAATATGAGGCATGGAAGCCTAAACGATATTTGCAAATTTGCGCTTTACATACACTCGCCTAGTAAATAAAGTGCTTCCTTTAAGCATTACACTACTTTCTTTAAAAATTCGGAAGTTCAGGAAAATTAGCGAACTGCTGATTAAAACATCAAGAAATCTCTTTCTGATCATGCCATAAGAGGGCGTATAATCAGCATCTTCAAAAATGTCTCCTCATTTGTTAATCAGCTGCAGTGACAGGTGAAAGCATAAAATACATATTTGAGAGTATTCATTTCGCTTGACAGTATAAAGCCAAGTGTGTCTCATAAATCTGATTTAAAATCTTTCTTTCATCAAATCTAATAAGTTTAAACGGAAACAAATGCAATGAAACGAGCACTGAAAAATTTTCACAGTGATATGCATGAAGAGAAAGATTGAAAGCACTATCTATATGGGCTTTGATAACTCACCAATCAAACCAGCCGCTTTCATCAGTTGATCACAAATAATGAAAATTCAAAATTTTATGCAAACTGATCCCTCATTCAAATTTGCTAAAGATCCGTTTTTTTTCTGACGAGCCGATCAGATGAATGTATAATCCGGCCGGTTGAAAATGCATTCAAATTTTGCCCCCTCTAAGGGCCTACAAATTCTCCAGAAGTCAATGAATCGACTTAAAATTAAGATTTAAATTATACTTGCAAAATTTCACAGCTTCAGCTCCACTGGTTCCCAAGCTGAAACCAGCGGGCAGATAGACATGAACACAAGCATATAAGTGGGCGGCCGCCGTAATGCGTTTTGCAAATTGCTGGTTCGCCAATGCGCACGCATAAAAGCATTACTGAAGTAGAACTTCCACAATTTTCTATGACCTACACTGCGATGCGCATACATAATTTGAACATCAGACACTTCCGCCACGGCTCAAATGACCGAATGTGGAAAAACGTGCAACGCAAACGCGAAATTATCCTATCCGCTCTTTTCCATATTTCGATAAGTAAGAGCCACTTTCACGACAATACAATGAGGATACATTCGTATTATGGAAAGCACATCAACCTTGCACACTCTAAACGCCAGAATCGCGCCTCTCTCGAGTCAGCGTGCAATTATACACTGCTCCAATCAATAGTGCTATAGAATGCGGATTAATGTGCTGAGTTTAAAGCTCTTCTGCAGCAAATTTTATTCCCTCAGTCGACGTATTAAAAACATGCGACTGTAACAAATGACGCTCATATATGTGGATCACGAGCGACAACCAACATGAAAAAGTCGATCAATAAATCGATCACAGATGTAGTTTTTTCTGGAAACATTTAGATTTAACTGCAACCATCTATGTACAACTGTGCACTGATCGTTAAAAAAGAACTTTCAAATCATATGTGATTTGCTGTCCAGTAATGGGACTTAAGATGATGTCCAGTGTAATGTGATTGCCCTTATAATATCCTTTTCGTAATGCAATTGAAAAAAACTAGTGCGAATAGAAACATTTTATGCGACAACAGAAGAAGTCAACAGTACATTACTTAAAGTGAGAGAAAGCAAAGTGAAAGGTACACTTTGCATTGGAATGTGTCTCGAAGTAAACATAGACAACAAACAAACATCAATTTCATATACACTTGCGAAATAGATGATTCAATAAAACGACAATTAGCGGTTAATATTTCGATCGCTGAGATTGCTTAATTAAAATTATACGTTTTTATCATTTTTGATTTTTGACCTTCGCAATACAACGATAAAATTTCTTTAATCTTATCGACTACTACAATCATATATATACATATATATGTAAAAATAAATATACATGTATATATATATAAAGAAATTCGTCGGAAAGCTTAAAAAAGCTGAAATTTTCTAAATGCTCAAATAATTTCTAAAAAATGTGATATGTGTCATGTGTCAAGCAAGAACGCTTTGGTTATTTAAGCGATTAGATTTTAATCGTTTTTATAAACTGATAACAAATAGTAAAATATACATACATATTTTAACTAATCCAATTGTTCAAACAAATACTCTACTTCAAATAAATTTACAATTGTTATTTGCGAAGTAACTATTTTTCATAATGACACCAAAGTTTTGTTACTTTTGCAAATATGATCGTGCAATGTTTTGATGAACCATTTTATGACTTCAAAATACCATAGGCGGTGACACCTTTGCTTGGTAGTAGTACATCTGCTTTTTTTGATTTGAACAGTTCCGTCATCATTTCTGTGCCTATTCCACATTTTGTCATGTCAATTTAAGCAGACCACACTTACGAAAGGGAAACGAAGGGGTCGAAGAAGATATATATTTAGTAAGAAGAAGACGAACTCCCGAAGAAAGAGTAGCCTTCTGTGTTAACAAAGAAGGTTATTCTAATAATATCTGTCATTGTTAGGTCGAACACTTATTAGAGAGCACAAGCAAAAAAAAGAATGTCATTGGGGGTATTGGTTTGGTGAGTTGGTTTGGTATGCGTCTTGTGTATACGTTTGGTAGTGCAGCGGCTTAGGCGGTGTATATTTCATCTCGGGTATTGGTGACTGCGCAGAAGCGGAGCTCGAGCCGATTTCTGAGAAGATCTCTGTCTGCAAACGGATTGCTGAAGAAGGACTCAACAGAATTAACACAATATGGAGTACTCTCGCCGATACTTTCATGAAAAATTCGATACTCTGCATGGGAGTAGGCCGAGAAAATAGAATTAAAATAATTGCCTAAGAAACGAACATCTAAGCGGATACGTTCAAGGTATATGGCGTTTCATTTGGAAAGTTTTTTCGACTCCGTTGAAGGAAACATCTTATTTTTAGCTTTGTGGAGCATGTGAAATAATGAATTTTGAAAAGATCCTGTCAAAAATCTGTCAGGCCGACAAGGAGAACGTTTAAAGGGGGAGACAAAAGAAAGATACCTGCTCGGAGGCGAGGCTACGCAAATCAGTAAGTTTCATCAGAAGGCGTGCGAACATTGTGCGCTGCTTTGGACGACGAACATCTATGTAGGACTGCAGTGCTGATGTATAGACCTCTTGAATATCCTCCACTGCTTTTGGCTGCTTTAGACCCGTACGATCTGAATTGTATAAAACACTTACTTACTCGCTCTCTAATATCGGAAAGATTGTAAAGTGCGTAAGAGAGTGGTACTAACCCTTACTTTGCTTAACTAAAACAAAAATAACTCGAGAAAATTTCGATAAAACAGGATTGCAAGGAAGTACAGGAAATATGCGTGTACAATATTTTCTAGTGGAATCACACTAAGTCGAAATTTAATGTGTCAAGCATGTCGGCCCTTGTTCTTATCAAGATTATTTGTTAGTTTGAAGATCGCTGCTAACTTTATAAATAGCAAAAATGAGCGGTTGCAAAATGTTGCACAAATGACTGACTGACCAGAGAAAATGGCGATAGCGGTGAGAAGGACAAACTCGGCTTGATCGAGATGAAGCTTCGAGAGGGAATGTGCAAAATCGAAAATCGAATCGGCTAGTGGACCAATGAATGCACGATACTGCTCACGGTCATAACGCCATTGACGACATTCGTTGCCCAGCACAACACGCTCTTCACAAGCATCATAGCATCGCGCCGTACGTAACATTAGCACTTCGGTCTTACAACACTGAAGCAGCCATATCCGTATGACGTTGGTCGCTTACTGCCTTACAATGATGGTATTGCTTCAGAATCCGAAAATCAAAGAGTCAAATTCCCTATTTGTTTTCCACAATCTCACAACTACATCAATTATAATTTATCAATAAAACAATTAGCTGAGAAAATTTTCGAGAAATGTTACTTTCAGCGCTAGTAACGAAATTTACATGCCAATGAATTTGGAGACGTGGGTGGGAGGTGGGGAAGGAGGGGGGAATTTCTTATGGACTCCCATCTCGAGAAGGATGGACTTGATTGGGGGGAAGACTCTAAGGAAGAGGAAGGTCTGCAATGAAGTTGAACTGTTCAAGTTCAAAAATTCTAAAAATGATTGAGTTATCAAACTTAGAAGGACCGCAAGTTAGGAAGCGATACAAGAAGTCCGAGCACATTTCTACAGACTGCAACTGCTTTCTTACAACAGCAATTTTAATTAATGAAGGTGCTTGCATTACCTTATGCAATGTCCTTTTGTCGTCATCAGTAAGCTTACAGAATCCAGGTAAATGAGCAGTGAACTGGTGAATAAGTTGGACGCTCAGAATAGTCAACTCAGCAAGGTGTTGGAATGAGCCACCAACTTCACTATATTCCTGCAATGATACACCATATAGCATTACTGTTAGCTAAGCGTACGGTCTCTATTTGGTACATTCTCGACTGCTTTCGTTAAAAAATGGCTTATCGTTACTATCTTGAATGATTAGCATCAAAGAAGTAACACCTCTTCTGCTAAACGCACTATATAGTAAAGTATTTATCACTGTATCTACAAAGACTGGTCAGCGAATTATAAGAACTACTTAGATAAAAGGAAGCCATTTCATGTTTAAGGTTTACTCACATTGGAGTTCCAGTCCCTGCCTACTTGCTTTACTTCAGTTTTCGTTCTATGGAGTAAAAGAAATCCGTAACGCATCTACTGACTTGCATAGGACAAGCGGACAATTCTGGTGATCGAGTCAAAATTGCGAATCTGCTATTCACAAATGCTATCACTAAAGATTATTCGTATCAGAGATAGGTGTATAGTAAACCACTGAATTATAAACCCACCCCCCCATTGTATTTCACATTGTCAGAGAAAAGCACTCCATTTAAGGCGGAGAGTAAGTGAGAGGATCTTGTGCGAATTGGCTCCTCAATAGGAACATTTATTTTGAAGAGAAACAAAATCGAAAATAGCTATCAAGCGTACCGCTCAAAGCAATATGAACTAACATCAAGATTTAGACCGATTGAATGTGAAATTATGACTTATGCAAAAAAAAAAAAACGGCGACTGAGTTGATGCGATATTATTTGGAGTTGTTTGTTCGTTTTATAGGCGCAACATATGGTACGTAACAAATAAAAACGCTCTGATAACACATCTCGTTGCTATAACTAGCAGCTGTCAGTGGCCTGATATACAGGCAAAAAAAATAAAGTGGATATGAGAGGGAATTCAAAAAGGATGAGCAAGTTCATACCGATAATTGCATAAGGGAATCGTTGGACGGAACGGCGAACTGACTATCGATAGCGACAATTCTTGAGATGAGTTCACGAGTCTCTAGCGAGAGGACGCATTCCGGTGATTCGGTTGACGTAACTATGTGCGGACTACTCGGACTGCGTTGTTCGGTAGCGGAGCGCATTTTTTGTTTGGCTTCACGTTTGATGCGACACTGTTCCTCAGGTATCACAACTAAAGGCACTCGCGAGTCAGCGCGTAGCCCTGAAGGACGAACGACGTGCACACATGCAAAGAAATGTGCGTGCACAAACTTAAACTTAAAATAGGCATTCTCTAAAATAAAACATGGCATGCATACATGCATTCTGAGCAAATAATTTGCATTAAAGCGTTGCTCGATGAACCGTAACAGTTCGTTGTGTGTCAGCAAATATCAGCGATCATTTAAAATTCTCTTAGCCTTTGCAATCGGCCTTTCATGTGCTTCTTCTCTGTAAACACATTTCGCTTCCAAGCAAGGAGTGTTTGGCTATGCAAAGAAGTTGATGAATAACTACTGATTTCAGCATAATTGATTTGTTAAAGAGTTTTTATCAAAAGAGTGACACATTCTTAGAAACGCTTTTTCACCTTTTAAGACAAATCAGCGAGCAAATATAGCTGAGTATAGTTCAGCTTCATCTAGGGTTCCCCTAATGAACGAAGAAACGATAGCAATCGCAATGAAAACGAAAAAATGGAAAAAATGTAAAAGTAATAGAACAAACTAAAAATTGATGATATTTAACAATGAACAGGCCAAAATTTGCCAAACTAACGATTCTGTTTGGCAATTTCTTTGCATACCGAACAGCACAACAGCACAACATTTTTTTAGTTGAAGATATTCGCTGAAAAAAAAAGGTGGGGGGTGGAGGAGGGGGGAGGGGAGAGAGAGAATGGGTGGAATCGAATCAAAGAAATTCAAATAAATTTTCATAATATAAAGATTTAGAGCATTTATGTCCACTAATGAATCGCAGAATATCATTGCTAATTAGAATTAATCACTCTTGAAGAGTCTATCAATTTTTTTTTTGAAACTCGCTAAAATAAGCGCGATTAATTGTTTGTTTGGAACACTATATGAAATCATCATAAATCATTCATTGACTGACTGTTCAGATGCCGATGAAGAGATTTTATTTTATATTTGAGCGCTCGAAGTACATTTTCTTCATATAAAAAAGAAACACAACAAAAACAAAAAAAGCAGACACTAATAATTTGTTGGCTTTAACAACTAAAGGAATGTTTCGAAATCATTCGCATCATTTTTCCAACATTCATCTCATCTCATTTTGCTATTTATGTTATTTAATGAATACTACTTTGCTATGAGAGTGTTCCATATTACATCACTCATTTCCTAACTACTGATTTCAGCATAATTGATTTGTTAAAGAGTTTTTATCAAAAGAGTGACACATTCTTAGAAACGCTTTTTCACCTTTTAAGACAAATCAGCGAGCAAATATAGCTGAGTATAGTTCAGCTTCATCTAGGGTTCCCCTAATGAACGAAGAAACGATAGCAATCGCAATGAAAACGAAAAAATGGAAAAAATGTAAAAGTAATAGAACAAACTAAAAATTGATGATATTTAACAATGAACAGGCCAAAATTTGCCAAACTAACGATTCTGTTTGGCAATTTCTTTGCATACCGAACAGCACAACAGCACAACATTTTTTTAGTTGAAGATATTCGCTGAAAAAAAAAGGTGGGGGGTGGAGGAGGGGGGAGGGGAGAGAGAGAATGGGTGGAATCGAATCAAAGAAATTCAAATAAATTTTCATAATATAAAGATTTAGAGCATTTATGTCCACTAATGAATCGCAGAATATCATTGCTAATTAGAATTAATCACTCTTGAAGAGTCTATCAATTTTTTTTTTGAAACTCGCTAAAATAAGCGCGATTAATTGTTTGTTTGGAACACTATATGAAATCATCATAAATCATTCATTGACTGACTGTTCAGATGCCGATGAAGAGATTTTATTTTATATTTGAGCGCTCGAAGTACATTTTCTTCATATAAAAAAGAAACACAACAAAAACAAAAAAAGCAGACACTAATAATTTGTTGGCTTTAACAACTAAAGGAATGTTTCGAAATCATTCGCATCATTTTTCCAACATTCATCTCATCTCATTTTGCTATTTATGTTATTTAATGAATACTACTTTGCTATGAGAGTGTTCCATATTACATCACTCATTTCCTTTTTTTTTCACCTTAATGATCGCTTTTCTATCATCGACCCATCGCTTTCTAATGAATCAAAAAAAATCCGAATAGCTGTCTTTCTTTCAACAGTGAACTGAACGTTCTACTAGCATCAACAAGAAGATCCAATCTTGAAACATATATGCATCCAAATGTCATCATATAAAGTATACAATTAGTATCACTTAAAATCCCATATGGTACTACCAGTCACCGCTGCTCATATCCTCCTCCCCGAACAAATAGAAGTGAATAGCGCTTCTGTAAACGAGTTCACTCTTGAAAATGATTGTTTTTGAACGTCGTTCTATGAAGCAATCTCGGCATCATTTACACACCAAGTGACCTTTCACAAAAGGACATCCATCCATTCTATTCATGGCTATAATATTTTCAAATTAGTTCACTACAAAAATCCCCGTAGTCGGTAGTTTCTCGAAATTTTGATCGCGTTTTTTGCAATTTCATTTTTCTTCATTTTTTTTTTTAAACTGGAAGATGACTATATTTTTGGCTCTGTTGATATTCTTTTTTGGCGAAATACACGGCATGTGCATTCGTTTTTTTAAAAGACATTTGTTGTAATGTATTAGAATTAATCACTCTTGAAGAGTCTATCAATTTTTTTTTTGAAACTCGCTAAAATAAGCGCGATTAATTGTTTGTTTGGAACACTATATGAAATCATCATAAATCATTCATTGACTGACTGTTCAGATGCCGATGAAGAGATTTTATTTTATATTTGAGCGCTCGAAGTACATTTTCTTCATATAAAAAAGAAACACAACAAAAACAAAAAAAGCAGACACTAATAATTTGTTGGCTTTAACAACTAAAGGAATGTTTCGAAATCATTCGCATCATTTTTCCAACATTCATCTCATCTCATTTTGCTATTTATGTTATTTAATGAATACTACTTTGCTATGAGAGTGTTCCATATTACATCACTCATTTCCTTTTTTTTTCACCTTAATGATCGCTTTTCTATCATCGACCCATCGCTTTCTAATGAATCAAAAAAAATCCGAATAGCTGTCTTTCTTTCAACAGTGAACTGAACGTTCTACTAGCATCAACAAGAAGATCCAATCTTGAAACATATATGCATCCAAATGTCATCATATAAAGTATACAATTAGTATCACTTAAAATCCCATATGGTACTACCAGTCACCGCTGCTCATATCCTCCTCCCCGAACAAATAGAAGTGAATAGCGCTTCTGTAAACGAGTTCACTCTTGAAAATGATTGTTTTTGAACGTCGTTCTATGAAGCAATCTCGGCATCATTTACACACCAAGTGACCTTTCACAAAAGGACATCCATCCATTCTATTCATGGCTATAATATTTTCAAATTAGTTCACTACAAAAATCCCCGTAGTTGGTAGTTTCTCGAAATTTCGATCGCGTTTTTTGCAATTTTATTTTTCTTCATTTTTTTTTTAAACTGGAAGATGACTATATTTTTGGCTCTGTTGATATTCTTTTTTGGCGAAACACACGGCATGTGCATTCGTTTTTTTAAAAGACATTTGTTGTAATGTCAAAAGAGAAAGAGTTTTCAAGCAGTTCACTTTACTTATTTCACCGATTGTCTTTCCAGTGAGATGCAACAAGTATTTACAACGAAAAAAAAAACGCTTCCTTTATCATATCGTATTTGTTTTGCAGTAAATAGTTTGCTGAGACAATCAGAGTTATAAAGTTGAAGAATTCGCAAATCGTGAAAGAATACAAAAGAATAAAGCAATGCAAAAAGTAACAACTAAATAAGGAAAATTGAGTAAAACTTAAAATGGGATTTAGCATGCGACATGCATCGATATGAGAAAAATGGCACAAAGCGAATAAAGATGAATAAAAGACTTTTTTTTGGCAATTATTCGAACGAAAAAGAGAAGAGGAATGTGAAGAGAAACAAAATCGAAAATAGCTATCAAGCGTACCGCTCAAAGCAATATGAACTAACATCAAGATTTAGACCGATTGAATGTGAAATTATGACTTATGCAAAAAAAAAAAAACGGCGACTGAGTTGATGCGATATTATTTGGAGTTGTTTGTTCGTTTTATAGGCGCAACATATGGTACGTAACAAATAAAAACGCTCTGATAACACATCTCGTTGCTATAACTAGCAGCTGTCAGTGGCCTGATATACAGGCAAAAAAAATAAAGTGGATATGAGAGGGAATTCAAAAAGGATGAGCAAGTTCATACCGATAATTGCATAAGGGAATCGTTGGACGGAACGGCGAACTGACTATCGATAGCGACAATTCTTGAGATGAGTTCACGAGTCTCTAGCGAGAGGACGCATTCCGGTGATTCGGTTGACGTAACTATGTGCGGACTACTCGGACTGCGTTGTTCGGTAGCGGAGCGCATTTTTTGTTTGGCTTCACGTTTGATGCGACACTGTTCCTCAGGTATCACAACTAAAGGCACTCGCGAGTCAGCGCGTAGCCCTGAAGGACGAACGACGTGCACACATGCAAAGAAATGTGCGTGCACAAACTTAAACTTAAAATAGGCATTCTCTAAAATAAAACATGGCATGCATACATGCATTCTGAGCAAATAATTTGCATTAAAGCGTTGCTCGATGAACCGTAACAGTTCGTTGTGTGTCAGCAAATATCAGCGATCATTTAAAATTCTCTTAGCCTTTGCAATCGGCCTTTCATGTGCTTCTTCTCTGTAAACACATTTCGCTTCCAAGCAAGGAGTGTTTGGCTATGCAAAGAAGTTGTTGAATAACTACTGATTTCAGCATAATTGATTTGTTAAAGAGTTTTTATCAAAAGAGTGACACATTCTTAGAAACGCTTTTTCACCTTTTAAGACAAATCAGCGAGCAAATATAGCTGAGTATAGTTCAGCTTCATCTAGGGTTCCCCTAATGAACGAAGAAACGATAGCAATCGCAATGAAAACGAAAAAATGGAAAAAATGTAAAAGTAATAGAACAAACTAAAAATTGATGATATTTAACAATGAACAGGCCAAAATTTGCCAAACTAACGATTCTGTTTGGCAATTTCTTTGCATACCGAACAGCACAACAGCACAACATTTTTTTAGTTGAAGATATTCGCTGAAAAAAAAAGGTGGGGGGTGGAGGAGGGGGGAGGGGAGAGAGAGAATGGGTGGAATCGAATCAAAGAAATTCAAATAAATTTTCATAATATAAAGATTTAGAGCATTTATGTCCACTAATGAATCGCAGAATATCATTGCTAATTAGAATTAATCACTCTTGAAGAGTCTATCAATTTTTTTTTTGAAACTCGCTAAAATAAGCGCGATTAATTGTTTGTTTGGAACACTATATGAAATCATCATAAATCATTCATTGACTGACTATTCAGATGCCGATGAAGAGATTTTATTTTATATTTGAGCGCTCCAAGTACATTTTCTTCATATAAAAAAGAAACACAACAAAAACAAAAAAAGCAGACACTAATAATTTGTTGGCTTTAACAACTAAAGGAATGTTTCGAAATCATTCGCATCATTTTTCCAACATTCATCTCATCTCATTTTGCTATTTATGTTATTTAATGAATACTACTTTGCTATGAGAGTGTTCCATATTACATCACTCATTTCCTTTTTTTTTCACCTTAATGATCGCTTTTCTATCATCGACCCATCGCTTTCTAATGAATCAAAAAAAATCCGAATAGCTGTCTTTCTTTCAACAGTGAACTGAACGTTCTACTAGCATCAACAAGAAGATCCAATCTTGAAACATATATGCATCCAAATGTCATCATATAAAGTATACAATTAGTATCACTTAAAATCCCATATGGTACTACCAGTCACCGCTGCTCATATCCTCCTCCCCGAACAAATAGAAGTGAATAGCGCTTCTGTAAACGAGTTCACTCTTGAAAATGATTGTTTTTTCGTTCTGTTCTATGAAGCAATCTCGGCATCATTTACACACCAAGTGACCTTTCACAAAAGGACATCCATCCATTCTATTCATGGCTATTTTCAAATCAAATTAGTTCACTACAAAAATCCCCGTAGTCGGTAGTTTCTCGAAATTTTGATCGCGTTTTTTGCAATTTCATTTTTCTTCATTTTTTTTTTTAAACTGGAAGATGACTATATTTTTGGCTCTGTTGATATTCTTTTTTGGCGAAATACACGGCATGTGCATTCGTTTTTTTAAAAGACATTTGTTGTAATGTCAAAAGAGAAAGAGTTTTCAAGCAGTTCACTTTACTTATTTCACCGATTGTCTTTCCAGTGAGA
>JPKZ01002087.1:214645-231583 GCA_000803305.1 Toxocara canis | reverse complement strand
CCCCCCCCCCCGCCCCCCCACCCCCTCTCTCTCCTGTACCCTCACACCACAATTCTCCTGGAATATGCGACCCAAAATCGAAAAAATAACTATTAATGGTGACATCTAAACTCTCGTCTTTTTTTCCATATGTAAAATGAAACACAAATACCTTACCCAACAATAATCGAAATGAAGAAAACAACTGCAGCGACTGTTCCAAATAACGCAAAGACGTTCCACACGTAGAAATAATGCTGGTTACCAATACCTTAAAGTGTCTACAATTTCCAGATATTCCTGCGATAATTAAAACGAACATATCACTTTAATAATACCATTACAATGCGACGTGCTATTGGCATAGACATACCTGGAAGAATACAGCAAAAAAAATCCATCCATAGCCACCGTTCGAATCAGACGAACTTGCAATGCAGTAAACAAGGGCGAACCCAAGTTTCCGCACACAAAAATCTCGAATGCTTTGTTTTGTGGTGCACTGCTCGGGAAGGTTCAGTACCTTATTCACCCATTTCGCTCTGACCACTTTCGCCGTGCAGGATGTCACTGGCGGATTCATTTGATACAGCTATTTGGATTCAAGGATTCGTCTAATTTAGATGAGCTTGTCTCCCCTACTCAATAACCCTCCCCATCTTCACTTCTCCCTCCCTCATATTGAGAAGGTGGAGTGAGGAAGTCGATAATCGCATCTCAGTTCGAAAAAATAGAAATGGCAAGAAAGAAAAGGAGAGAGACAAGACGAATTCTCATGAAAAAATAAGGTCGTAAACAGCCAGTTCAAATGATCATCAAGTGTGGGAGAGCTGAGTTGAGAATGAAAATTGGATAATTCGCATGCGGCAAAAGGTCAATCTGGTTACATCTGAAAACAAGCTAACCATCTTCCCTCTTGCGCTCCTTACACCCCACCCAATCCTTAACTGGAGTAGTGGTAGCCGCAGTTCACAATCTGATTTCAGGCTAAGCTCTCAGCTTAATGAGCGAAAACGAAAAAAAAACAGTGTGAGAGAAGGAAGGAAAAGATCAATGAATCAAATGAAAAAAAAAATAAAATTTGAAATCGATGCAGCCGACAGCTGAGGCCGTAACAAAGTGCACGAAACGGCAGATGGCAAAAGCTCGTCCATGTCAATCATTTAGGAAGCTGCGAAAAAAAAAATTCATAAAGATGAACCTTCACAACTTTCGACAGGTGGTAAATTATCGCCTCTGTTTACTCGCCAACAAGTCTCAGCTTTCCACTTCGTCAACGCAACCACTCGCTTGAATAGTCTATAGGCTGCACCCAGAATCACCTTAAATCACGTGTTTGAATCGATACAGTAAGCTGAAATCAAAAAAAAATCAGGCTAGTTCAAGTAACATACCCATTGCATAATTGCCAGATCTCAAATAACGCATACGTAGATACTATACAGAAGCGATGTGCCAAGAAATATTTCTTGAAAATATTCAAAAAAAAACGACCTCAGGATATAAGTTGAATCTTTTTAGCGTGTTGATTGTGTGCCCATATTCGGTAACGTTATCGTGCGTTATCTCGTGAAGTCCAACGTAGAGAGTTGGTGCGGTGATTAGTGTTTTGTAGTAAGAATAATATAAACCCTGAAAAAAGAAAATGAGACTGTCAAGAAATAAAGTCATTGCGATTTCACTTCGAAAGTCTTATATAAAATTCTTAAACTTTAAGAAAAAACAGTCCATATACATCATTCAAAAGCTCTAATATTCGAAAGCTTATAGCAGGCATCCTTTCGCAACAAATATTAGTGCATGGAAAAATGCAAAAAGCTGATTTCTCACAAAGACTTGCAAAGAGTATTTATTGACCCTGCAACTGGTTCTAAAGCGGGCAATGAAAAAAAGACTTTTGTATTGGCGTATTAGCGTTTCTGACATCGAGATACACATATCTCCCGAGTATTCTTAAGAGGACGGAGGAAATGGCTGAAACCACCGAAGAGAAACCATTTTGCGTAACGCCCAAAATCGGGTGAATTTATTTCAGATGCGTTTGACACGAAAAAACGTTTTCGAGATAATTCGTCATAACGTTTATTGGCATTCACAAACAAATGACCGTTCTCGATGGATCGGCCGCGCAATTGTTTTGTAGCAAATAAAATCGTTCATAACGTTTAATCAAAAAGTAACGATTAATGTCCGCGTGTGTAACAAAATACAACAATCACAAAAATGAGACAAATCAAAATCTGGTTTGTTTTTTGTATGCATGCATTTTTTTTCGAACACCCATTTATGTGCACTACACAGTGTCCACACAATACCGTCTCTCCACGCCAAAGAACTCTTATTCTTTTTTCTTCGCCCCCAAATTAACATCTTTCCTGCTACCTCTTTTCCTCGTTACACAACCAATTTTTCTGAAATAACCTCTATATAATTGAAAACATGACGTAAGGATATTTGGCTGATTTCCGTTTTTTAAACTCAACCCTCATCAAATGCGCAATGTGCGCTTCTCTATCTGTAGCCTTTTTCCCCAGGTGCTCCAACGATGAAAGCAATAATATTCACAATATAACCTTGACCTTGCAGTGGCGCCTGGCTTCAATTCAACAATTAATAATGATGTTTTTCGGATAAACATAACTGCAGTTAGTGAGATTAAAGACTAGTTCTCCCGAGGATGAATAAAGGCGAGCGAAGCGAACTTTAATTAAAAGAGCGAGACAATATTTTGTTGTATCTCCGTAAGTCGAACACTACAAAAAAGCGACTGCTACACGCTTTTGCGCTTGAGCTCTTCTGCATCATTATTTTGAGCTAATTCAGCACGGAGAAACAAACTGACGTTAGGTATGTGAAAAAAAAAACTCTTATTAACACTTTCAGTTTATGCAAATTCTACCTGAATACAACTTATTCACCTAATAACGGCGCTATACTTTCAGCTTGTTTTGAAGTTTCATCACATAGCGATCGCATGCGATTGTGGACGAAAGGTGTCGTAGTTTAAACGAAAGCTTCCTATGGCCTTCAACCTGTTACGTTCTGCTCCAGTCGCTCACACACAAAAAAAAGCACACGATCACACAAAATCGGTAGTTACGAACAACCATCTCTAATGCAAGTAAGGGTCACTTTTAGTGCAGCGCAAAATAACACTATGCATTTTAGCAAAAACTATTCGCGCACAACATTTCACTCCGATTCTCGTCATTTGGCCCTCTCAATAACTGACTTTATCTTTAAACGTTTTAAAACACTTCTTCAAATAATCCCGCTACATTCCAAGAGAGATTATTTCATGTTGTGCTCCCATCAGAACATCTCGTCCCCCAAAATATGTAAATTCCTATCTGTTAGTTTCGATTAAGGGAAACCAGATCCCAGCTATGGTTACAGCGTTATTCCTCACACTGTTGGCAAGCTTTAGAGAAATGTTGCGATGAGTGCCGTAAGGTCTCGGATAAATATGCAAAAAAACTACCAATAACGTGTACTACTTTTCAAAAACAAAAAACTTTTTTATAAAAATGTTAACGGAAATGTAACGACAAAACTTAGCTTCAGTGTGCTAAAAAAGCACTGGCATCCTTATAATTGATGACCTTGCAGAGATGTCTGAGAAATATTTTCTCGAGTGTTTTCAAAGACGACACTAATGTGATCGATGCCTTACTTCAAAGCCCAAAAGACGACTTTCGAGGACCTTCCTATTCATTTTTATCATCATTGCTAGTGCTATCAAATCTCTTGATGATAAAAATCTACATTTGACGTCGTCCTCTCAGTTGTTTCGAAAGAACTTTCTTATGGTAATTGTTATTCTTTTTCATTTCTTTTCATATTATCTCTTAAAACCAACAAGTAGCCTTCCAATGGAATTTCCCAGAGATTTCGTTCACAGACACGGCTGGTGCTCAGTGATCATCGATGCTCATCGTCCGAGATTTTCTTCACAATCATTTCATTTGAAACAATTTATTTAGCCCAAACTAATTTGGTTTTCTAAACCGGAAATCAGCAATACCTCAATTGTTGAGCTGCTACGCTTAACGATCGAACTCAAACTAACCTGGTGTACGTAAATATGTCACTCCAAAACAATTCGAATAGCACGTTTACATAGATTGTTTTCATATAATCTTCAGCAACGAAAAATCTTCATGTAAGCTCTGCTATTATGGTATACTGGGAAAGGATTCAAGTCGGACTCACTGTTTCCTCAAAAGTCATAATTTTCGAGTTTAAGCAGGCTCAGCCTTCTGTTTGTATCTTATTGTTGATAGCGTTCTTTAAAATGGCGTACTGGACACCACTTTTTTCCTACTGCATGTAAACAATACCACTGATGGATTGACACGTGTGAATTTTTGTTGATGGTTTGAAAATTTATGGGTCGATCGATGATCCGGTTTTAGATTTAATGGGGCTTCAGCTTGGTTCGGATCATCTCGCTCAATGGTTTAATCACTGAAAGATGGGTATTAATAGGGAAAACGCCGCTTACTCCGTGAATGCCCACTGTGACTTTCCGATGTTTTGATTCTTAATGCCACATCCGCCGGCAGTTTGGAAGTGTTCGCCGATGAATCTTTACACTGGGAGTCTCACTGAGTGTCAGTGATAAATGAAATGTCAATGGCTAAGCGCATCTTACAGGCAGTTCAGTATGGCTGCATCGGACATTGTAAGATGGCCTTCATTATCTAATGCCATCTTCCTCTTGACTATGGCTGTCGGGTACGGTCGATGTCTTTGAAATCGGGAATGAAAAAGACGGACAACGTGAAAATATGTTTCAAGAGAAGAGCGTTTCGAAAAACTCTTCCCAGTCCATTCAGTATGAATTACGTAATTCATTTGCACACGTTCGACTTAAGATCTTGTTGAATATCGTCACCTCGAACTGCATCTTATATTGTGAATCAAAATTAGGAGAACATATTTTGACATTGCATCTCATTCAGTGTTCTCTTATTATGATTGATGCAAACTATTATGCGATCATAGTTTTCAGCCATTTCCTCGACGCTCCGCCTCAATTCATTTTATAATTCGTTTTTTTCTCCGGTCATTCGACCGTGGAATAAACTGCCTCTTGATTTCGATTCAACGCCAAGTGTATTTGCGTCCAAAAATTCCCTAAATGATTTCGACTCCGAAATAAGCTGCACAGATGATTACAAAGCGACCATTGAACTATGACTTTTGAATTCAGAAATGCAAGCTGCTAGCATTCCAGTTGTTTAACGATATCCAGGGCAACCAATAAAGTTTGAACCACATTTAACGCGGAGCCTTTTCAAAGTGCCAACTCAACAGCCCTGTACCATACTCAACCTATTCCATCATTTATATTTTCTTCGTAAATAATGAGTGATCTATGGACATCGCCGTCTACGGAAATTTCCGAGGAAGGAAAGAAAAGAACGGAAAGAGAAACGCCACTAACCACAAAAAGCAGGGGAGCCTATGCTTCATTATTTTGTCTATGCTCTTTTTCTTTTTCAGTGTTTCACTTTTCTACTTCCAGCAAACGGTCCGAAAGATTTCCGACCCAAATATCTATCCAGAACTCCGAGTTTTATTATTAAATAAATTTTACTATCCAAGCATGCTTACAACTTTAAGCACTAAGCTGCAATCGCTCCCTCTCTTTCTCTTCTGCACCCACTCCACCTCTCGATTCTCTCTTTATCTGACGAATGCTTAAGAATGACTTACCATTCTATGTCTAAGTAGAATGGTAAGTCATTCTCTCCGGGAGGTTACATATCAAATGTATGATATACTTCGTCTAAGTTCTTTCTTAGAATAATGTCTGCAGTTTCACGACGTTTTTGCTGCACATCATGCACAATTATATTCCAAACTTCGTTCGCATCAACTTTGATGGTTTCATTTGTATTTTCTCGATGTCTCCATCTTCACACATTCGCGAAACGTCACAAGCTGTGTCGAAGTTGCGTATCTCTGAGACTAACCTCTACAGTTCACCGTTTTCATAAAGCACGTTCACTGCAATTAATTGCTCATATAATTTTCATAAAGTATTAACTACGTTTCGCTAAATTTTAATCATCGTTTCTTCTGCTCATCTGAATCGACGATAATTTATCCATATTATTGCCACAAGCAATCAAATAGATTCTCTAGTCAATAAAAAGTTTCAACCTCAACCTAACTTTTTGCAAAAAAAGCCCAAATTAAAACTTCTGGGCCGTTCTAGGCAATTTTAATATCTTCCAAAACAGACGGACATAAATGCTTGCGTGAGCTATTCTTGGCTGTCCCACACCCTCCTCCCTCCCCCCTCTCCGAAACGCCACGCACGGCACTCGACGCCTAATGCGAATTGCAAGCGCTGGAATTTGTGCAGTTGTTTCCATGACGGTTTCCTTATGCCACGCTCGAGATAAAACACCAAGCGCAACTGCTTTCATTATTCATTTGCTCCTTTATCGATCATTACCATCAATTATTGTGTTCCCACGCACGAGCTCATGCGATTCGTTTGACGTCACATGCGAACAACTTCAAACAGTGAATGGTATCAAATCCGCCTGTAATGCAGCTCAAAGCTGGCCCTTCAACTACTCGAACACTCAACCCGTTCCTCTACCCCTCCCCTCCACCCCGCACCCTCCCCGGTTGCTTTTGAAGGGTCCTTATCGGGAAACCAAAGTCGCCAGTGACAAGTAAACTGGCGTATGGAAGTGCACAAACTAATATCGACGACAATGTTTTGGTGCACACCATTCGCCATGTCACGCCGCCGTTGTGATGGGTCGCTTGTCAATGGTCAAAATCACGAAACGACTACGACAGAGCGC
This sequence comes from Toxocara canis, assembly GCA_000803305.1. Lineage (NCBI taxonomy): Eukaryota > Metazoa > Nematoda > Chromadorea > Rhabditida > Toxocaridae > Toxocara > Toxocara canis. Next base: position 224,774 of record JPKZ01002087.1, on the reverse strand, counting down.
AACAACGCGCTCACAACTTGCCGTGGCGAAACCCGAAATTGGCCGCATATGGCACTGCTGTCTGCACACTTCCACGACCGCTGCCTGCACCCCCACAACTGCATGGTAGTTGGAGTAGAGCAGAAGCCGGTCCTCCTCCCCCCCAAATACGCACTCATCCTCTTGCTAGTTGCCTCAACTCAACGTTCGCTGCAAACCAGCCAATCTCCAACAGTGCGACCGGTTACGCCTCCCATTTCGCATCGTTAGACAAGTTTCCTTTTTTCACTTAACAAACTTCGACGTTTTTCAGTTTCATGTTTTACTTGTTTAATGTGCTATCTCTGCGCTATGCTTGCTTGCTAATACCGATCACGAAATTCGCCTTAAAACTGCGGGAGGTGAGGGGAGGAAGGGAAGAGAGGTGCATTTCACAATTTCCAAATGATTTCTCGTCTCCAAAATTATAGCATTTCGTCATTTCCCACATAGAAATGTAATTTCTGCATCTCGTGATTTAAAACCTCTCAGGATTTGTCAGCATTTTTGAAATCGTAATTTGAATCTCTTTGTGAAAATGTGCAAAAAATTATTTATCATCATCGACGTTGCAATAAAAATTTCATATAAACGTTAAAAATGCATATTTGCTTCTGAAATCATCATGTGTCTTAGTAAATTCAGACCCATTCCCTTTTCTTTGTCAAACCAACGAACGTTCCCATTTCTTGGAAATAACTGGCACTCATTATACAAATGAATTACTCCCCCCCCTGAAAAAAAAAACTCAAAATCCGCGACTACACTTGTTTCTGCTAAAAGCACCACTTGGATTTCTGATCATTATGCCTGATATTTGTATAACCTGCTCATCCCATGCGCTGAACTATATTTGGGTAAAACAAAAGGTTTCCGTATCGATCGTTGACCAATCGCCAAAAGTGTAAGTTATCACACTGCAGAGGCATAACAGTTTATAAATGGAGTAAAATTTTAAAAACCTTTCTTTACAACAACGGGCAACTTAATAACAGCCCTTCCCATCTAGAAGAAGGAATGAGGTGGGGTGGGAAGGGAGAAGTAAAGCGGGATAACATGGGACGAGGGCAAGAGGTTATAGCTCAAATAAATATGACGCATATCCAAATCAACTTAACTCTCCACTTTAGCGCATATCGTTGAAGTACATATTTATTTTGATGCCTATTCAAAACGCTCTTCACAATGCTTTACGGTTTCTCGTCCCTCAACGGCACATTCACAATAAATTCAGAGTTCGGCCCATCACGAATCGTATATACTCACTGCACTTTTCAGATTGTGCACTCAACCTCCTAATTCTTTATCCATTCGATGTTTTATTCCCTTTTTTAATAATCATAACGTATTGTCACTTTAACTTTACACATGGTTCCTCTATGTTAAGTACACCAATTTTTTTTTTCAAATCTCATGGTAAACCCTTTCTAATAACTCTCAACAGCTATCTCATTCATAGCTAAACTAAAATTATTTAAGAATATTACAGTGATCGTTTCAATCACTTATACGAACTATGACATTTTATGGAAATACCCTTTACGAAAGAAATAAAAATTTCATATAAACGTTAAAAATGCATATTTGCTTCTGAAATCATCATGTGTCTTAGTAAATTCAGACCCATTCCCTTTTCTTTGTCAAACCAACGAACGTTCCCATTTCTTGGAAATAACTGGCACTCATTATACAAATGAATTACTCCCCCCCCTGAAAAAAAAAACTCAAAATCCGCGACTACACTTGTTTCTGCTAAAAGCACCACTTGGATTTCTGATCATTATGCCTGATATTTGTATAACCTGCTCATCCCATGCGCTGAACTATATTTGGGTAAAACAAAAGGTTTCCGTATCGATCGTTGACCAATCGCCAAAAGTGTAAGTTATCACACTGCAGAGGCATAACAGTTTATAAATGGAGTAAAATTTTAAAAACCTTTCTTTACAACAACGGGCAACTTAATAACAGCCCTTCCCATCTAGAAGAAGGAATGAGGTGGGGTGGGAAGGGAGAAGTAAAGCGGGATAACATGGGACGAGGGCAAGAGGTTATAGCTCATATAAATATGACGCATATCCAAATCAACTTAACTCTCCACTTTAGCGCATATCGTTGAAGTACATATTTATTTTGATGCCTATTCAAAACGCTCTTCACAATGCTTTACGGTTTCTCGTCCCTCAACGGCACATTCACAATAAATTCAGAGTTCGGCCCATCACGAATCGTATATACTCACTGCACTTTTCAGATTGTGCACTCAACCTCCTAATTCTTTATCCATTCGATGTTTTATTCCCTTTTTTAATAATCATAACGTATTGTCACTTTAATTTTACACATGGTTCCTCTATGTTAAGTACACCAATTTTTTTTTCAAATCTCATGGTAAACCCTTTCTAATGACTCTCAACAGCTATCTCATTCATAGCTAAACTAAAATTATTTAAGAATATTACAGTGATCGTTTCAATCACTTATACGAACTATGACATTTTATGGAAATACCCTTTACGAAAGAATTTCAATTGTAAGCTCCTCTAGTTTATCAAAAAGAACGCAGACGTCGGCCATGCAACGAAAGTATTTCGCTGTAAGTTGTCTTAACTTGAGCAAGTTTTTCAGTGAAAAGGCGCATTGTTACCTACCCTAGGAAAGCACGCGATCGTAACAAAGTCCATACTGCAACTTGAACTGTCTTACCATTTTCAAGAATTCCTTCAGTCTTTTTAGTTCAACTTTTTTTTACAACATAAATAATCCAAACGTGAGACACATCTTTGGTTCAGTAGTGAAATTCAAAAGCATAAAATTTCAGATGTAAGATAAATATGAGGAAACTGGATAAACGAACTGTTGACTCTATCAAAAAACTCATTACTAACAAAGAAAAGATCACATTAATTTAAAACAACGAAAAGCTTCGAGCATATATCGACTGCATCAACTATAACCCTGCAAAGTGTGCGCTTCTGCACCAATAGGTTTACGGTAATACTTTTCACTTATCGTAATTTGTCTTCTAAATGAAACAATAGGTACTGCAGTGTCAAGCCAAATTAATCGGGCGTTGCGCTTCTTTTCCAAATATCTGCTCAGCAATCTAAAGCGTTAATTCCGTTCGTCTGCTCAATTCCTTATAAGCGCAAATACCTGCCTATCACCCCATCGAATCCCTTAATTAGCTCCCCTAACGGGTTTCCCCGTCCCCCATTTCATTATCTTCCATATAACTGATGAATGCTCCCCATAATTCACCTCTTTCAGGCACCGCAATCACACTACAAACGTTTTCAAATTCTAGCCGTTAGCCTTCCGACCTCATCTTTCACCACATATATTGATTTTCATACCCCCATAGTTCAGCTATTCTTCTCCAACAACCTTTGTTAAATGAAAGCGAAAATTTCACTGTTTTTTTTTGCAAGGGAACAGAAAGAAAGTTAACGAAAACATAAATCCTAACAAATAAACCAATCGGAAAATTTTTCTTTCACTTCTCAGCGGCGGATGAATTGAGATACCCAGCGATCCACATTCTCTAAAGCACATGATCTGCATGCAAAAAATGCTGCTTCGACTGCACCCCTTGATTCCCATTTATGGCTTTCACAGTAGAAGTAAAACGAAATCCATGCGGTTCGGAACAACTGAACCTTCCAGATAGCAAAAAGTCTCAATGCTTCTAACTCTCCCTCTCCCTTCCGTCATCTTCTCGCGCTACAGCACATTCTTGTCTATACCATCCAGCGCAATTCAAAGCAAAGCATCTATGATGCTATTCATACACTGGCAATCAACTCACCCTCCCCACCGCCCTCCTAACTCCCCCAACCTCTTTGCAAAAATTTACAAAGAGATTTCTATATGCTATTCACCATAATTTGTTTTTGCGCGATGTGAGTTGCGAAGCGGTACCCAGATAGTTGAATCCTCACCGCCACTGTTTGACATTCCTGATATTTCAAGAAGCCAGTCTCACTATTAACCAGCGTTCTTGATCTAGATCATCCTAGCTTTACCCCGTTTCCCTTAAGTCTTTCCATGGATTAGCTCTCTGATATCGACGAAATAATGACAATCGCCGTAACCAATACTCAGTCATAATTGCCGACCGGCGTAACGAAAAGAATTGGGCACAGTACGTCAAAGATGCGATACACTCCGTACCAGAGCCTCCCCATTATCCGAGAGGTTGGCAAGAGGGAAAAGGGGCAGCACAGCGATTAAAATCCTTCTTGAGTCGCTCCACTCTTGAAAAAAAAGAAAACAAAACGAAAGTCAAAATATCGGTGAAAGTAGGAACTGACCATTTCGGTTCGATAGACCATTTCACGCTCGAAATCAGCCAAATGCGAAAAGTGACGATCGTTTTCGAACAATGTTGAAATGTGCATTGTATGCACTACCGACAGCACAACGCCTAAACACAGTAAACACATTGACATGTACTTGAGCATTGTAACTTTAAATTTTCAACAAAGTAGTACAAGCAGTTTAGCATCTAATAGAGAAATGCAGACATGTATGGACACCACTCTCAACTGCAGGGAAAGAAGAAGGAAGTGGAAGGGAGGAAGTAGAGCAAAGTTTGGAGATGTTGAAGACCGCTCTGAATTTTTGTTTGACTGCACAACGAAGCCGCGCAAAAAAAAACTGAAATTCCATAGAACCGAGAGGTTGGCAAGAGGGAAAAGGGGCAGCACAGCGATTAAAATCCTTCTTGAGTCGCTCCACTCTTGAAAAAAAAGAAAACAAAACGAAAGTCAAAATATCGGTGAAAGTAGGAACTGACCATTTCGGTTCGATAGACCATTTCACGCTCGAAATCAGCCAAATGCGAAAAGTGACGATCGTTTTCGAACAATGTTGAAATGTGCATTGTATGCACTACCGACAGCACAACGCCTAAACACAGTAAACACATTGACATGTACTTGAGCATTGTAACTTTAAATTTTCAACAAAGTAGTACAAGCAGTTTAGCATCTAATAGAGAAATGCAGACATGTATGGACACCACTCTCAACTGCAGGGAAAGAAGAAGGAAGTGGAAGGGAGGAAGTAGAGCAAAGTTTGGAGATGTTGAAGACCGCTCTGAATTTTTGTTTGACTGCACAACGAAGCCGCGCAAAAAAAACTGAAATTCCATAGAACCGCGCAAAGCTTACCGAAAAGTTGCGCTGCGCTGTCTAACTACGGTTTCAGATCGCTATTACAAGCAAATAGTTAATTCAAGACCAAAGAAAAAGAATATGCAAAAAAGTACATCCAGGCGTGAACTTGAACCGAGGAAAAATGAAAGAGAATGATATATTTGCACGTGAAGAGAAAGTGACAGAAAACGAGAGAAAAAGGAGAAAATTAAAGGAGAGAGAAGAAAATCTCTTCTTAACTTGCTTTATTCGCAGAGCTAAAGAAAAATAATTTCATATTCTTGATAGTTGAACAACGGAAAAAAACATCGCAAAACAATTGGCCTACAAAACAATTGGTTACTCCGCTATATAACTCCTATCGAATGAAATAACTCCGATTAAAAAAAAATCGATGCATGTTATGCATCGCAACAAAATAACTTCCTCTAAAATATCTCATTGTCCCACCAAAATCGAGACTCTCGACCAGTACCGCTGCCTCAAAGCGGATCGGATTCATCAAAAAATCTGCATTTTTCAACTGCTGAATTTTGATTTCCCTTCCCTCTTTTTCCCCTATCTTCCCTCTTAACCATTATTCATGTTCCTGCGCATACACCCTAAATTTTCATTAGTCCTATCAATTTTTCGCCTCATTAAGTTCAATTGAGAGGGGGCATTAAAAAATCCTGCACAAAAAATTTCCCTTTCTTTTTAAACGAACAGAGTACAGAAGGGTGCTTCCCTAAACTTTTATTGGTCATTCTTGATTCGATTGGTTCTGAAATGTTCAAATATGTATTTATTTATCTTCGTGAGATATCGCGGCCATGAATTCCCGCTTTCACTTTCTCCATCTTCTCNTTCCCTCTCCTTCCCATTTTCATTCTAAATTTATTTCCGTTGTTTCGAACGTTGATAAATTGCTCTGCTAGTTTAAGTTGTTATTTTTTGCATCCGAAATGATATAGACTCAGTGCATCTGATATTAACATGAACATGCCTGAATCAAGACATATCTGATTTTATAAATCGATTTTGCACAACTTTAAAGCAGAGATAAACTCAATATCAATTCACAATTACACCTATCGCTCCAAAGAACGTATTTCGCAAAACCATAAAAATATTTTCGATTTATGCACATCACTTTCAATACCGAATTAGTTTTAATCACTGTGAGAACGACTGAAAAAGAAAAAAAAACTGAATTTTTGTTCTGAGTGGCACTCGTTTGATCGCAATAGCGCATATTAAAACGCAACACGAAATCAGCGATTTGCCCTTGCGAGGCCTTGACGCACGCGCTCTGACCGACACCCTCCGTCTACAATACTTGGTTTGCCTCTGTGTTCGGTCATAATTTCAGAGCACAACACCGAGCGCCTCCTCAAGCAACGTTGCCCACGTCTCCAATGTAAAGCACTATTCGACGCCTTTTCGCTCCCGAATACCAAACATCGAGCGAGGTTAGTTTATGTGTTTATTTAAGTCAGGATACGTTATAATAATAAGCTTTTTTAAAAAAGTTTGCTAGGCCGTGCTCGTATTGCCTGAATAAAAGTTTCCTTGGATCCGATCGATGAGTCCGAAAAAGAAAAAAGAAATTAGAAAAAAAAACGTAAACATAGAGCAAGACATTTCATAACGAAATACTGAAAAACGAATGGCAGCATTGTACGGAGGATGTAACATGGTTGTATGCATAACATTATAATAAAATATCCATTAACGTTGAAGGCATTTCTCACCTTACGAATAATCAAAGATTAAAGCGAGAGCACTCGGCTGTCAAAAGGACCCAACAGTTCAATAAATAGGATTTAAACAACCCGTTAAGAATCTAAAAGTTTAGCAGCTGCCAAACAAAAGTGGAAATTATTTCCAAACACTTGCCAATTTATGATTCAAGACATACTTGAAGCTACGAAAAATTAAGCTACTTATCACGTAGAATAAACAACTGAGCCATTCGTTTCAGTTCCCGAACTCTCCTCCTCTTCCCTTTGCCTCAATTTCACTCACTTCTACTTTTGTTCTTCTTTTTTTGAAAAAAAGGGGTAAATGCTCCAGTTCTTAATGACCATAGAGAATCCTCGGAAATCTGATGCAGCGAGAACGATTACTGTTTGAACGGAATAGTTAACCGATTGAAAACTGAGCGACTCTGCTCATCCGTTTCGACTTAATGACTCACCATAAACGAGCAATAAATGCTCACAAAATGGAACGACACCCGAACGCACTTCAAAGGACACAATACCCACTGCTGTATTCACCACATACCTCCAAACCCTACCAACCTCATCCCCAGTCCATTCATTGAGTGGAATTATACTTCTCCTATACAATATTTTTAACGTTACACCCCGAAGGATTTACAAAACAGAAAAAAAAACTACCAAAACTTAGGAATGATTTTTTTTTCGTAAATGTACACGCTGAACTTATACTCAAATATAATTTTTCGAATTAAAGCAAACGCCATATTCATTTAGCCGTACAACCAATCCTTTGAACATTTAGTCCAATCGTTACATTCGTAAAATATTGCAGAAACACGAAACGTGCATGGAAAACAAATCAGACATTATTCCGATCCTATGTGCTCTATGGATTATCGTTTCTGCCGGTCAGCCAATTTCTCTAATTAGCATTTTCAATTTAAGCACTAATTATTTTCCAACTTATAACTGAATGTAGTTGACCAACGCTGATAATATATAATCAAATTATATTGATCCTTGGCATTGCATTCCATAAACTGTGCGGTGTAGTTTTAATGATCCCATAATTAAGTATGCAATGCAGCTTATGCGTATTCATATTCGATGCGGAATATCCTTAACGATTCTTTAGTTATGCCGCATAACTTAGGCGTTACATGATTTGTATGTTTTTGTATATCATTGCTATTTAAAACGATATTTCCGATGAAAACAAATCGACTACAATTTTCAAAATTGGAAATTTTGTTTTTAAACTGAAAATTTTTCAGAATCATATAACACCTCAACATTCCTCTCCGAGGATATCCCTCAAGACACTCGTTATATGACTTCGTTGATTCATTTACTCAGCAATTTGACCGATAACGAGTCACAATTACTCATCGAATACGTACAACAACGTGCTTACGCTAATCTTAAGGAAATGATCGACGAAATGAGAAATAATGTTCGTTTGTTTTCAACTTTCTTTTCTTTCATATACTGACCTCATTGCACAGAAAGAAAAAATGAAGACCGGAAAAAAAAACATATAGCATTGATGATTTGTGACCGTGAGTTATAATTCCATAACAAATTGCCTCAACGATGCATTTCATTTTGGAATGGTGTTTTTTTTACTTCATGCTTTATCGTGAAGAAGTACGTGCAAATCGCATGAAAGTTGATTATTTAGGAATGCAGTGGAACTAGAAGAGATGCACAAGAGTGCAATTTTATCTATGGCTAAAAAATAAGATAGATTGGTCCATGATGGCGTGATAGCCAAAATATGCATGTGCTAATCAGTCAATGAATACTGCTCAACATTAATATAGCCAAAAAGATGCAAAAAAAAAACAGTAAACGTTAGAAACGCCCCTCGAAAGAAGAATAGTTTGCAGATCTATGACTTCGAAGACGATGAAATCTTTGTGATTGGAGATACAAACACTGACGACGCCGAATTATTTCTTGGAGCACTCAATCTATCAGAAACACAACAGCAAATCATTCAGGCTTATCAGGTTCATACAAAAAACATTCCCATCTTTACCAAAAACTTCGAATATATTACATTTCACCATCGACTTTACGAGCATTAGCTTTTGAAAACATAACAGTTCTTTCGTATTTTGTGAAAGTAAATCTAAGCAAAGAAGGAACACTGAACTCCTGTGCTTCTGGCTTGAATTCGTTCCTCTTCAATGGAGTTTAAAAGTCATACTGCTCTTGTGCATTTTTAAAGGAAAAAGCGATGTTACTTGAAGCAAAAAAAAAAACTTTTTCAAAACAAATATGCCTACTTCAGAATGCATCCGTATATCACATGCTATGGGCACTATGGAATTCGCAGGTGGAGGAAATTTTGCCAGAAATCGATCAGAATGCGATTCTCGAATACTACGAGGAAAAAAGAATAGAGAAACTTTCAAATCAAGGCTTCTTCGCTCGTATCTGGAATATTATCAAAGGATGGTTCAGGTCAAAGTTACTCTTATCTCAGTTCCATGACAATTTTTCTAAAATCTTAAATTTAAAAAAAAATACTGATCCCTTCAAAAACTTTTCCGCATGTATAAATTCCAAAAAACTGTTCATATCCATTTTTTTCGCTGATATCACAAGTTTATACCGTACCCTCTGCGATACTAAAAATAATTAAGCACATATCATCCATTATATAAGAAAATTCCGTAAATTTAGTGAAATAGAACTGATGTAGACAAATCAGCGGTGAGAAGAAAAAAACACGAGGAGGAAAATATGGAAATATTTAAAAACAGTAGTTATGAGAAAGAAAAGATGACTGAAGAGACCACTGAAAGATAGATAATTTAAGAATTTGGAGCTTCCTTTTGAAAGTGAAAAATCCAACTTCTCAATACTTCATTAATGCTGTTCTTAGTTAGCTAGATCAGTTGTTAGCTATAAAAGAAAAAGAAAATTTGTTGAAGAAAGATGGTTCGTGGAAATGATGGTGGTTATCAAAATGGACGAGTTGAGGAAAATTCACAACGAAGACTACTGAATTTTGATATGAAAGGATTTACGCTCTAACCATATAAGCACTATCTGTTTCCAAAAAATGATTCTCTCCCCTACTAACCAAAGGTAAATCCACAATGAAAACGACTTTACAATACTACTACTTTTAAAACATTTCTACACCCTTATCACCTCGTTTCGACTTAATGTTGATAACTTCTACCTCCCAGCATGGCTTCATTTCTTTCACTCCATCCTTCTCCCCTCCCCACC
>JPKZ01002087.1:168775-201874 GCA_000803305.1 Toxocara canis | reverse complement strand
TAAATCCCCCTCCCCCCCCCCCCTCCCCATTCTTCTCTCTTCCATCCGACGGATACGAAAATAGTTTCGCTATAGCGCAAACAGGGCAAATGGGAGTGCAATTTGTTGGTGGACTCAAGAACTGAAAAGAAATAACTGTTCACAAAGTTCACGCCTTTTCCATGCACTTGCATGGGACAGCGTTTTCACGATAAATGAAAATACTTGCCAATGAGCAATACGAGCGCGAGCCACAGCTTCGAGTCGGAGTTCTTCCCGGCGGCCGACGCATCCGCCGTGTCGCCTGATGGCTTTCGAGCACGAGCCTCTTTCGCCCCTTGATGGGTTTTTCGTGAACCCTTACCCATTTCCAAGCCGAGAACAACCTTATTTAACGATCAATCGCACAATTCAGTTCGCAAAAGAACGCTCAATAATACATGAGAAGATTGGCAGTTGCATCGCGCATACGCTCACAGAATATTGTCTGTGACTTTGGGAAAATTCCGAGCAAATTAGATTCTGTTCAACAGATCACCTTCTCAGCTGGAAAGATACCTATGGGCCGAGGTGGTGCCCCATTTCCTAGTGAGCATACTGCATCGTTTCGGTGGCTATCTCACTCTTCTTTGCCAAAACTTAGGTTTCTTCTGCTTTTTTCCTTCCTATGTTTTCATCTCCCATTTTTTTCGGTCAAACTGCGACTTCAGCTCAAAGTCGCGAGACTATCGCGATTTGGGTTAGGTGGAAGGTTGGGTGAGGGGTGGGCGAATGCAGTATAACTCCATCAACAAAGACGGAAGAGTTTCTCGAAGAATCTCACCGAAAATGGGAGATGACATTGCTACAAAGTATGCCACTATTTAAATACCGGACGTTTTCAGAAGGGTGATGGGGAGGGAAAGCAGTAGAGCAGGAAAAAGGTGAGGCGGTTGTTTATTAAGACAAAATCCATCTCTCCAATTCCCCTACCCCTGAATTCGTGAATAAGTCAGAGGCAAAGAAGCAAAACCTCACTGAAAAAAACAGCTCCTTGAAGAGCCTGTCTCCCCATCAGAAATCCTCTTCACTGCCCTCAAAAAGCTACTTTCTTCGCCAAAGCTCTGTCGTACTGCAGATGGAGACTTGATCTTTAATTATTTGTAATTGTAGGCAAAGCTCAACTATTCCTCCAAACCAATTTATTTGTAAGCAAGACTTATCCGCAAACAATTTATCACCTGGAGGAAACTGAGGAGATCGAAAATTTGTGCTACCGTACCCACTTTTTCGTTCTAGGATTATAATGAGTTCTTCAGAGCTGAAAACTTGGATTTTTTAAAAACAACCGTAGGAAACCGCAGCGAATAGATGATGTGCGCGTTTGCATAGGGGAGGGCATTATCTGCCGGCATGTGGTATTTTTTGCGGAGATTGTGTGGCGCTGTTTGGTGTTATTACAGAGCGATTAACAACTTTTCGATCTTTACTGCTGTTACGGAATGGAATAGAGCATCGCAATTTATTGCGTAGAACTCAAATGAGATTATAAAAACGACCTTATAATAAGGTCAATACATTGATGCTTAACCGTGCCTTCTTGGGGAAGGGAGGAGAGGGAGGGGGAGAGGGGCAGAGTAAGTTACCAGAAAAAGATATATGTAAATATATTAAACACAATTCGGAACTGAAATGAAGCTTTAATGAGAAATGATGAATTTTCGAAACGAATAGTTAAGTGAACTTCTCAAGAAAGCGATAAATTGCACGTTGACAATTTTCATCTGATCGAACAGTTGTTAATCAATTTGTGATGATATTCCTTAAATTGGCAATGAGCCATTTGGATGCTTAGATCGTCTCTGAGCACTTGCGTATGCGTGCTACGAGATGTGTGAATCACACATCTTGTCTCGTAGGGCAGTGCTTGTGAACGACAAAGCCCGTTTTTATCGAATGGCTGACGCTGTGAAGCGTTGACCCACTCGGTGCGCTTCATACGTCCACTTCTGTCTTCGTTCTCTTTCTTTTTTGTTTTCGTTATAATGTTGTCGTTCACTCCGTTAACTCTACTGCCTTACACGGCTTATGATATTCGTCTTTTATTTTATTCCCAAGTAGTACTACTAAAAACTTTGGAAAATTCAATTATAAATAAAGACGATGTATTAATGCTGAAACCAAATAATATTGCGTTTTTTTTCATGCCAAGCGTGAAAAGGATTTAGAAGAAAGCTTGTTGTCGCCATCAGAAGAGACAGCGTAACATCTTGTGAATATCGTCGTTACTCCGAGTCGATCTCCACTACTTGCTTCTCTGTGCGGATCGACATTTCACTTCAACAGAAATGTTTTCTGCACCGGTTTATTCCCCTTAATTTATCCATCTATTACGATTTTTATTTAAAATTCAAATTTGTCCGACCGAATTCCTAAAACTTGTTAAGTGTTCATCTTTTCAGTTCGTGAAGTTAATTTCTAAAATGTCCTTCTGAAGATCGACTCTCGTTGTTCGATCGTTCAAAGTTGCCATTTCTGTGATAGCAGAAAGTTGTTTCGGAGCGTTGATCATATCCGCAACGACTCTCGATATCTTTCTAACGCGAATTCAAGTGTATGCGATGAGGAGATTTTTATTCCGTTTATTGTTTATGATTTCGCCACAAAGTCGGCAACGTTTTGTTTAGATTCAGTTCTTCTCTCTGATTCACGTATGCCATTGCTACCCATAAGTAAAAGTGACTGCAAAGCTGAGTTTCTGACATTAATTCTCACTTTTAATAAGAGCTTTCCAGTTCGTTAAAAAGGGTTTGTAATGAAATATTGAATAACTTGTGAATACATGATGCATTTTAATTAGATATGTGAATAGATTTCTAAATGGCTATGACTTCGGAATAGTTCTTCACCGGATGTACAACCATTTCCCCTCTCTTCTCCCTCCCCCCCCTCCTCCTCTCCTCGCAGCCTCCCTGCAGCTCCTCTTCCCACGTCGCGATAATTCGGTTGAGGGAAATTGCCAAAATAATTAAACGTTCCACTGTTTTTGCGAAGATGCCTCCGTTGCCGTCTGATTCGGATCGTTTTCGATGTGCTAAGCTTTCGCTGTGATAGTTTAGTTGTTGTTCGCTTGCAGGGAGGATGAGTGCGGCACATGGACCGCGCGATTACGATCATCTTTTCAAACTACTAATTATTGGAGACAGTGGTAATTCCTTGTTTCTTTATCTACACAGTCGATATTCACCTTTACGAATTGCTTGGATTTCTTCATCATTTTACAAGCACTTTAAACGTTTAGTTCCATAAATCGGCGACGCGAGGAGATTTATGCCGTCTGCAATAAATACGCATCGTATGCGCGAGCGCCAACTTAGGAGACTACTCATTTTCACTCCATCATCTTCTGTCACAGATTCTAGTATATTTTGCACGCGTCCTCGTTCTCAGAGAAATGTTATTTGTGCAGTAGCTGCAGTATAATTGTTGCACGCGTCATGCAAATCAGAAAAATCATGCAGAAACTGTTTATTATTGCTGCTCATAAGCACTGCTTGCGCAACAGTCAGTCATGTTTGTTGAACGCTTCGGCATTTTGTACCGTTATCAGCAATATCAGCAATCATACCGCTGCTCTTTTCATTACGAGTAATTAATCGAGTAGTTTCGACGCACATGGAGAGACCCGGTCATGTGCATGTGAACATACCACAACACACCTCTTGCCTATTTCCAACTTTGTCATACCGCTACCAATCGTCGGCCGGCAGCCCTCACCGGTGTTCAAGACATTATTCGAGTCCGCTTCATCAGATGTTCAAGAGTCGTAGCAGATCGAAAACTAAGCCATATGTATATGCATAAGGTCTGCTCGATTATCTGGTGCCTCGTTCAAATTATTTTTTTGTATCCGCCACCTACAAAATGTACTTTACGTTTTTCGATATACTTTAACCGAAGTTCGTCTTATTCCTCTTCTATTGTATGCAGAGGTTGTTTCGCGTTAACTGATATATGAAATTTTTATCGCAAATTGTTGTATTGTTGGAACGTAGTTTGTTGTGTCGAAAACTTTCTGCCATTTATACAAGTCTTTATTATTGCACTCAGTTGTGTGCTGATTATCTCACAAGCATATTTCATCTAACTATTATGCAAATTTTTAGGCGTTGGTAAAAGTAGTCTTCTGCTTCGGTTTGCCGATAATACTTTTTCACGTAAGTTTCTGGATTCTCTTTGATCAACCTTTCTATTGTTTTGCTAATGAGCTAAAAAATAGCTCATTTTTACACGTAATGAGTTTCTTTTTATGTCTCCAAGAGTCGTAGCAGATCGAAAACTAAGCCATATGTATATGCGTAAGGTCTGCTCGATTATCTGGTGCCTCGTTCAAATTATTTTTTTGTATCCGCCACCTACAAAATGTACTTTACGTTTTTCGATATATTTTAACCGAAGTTCGTCTTATTCCTCTCCTATTGTATGCAGAGGTTGTTTCGCGTTAACTGATATTTGAAATTTTTATCGCAAATTGTTGTATTGTTGGAACGTAGTTTGTTGTGTCGAAAACTTTCTGCCATTTATACAAGTCTTTATTATTGCACTCAGTTGTGTGCTGATTATCTCACAAGCATATTTTATCTAACTATTATGCAAATTTTTAGGCGTTGGTAAAAGTAGTCTTCTGCTTCGGTTTGCCGATAATACTTTTTCACGTAAGTTTCTGGATTCTCTTTGATCAACCTTTCTATTGTTTTGCTAATGAGCTAAAAAATAGCTCATTTTTACACGTAATGAGTTTCTTTTTATGTCTCTTGGATGTGAAACGACGATCGAATTGAACGGTTCACCTAAACTTCCCCATTTTCAGTCAATTAATTGGGGCTCCCCTGTTTTATGTTCTCGCTAAACGTTATCAGTTTACTTTTTAATGAGCGAGCACCGATTGCTAAACTTTTCTTATGTGAATGCTTCGCCCCATTTCTCCCCTTTAGCCAACAAGCGAGAGATGAGAAGCTTTTATAGATTTATTCCGTCGCTGTTGCGTATGTGAGCGTCAACAACTCGGATTTAATAAATTGAAATTTATTGATTCTAAAGTGTCGTCAGAAAAAAAAATCGAAAATTTCAGCTTTAAGAAGCGCCAGTGTTTCTTTAAGGGCAAGGCAGTCTCTAGGGCCGAAAGTTTTGATTTTTTTTTCAGACCCTTTTTCTTGTTCGATTGCACAAGTTGGTGTGGTTTAGATACTTGAAGGAGCTGGTGTTGGTTTTGCACTAGAATTTGGTTCTGGTTCACTAAAACCAAATTCCGGTGCAACCCAACGCCACTGTTCTTTCGTTTGCGTTCTGATTTCGTTCACGAGACTTCTCATCAGAACCTAAGGCAATAAACGGGAAGTCACTTGTCACATGCTCAATCTTGACTTATCTAGCGTGCTTAAATAATTTTCTGACAGTTGTGAAATCTTTTTTCCTTGATTAGTTATTTAGGTTTGTATTCTAGCGTTCTTTACCTCTAGCTCTAAGTTCCTTATCCACGAACTTCGGTTCCAGTTTTATACATAAGCGCGTCCATTGCAACCGTAATGGGCGTTCGTTTACATTAGAGATATTCAGATTCGTTCTGAGTGGGGTACTCCTTGCTCATAATAATTTAACTGAAATATAAACTGCTAAAGCATGATTTTTCTTTTTTTTTCAGCTAATTATATCACGACAATAGGAGTGGATTTCAAAATCCGAACTATCACGATAAATGGTCAGCGAGTTAAACTTCAAATTTGGGATACAGCTGGTCAGGAGCGATTCCGTACTATCACTTCTACGTGAGCATTTTATAAAATTTCATTTCACAAGTTGTAATATAGATGCTGAGGCGAATGAGGACTTTGCGAAAATAAATATTTTGAGGTAGAATCGTTGATATGGAGCTAGTTAGGGGTTTTAAAGATTGCGATTAAAAGATATTGCAAGAGCTGAATTATGTTCTCGTGATTAAATTTGTGATCAAGAAGATTTTGAGTTACTTGCTGTTTCGATTTTGGCCATGCTTCAAGTCGGGCCGTAGATATACAAGGCCGTTAAATAATTCGCTCACCTTCGGTATCATTATCAAAAGAAATTAGAACTCGAAAATTATTTGAAGCCAAATAAATTATCGCGCCAAAAGTGGAAATCAAGCAGGCGAGTGATTATTTCAACAGTCTCCTCGAAAATTCAGCCACGAAAGTGGAACGAAACGATTGCTGTGACTGTGAGCGAAATAAATAAAACGAGTGCTGCAGGAAAGGAGTTTGTTGGTTTCAATAAGCCTATTTATTCATTTTTATTCATAAGCGAGCATTTCTTGCACTGTATGAGGTTACTTGAGTAGAGGCAGGTCATTTGGAGGTCCCACCCCGAGTTTAAAAATGTGAGAAGGGTATAAAAGAATGAATGCAGCTTTTGAGGGCGATGAAACTGCTATTATTACAATCTTCGACTACTGATGAGGAGATTTAAAACTTGAGAGCTGCAGAAGTTTCTTTTTTTCTTTCGTTTTTTATATCATTTTTTCGCGGTCACTAAAGTGAAATGCTTGCAACACTGGAATTTAGATACTACCGAGGTACGCATGGTGTGATCGTGGTTTACGAAGTGACGAGCGGTGATTCTTTTAGTAACGTTAAACGATGGCTGCATGAAATCGATACCAACTGTGATAACGTGCAAAAGATTCTTGGTTAGCGAGTTTGTTTTGAATACGCAAACTGGATAAGACAGCAACCATGGAGAATATTTCTCCGTTGATGAGTTTCGGTCATATGGCATCCGAATTTCCCGCTACACGCCGTATTAGTTGAACTGTTGGCCACTGCAGTTTTTGCACATGTGATTGCACTGCCTGTTTTTGCCCTGTGATCTTTAAACGAGACTTGAAGTTCAAATTTCTATTCCTCTTCGTCTGCTTTCTAAGCCACAGTATAAATAAATCCCGAATTTGAAGCTGCCGTAAGAAGCTAAATACGGTGAAATACCGAAGACTTCTTTCACATCATTTCTGGCGATTTTATTTTGGTACTGAGAGGAGTTTAACCGTAGAGCACATTATCTTTCTGAAGCAGGAGACATTTATTCGTGCCTGGTCGAAGCGGAACTGCATGGACCCGTAAAAGCGAACTGAACTTGACGTTAGAAAAGGTGGAGCTGTTGAACCAGTCCTTTCTTCGGCCTTAACTTACTATATCGCTAACTTTAGTTTTGGGAATGTGAGAATGTCGTCTAGTTCATTTCGGAATGGCGTTGTGTTTTATTTTCAGTGGGCAACAAAGCAGACGATCCAGAACGACGAGTAGTGCTCGAAGCAGACGCACGTCGTTTCGCAGACACTATGCACATACCCTTCTTTGAGACCTCCGCCAAGGAAAACATCAACGTTGAAGAGGTACTGTATCGTAATTGCTTTTTGAAATTAAGGAATGCAAGGAGGAGGACGGGCTGGGAGCGAAGTATGATAGGAGTGATAGAATTAGGAAATAAAGTCGCTCCATTATGCTCACGCGATAGCGCCCCTAACTTGGCCATACGGCTGTGTGACCTAACCCCATATTTTGCGCACTCCAAAGAGTTTCAGCTTGGATGTCGTCGATACGAAATCTTATCTTGGGGAGGGGGGAGGAGGCAGCGGAACTGTACCTCAGATGCCCATAGCTCCACTGTTCTATCGAAGCAACATAAGTATGCAATCTCTGAACAGCTTTAGTGATGCTCTGATAGCATCGGCATGTAATATTGGATTCCTCACTTTTTTTGCTAGAAAGTCGGTTTCGTTCGTGCAGCCGCTCTTCACCGTCTGCCAAGGGCAGAATTGGTGAAGTACGCTAAGAAGTAATCTATACAGAAAAATAAGGGTATATAAAACTTATGTATCTGTTGTTCCCGCTTTCATTCATTTGTTTTGCTTTTTGGCCAACCGCTAAAGCAACGGGCAATATGATTTTGTTGTTGAATCGCGAGGATCTCAACTGTTGAGATATCTTCATTGAAATTCATTGTGCACACCATCGCAGGGCATTACGATCTCTTAGGTGCATTGAAGTTCATCTAGCCTAGGTTCAATAATTCAACTGCAGATGTTCAATTGCATAACGGGTCTTGTGTTGGATGCGAAATTGCGATCACCACAGCCGGCCGCCGGTGATAAAGGGATGCGACTAGGAGGTAGTCCAAGGCGTCAAGAGAAGAAAAAATGCTGTTAGTTCAAAAGCCTCATTCCGTATGGTCTCTTCTGCTCTCTGCAGTTTATAAACGGACACTTTATGAACACTGTAGTACAACTCGTTTTTATTGTGATGTCACCGTGCCTATGGCGCAGAAAGGACTTGCATTCTTAAGACAGGTATCCATCTTTGATCTGTCCGTTTCATGTGTAATAGGGTTGGTAAGCTGCTGGCGAAGTAGCAGAAAATGATAAAATGCTCCTCTTAGAATAGTATTTTCGTCTCAGGCAACGTGTTCAATAACAACAGAAGTTTCCCAATTTTTTATTAAATGAAAATGTTTTTTAAAAGGCAAAGTGAAAAAATATTAGGTCTCTCGGCCAACTTTTCAGTCGAATTTGTTCAACTGAGGTCCGTTTTTAAGCTCATTTATGAGTGTTTCACAATCAATCTATATCATGCTATTTGAGAGTATTGTAGAACACTACAATATCGAGACTGTTGGATATTGGCTTATCGTTTTTTTTTTCAATAAAGTGAAAACATGAAAATTTATCATATCGATTCCGCGGAAGAAAAAGTTGGGATATTTAATTAATAGTGAAAATTTTTAGTCGATGTTTTCCTCAGTTTATTTTTTTGGCGACGAACCGGATTTCGACATTCCAGTTTTTATGGATTGTACAATGTGATGCCGTCGTTCATCAAACTTGTTTTCAGTTAGTCGAACGTTTAGTAGTTGTGTGCTACAGTTATGTTATTTTGAATTCAATGCTTTTTTTTTCGTTTGCTTTTCCAGCTTGAATTCAGGTGCACTGAAGAATCAGTCAGTATGGGTGATGCGGTCGAAGTGTTTGGGCGGAGGAGGGGGAGGGAGGAGAAGGAGGAGGAGAAAGGTAAAGGGAGAGATTACTTGGCCGACGGTGTCGGTGGAACTTTGTCATGCAAGGCTGTGTTATAGGGATTTTCCAAGCGGGAGGGACGGAGCTGAGAAGATATGTTTAGTTTTCACTGTTGAAGTTCTGAGAATACGTTCAAATTTTGCATCAGCCTCACTTCGTTTAGAGTCGCGTAGCTGAATTCACGGTGATCATTTTATGGCGCTGTATTTTTGCTTCCCATGACCGTCTTAGAAGAAAAGTGATATTCGAAAAACCTAAGGAGTAAGTTTTGCATCTAATGGCGATCGGTTCATCACTGAAGGTTTCATGTCCGTGCTGTGAACGTCTTTTGCCTTGTTCGTCTGCATATTCTGCATATGCGTAGATGCTTGTTGTGATTTCACTTGCTACACGGCCTGTTTTTTAAGACGAGTAATACGTAAGCAATTCTTGCTTTGGTAGTTCACACCAGCAAGAGATTTTTTAAATGTTTCACTCGAAATTATAGAATGGCTGAATGGTTTTTGTGAGTTTTAAGCGGGATTAGGTTTACCGAGTCCGTTTTTATCGTTGTTGTTTCTATTCTCTTCTCCCTTGAATTCCTTTCTCTTCATTGTTCGCTAATTTTCTGCATCATGCTTCTATTCTTTCTTTGGGACTTCTGAAGCTCTTTTTTGTTTTTTCTTCTGTTTTTTTTTCGCCCAGTCATCGCTTCTGTGTTGATTGATTTTGTTTTGTTTTTTTTTTTTTAATTTTATCTATCGGCACTATTTCGCCATTTGATCAGCTTGATTTGCGTTCCGCACATGCTTGGTATTTTGTAGAGGTCTACATGTAACGAAAGATAAGATTTTTGTTTATTTTCGAGCACTCCATTTCTCTGATATTTCGGAAAACTGAGTCTCATGTTTTTTTTAATTTTCTGAAACATTGGATGCTTTTTTTGTTTCATCTATTATTCACACTGATTGCTCGACGTCAGCAAATGCTCATTAGAGTCTTCCGATGGGAAATCGAACTGTTCGAAGATCAAATTTTTAGGCGAGACGTTTCTTTTTTTGCTTTAAGGCTTCATTTGGCTCTGCTTCAGCTAGCTTAAGAACACATGCAAATCTTATTTGGTCTTTGTTGATCTTTTTTCGTCCCTTAAGAACTGTTGTAACTATTATGTCCGCTTACATATTCCAGTATTCATAAAAATATACGTATGCCCAAAAAAAAGAAGGGTATAGCGAAATTTTTCAGAAGTGATCAGTTGTAAAATGGGAGGAAGTTTCCTTGATTTCAGTTTTCTAAATTTGTTTTGCCGTAAATTTTTTTGTGATTTTCCTCTGTTTTGGTGGGCGTCTTTGCAGAGGTTGCAGCATTTTGCATATGCACATATGAGTACTTTCTTTTAAAATTTGTGCCATCTTATTTTTCCCCTTCCTTCAGGATGACTGCTTTTGACTATATGACTCTCTGTCGTTTTTTCAGCTTCAGCTTTCGTAGGCAAACCGAGAGTGACCGTAGCTGTGAAGTGATCGTTTCGTGTGTTTAAGGAAAACGGATTTAATCATGTTGAGGTTAAAATCAGTCTTGGTTTTTGTCTTTATTTGGCCCTAGTCCATCCGGTCGGAAGTATAAACGAATTCTAGGTACCTGTCAACAGTGCCTTTTGCCATCTCCAAGAATTAAAATCCGGCAAAGTGTGAGGTCGGAATTTTTATTGCGCCTCTTAAAATTCTCAAAAAAATGATTTCATTTTTTTTTTTTTGATTTATGCTAGTCTTCAGTATCTCTCTCAGGTCTTCGTTCCGTCATGGGCATTTTTTAAATGGGATTTGCGGGAAGGGAAGGGGAGGGGTTGTTTATTATATAAAACATTCTTCGAACTATATGCGAAGTATTTATTTCCTGCTATTCTTTGTAAGCCATCTCTCGTCGATGTGCTAATGCTTATTCTTTTTACTGGGTTTTGCTTTTTTTGCCTTCCTCATAGTAGCGGTTTTCTTTAGAGTAATTTGTTTTCACCGTTAATTTCGCGTTTTTTTTCTTCCTTAGTTCTCTGCTATTATTTATGGATAGCGTTGCTTTATTGTTATGTGTGACGCCGTTGCAAATGTATTATATATCGCTCAGCAGTAAGCGTATGCTGAAAATTAAATGTTTTATCAAAAAGCTATCGTTTGATAACATGGCAGTTAATTGTACACGTCGATGGAACACATTACATTAGCACATAGTTAATGGTCGTGTTATCGGACATTTTGCTCATTAAAGGATCGAGATGAATAGACGGAGAAGAGTAGCGTGGTGAAAATTTGGGATCCGCGAAATTGACCATTGTGGTTGACCGGGGTGGGGGTGGAGGGGGAGGGAGGGGAGGAAGCACCTAAAGGAGATAGAAGAGTTCATGATGGGTCTTCATCCCATTGTCTACTGGATGGACTGTTACGATCAACGCGACCATTGCTAAGCATAGCTATGATGAGGATCATGAAATCACATAACATTTTCTATAGATCACTTCTATGTTTGTGCACAGATTTTAGAACAAAGGGCTACAGCTAGCTTGTCAACAACGTCGGACTTCGATTAGTTTTGTCACCAAGAATATGAGGACAGGAACGTGGGGCATTTGGCTACAGTATTTAGCAACAAGAACGTTACACGAAGTAATCACTTGGAAGAAGGTTAGAAGGGATGGTCGTTGCAGCATGGTTTGCAGTACTCGCTTGATGCTTAAGTGTCTGCAATCTTGCGAACGATGGGGATGCTTGTTTTTATTATATATCCACACGTCAGCCTTTTTTTGAATCCGTTACAGTCTTGGGAGGATGGCTGACACAAAGGGAGCGCAACGAGACAGCCAATCAGCAACGAGCTCATCGCTATACCTTTAGGCGACGTCTGTGTGCAGGAGTGTTTGAAAAATGTTAAACAACGATTTGAATTAGCTGTGGAACTTCAATAGGGTTCAAGTTTCTAAATGAAATATGCGTATAATTAATTATCTTTAAAAGGAATCATGGCAGGTAGGGAAGTGTAAATCGCTGACGAGGTAGCACGCGACTGCCTGGTCAATTGCACAAGTGTGGGATAATGATACAGCGATTAACTTGTCGATTGGCTATTATGTGGAGCGGACTCTACGTCGCCGTACTGCCATCAACAGTGATAACACTCGGGTAGGCTTCAAGCAGACTGACGTTCCGACCATGACCACGGGCTTTATTAAGTGTCGACTTTGTCGACCAAAAACCGCTCAATTCTAGTGTACATTTCATTTCTTACACCATTTATCTTTACGAGCCGGATCTCGCATTATCTCTAGATCACGTACGTTGAGCACCTGAAAAAAAAAGTGTATTGTTTTATTCGAAGAGGGGACACACCTCTAAATGAAGTATGCGATAGGCGCATTCAGTGGTTGATGCAACAGTTGAAGGGCACGTTTTAGAGGTGATAAGTATCGGAAGAACCATTTTTCGACTCATTTAACGCTTAGGAATTTGGCCGATGATGACAAATAAAAAGGAAAATGAACAGCGTGACCAATTTCAACGTTTTGCTTATTCCTTTTGACAAATTAGATCAAGAGATGGTTTGGTTTGATTACACAATCTGCGTCACATAGCATCTTAAGGTAAACTCTCCCATATCTGCGTCATGTGACTTCAACTTTTCTTTTATTTTTAAGCATTGAGTGATAATGGATTATAATACTCATTTACATAGCTGATCGAGTTATTTAAAGCGAAAAAGAATAGCCCAGTGAGGACACGGATTTAGCTGTCTTTCTTGATCAGGAAGTTTTTCCAGAAACTTTCCAGCGGATCGAAATTTCAACGTAACTTCTGGCAAATTTTTAGAGTATCTGCTACTCATGAAGTACACTTCAGACCATTAATATGTAAAATAAGATTAGAAATTTGCATGAAGTCAAAAAAAAAAACGAAGGGAGGAGGTGGAGAGATTCATAACTTAAACTGATGAAATTCAAAATTTGAAATTCGAGGAAAATGAATCAACCTGAGATTCGAGAGACATTCCGTCAAGTTGCACTAAACTGGCTATCCTTTGCTCGAGACGCACTGCGGGCTCAAGCTCTTCCACCGATTCGAGAGATTCCTCAAAGTCAGCAAATTTCGGCATTTTCTCTTGCATGTTGACTGAATATTCGAAATAACCGTTTGCGCTAATGAAATAAATTTGTTTAGGAGTGTCGTCAATTCACTGCGCGTCTCATCCCGTTTACTCCATCCACAGTCAAACGCATAACGTTAATACTGTTACGTACATGTGAAGCGCATATCTGATGAAAATTACTACGACGAGGCAAACAGTCATAGTTGCACTTCATTTCATTCAATTTAGGAAGTGACTTTCGTTTCTCCTCGGAGAATGTTTCGTTTTGTGAATTTTAAAAGCATATGTTAAATTATATGTAAGTCTCATCTGCTCGTTTATACGGTGATTTGTTTCCTCTGATAATTTTTTGATCCAACTCAAATGTTTAAACTGAAAGTATCAAATCGTATACAATGACTATCTTTACCGTTTTCTTTTTTTTTCTCTCTCTCTTCCGAATTTT
The DNA here is from genome assembly GCA_000803305.1 of Toxocara canis. Lineage (NCBI taxonomy): Eukaryota > Metazoa > Nematoda > Chromadorea > Rhabditida > Toxocaridae > Toxocara > Toxocara canis. Next base: position 188,261 of record JPKZ01002087.1, on the reverse strand, counting down.
GACTTTTCAGTGAATGTCTACCCTTCCTTTCTACTAGATTTTTCTGTGAAATTTTCTTTTTGTTTAATTTCTTTACGCTTCCACATACTTTCAACTGTTGTGTACCTCAGATGAAATTCTTGCGCTAATAAATGGAAAGCGGATGTTACCGGTATATCGTCGTCGGGTTGACTGAGTTCGCGAAGTAGTTCGGCAACCTGCTGAAACGGATCTGCGGTGTTTAGTGCAGTTGGTGGCGACGTGATGTGCGTCGTTGATGTTGATGTTGCAGGTGTTGTCTGCGTTCTGAGTATTGTCTCTTTGATAGGTTTTGTTACCTTAACATCGTCATCCTTTTTCGATGCCTTTTTGGTGCTCTGATTATGCTGCTCCTTTGGCGTGTCATGTTGCTCCATAAGTGCGATATCGTCAGTGCGTGCTTTCATTGCCTTCAAATTCGGAGGCGTCAAGTTTCAGAAATTCGGAAAATCGAAAAACATGTGGAATAATTCTATTCAGGAAATTATGGTTCGACGCTTTTAAAAGTGATTTTAATGCAGACCACTCAGTATCCTCACGATACACCTCTTTTTAAGCGATATTTATGGCTACGCCAGTAGGACACCTCGTTGTTAGCATTATGAAACGCATGCATAGTCACTTATCCGCATCCGTAAAGCACTAGTGCCATGGAAGTGCACATATTGCAGAGCAATTATTCGTTGCACAAATATCACACAGTGCAAATGTCGAGTACTTCAACGGCTGCATCAAATATGTTGGCCAAATAGACCGTATGTATCCACGATGATTAGTACGCAACGTTTCGTTTTGAGGGTATTTTTAAAAAAATGAATTTTCTTCTTATGGTAAACCTTTTTATTCATATGCAATGTATAAGTGTACTTTCTTGAGCAATACTTGTTTGAAAAGAAATGAAAATTTGAGCGCGATGATCAACTGCGTAGTGTTTTAACTATCTGAACAACGGATCTCCGAAGGTCTGCGAAAGTGCTTGTTTTATAGCTTTCTGTAACATCGACAACCATTCCCATTCGTTTCACATTCTTTGTTGATGTCTGCCTTTTTCTGCGTGAAACCAATCGAAATTTATCCGTAATAAACTTTGCAATGAAATGGACTGTAGTAAAGATGTTTTTCGCAACAGCATTTCTATGGCATTTTTTTTCTGTGATACTCTCATGATATAATTGAAATGTTCACTGATTTGTTTATGGAAGGTATCGTAAATAAAAGGGCGAAGAGGTATGGAAGAAGGGAACGATGAGAAGATTTAGATATATCCGCTTAATTAATGCGCCTTATAGATAATTCATGAAATGATAAGCATCAGAGAGAAACCTTTTGAATACGCTCTTTGAGACGCTCATTACTAACGATAGCAACATCTTGTGTGTTCAACTTGAAATCCATTCCACCAATGGGAAATTCTATAACTCGAGGTTGTCCATCGACTGTTCGCCTGAAAACAAATGCATCATCGATCGATTTTTTATAGAAAAGTTTGAAAAAAAAAACGCAGATTATGAATTGGAAACTCATCGGAAAAAGAGAATCATTGAAATAAAAATTTTTGCTTGTAAAATTAGATTATGTAAATTCAACGACTACGCATGCAATAATCAAAATTTGGATTAGTGACAAACGACTGACTAATAAAAGTATAGTAGTCACAAAATTTTCTAATTGTTTTTTTTTTGCTACGGTCGAACTATAATTCTTTTCTTTTCCAAATTCGCTAGCGTATCCAACGTCGACAAGAGGGGGTGCGCAGCAGTCTCCTCTCTCCTTCCCCCCCCCCCCCCCCCCACCCTGCATCTATTGCTCGCATGGTCAGAAAAATAAGGAGTCTTCATATGTGATGATTCTCCAAATTTTCATTTAATGTTCGCATACTAGGCGAGGATCTCCTGAACATCCGCTGAATTTTCACGTGAGAATCTCATGAATATCTGCAAAATCTTCATGCGAAGATCCCTTGAACAGCCAGTACACCTTGTAATGCGATGATTCACCCTTGAAACATTCGCTAACTAGAACGCTTTTGCTGTGCGAGACACATCTCTCCGAGCTATAACTTTTTACCTTTCTTTTAAAAATTGACATCGTTTGCATAGCCTGACGGTTTGTACCACCCCTCTTCCCCGTTTACCAACATATAACCCATATCAGTACGAAGTTCTTTGCTGACTACGAAGCCGTGTGCTGCAGCGAGTTTCAATTACGAAAAGAGGAGCTGCTGCCGTTTGAACAGCTTTTGACAAAATCACAATGTGGACACTGATTCACATGGCAGAGAACAAATAAGGCTGCTATTCATGTTGGCGATGAAGGGCATGCAATGCATTCACTAACTATATCGTGCTTCCGTTTCACAGGGGTAGTTCTCCCAAAAAGCGTTTATTTTCAACTTTTTATAGCTCACAATCACGGCTCATATTCACCAGAATACAGAAGTTTTCTTATGCAAAAATTTGCCGAAATAAGGCTTAAACCATTTGCTTATGTATCAACATAAATGAATAATTTGAAATTTTTCTTTTTGATACAAGTTATAGAGTATTTTTTTGAAAGGAACGATCAAACGTGATCCTCATGTTGTATAAAATACCAGCTGGTTAGAACAATAAAATATGTTGTCGTAACGCATTTCGTTGTTGTAACTAGTTGACACTTGATGACATAAGGACCAGATCGCCATTTTCTGGGCTCAATGGTCGATTGTTTAGCCGACAATGAGAAATAGTCGTCAGTGTATTCGGGTCAGTTGATCGCATTGTTTATGTTCGATCATTGTTTATTTACTTCTGTTGCTGTCGACATATGACAATTCAGCGGTTCACATAACTACACCTTTCAAACACCCCCAATGAAGGGTTTTTACTGAATATCGCATTTAACAAGACGGTTTGCCAATGCCAGAACAGTTATCAGTTCGACTCCTGCTAACGCCAATCAAAACTCCCATTCAATCTCACGTAATATAAGTTGGTGACTGTTAATCTCAGTGATCAGAAGTCCTCCACTTCAATCAGTGATCCAAACCGTTTAGAGCCGTTTGAGGAAGCAATCGAAAACTTTGGAAAAACGAACCCACTGGTGATAATGGGTCTCGCTAGTCCGATAGGTTCGATGCCGGTTACGATTGTGCCTGGTGGAAAGAGATTTTCGCTAATAAGGGATCCGTTTTGTTGTTGCTCTGGTTCTCGACCTGCACTTGCGAACACATGTTGATCGAATGGAGTACGCCTTCGAGGTGGCATCGGAGGAGCTGAAGTTAGTCGTTGTATTTGGTTTATTTTTAGAGCGAAAACGGGACTGTTTTTCCTTTCCTTTTTCGGCCTCCTATCTCTTCAAATAAGCAGTACAAATGTAAGAAATATGGACATTTCGTGCATATCGTAGAGAGTTGGCGACAACCGCAGACAGTTATAGACTCCACTACACTGTGCAATTTAGAAAATTGTTCGTAAAGGACGAAAAAAATGAAGAATGCGAGCATGTAGCCTTCGAAAAAGGCGCGGTGACTACCTAGCATTCAATGTTTGCCACCAGTGGCTCGCTCCGTTAGTGCATTTGACATAAGCCAATGCTTCAAACCCGAGCATTTAAATTTGTAGACTTCCCCCCTCCCTCCACCCTTAACATCAACAATCCGTATTTCTACTGCGTTCAGCTCGTCACACTAGTGAAACTTTGGCCGCACGATTTACGAGGCTTATTTCATGTTGTTCAAGTCGCATTCAATTTGCTTCAAATTCTTTGCAATGAACTAAACGAAAGAGCAATCATTCGAAGTGTCACTTTAAAAGACAATCTCTCTAACTTCTTGGTAACTACTTTGGAGACAGACATCACTTCTAGACATCGCACTTCGTCTTTAGCAATTAATGAAGATGACGCTCATGTCTTTCTCTATAATGAAAATAAACGTTTCATATAATCGCTTTATTCACTCAACGTTTTGGTGTGTTTTGTCCACGCTACATTTATTCGTTTCATCGTTGTCATTCGCCTTACTCAGCTTTTATCTTAAGTCTGATATTTGCCTCTTCTCTCTTTCTACAGTGAAGGTGATATGTAAAGTTATGAATAATTGTGTGCATTTGCAGACGACATACGTATATATAAGCGATTTTCAGCTAACATTTCTTGTCCAAATGAGCGCTTCCAAATGTAACAAGTGGAGGCAACGATACGGTGGTGGTTGTTTCAGGTTGCTCCTCATAGTCACTGTCATCCAGGAAATCGAACGACCGAGCTTCAAGCGGGAAACTATCCTGCAGAAAAATGAAACTCAACAGTACGGTGGCAGACAATTTGATAAAGATTCTGCAACTGAGAGTTTAAAGTTGGGAACCATACTTTTTAGTTATTTTCTCTCATGATTGATTAAATTATAGTTCATTGACACAGTCATTGAACAAAACAATGAGTAAGCAACAATCAATTCCATATATTTCACTGCTCATTTTAACGGAACACAACCTATACTACAACAGATACCTGTGGTGTACGACGTCGGATTGTCGAGTCCTTGACATCGACCGCATTTCGTCGATTTCGACACCGAGGTGGCTGAAAATTGTTTTTTTTTTTAATTGCATAAAAATATACTGTTTATGTGTGGCATGTTAATTAACCCAAATTAGTGTGTTAATGTCAGCCGAATCACTTTGAAGTTATTGTGAAACACAGAAAAAGTGTAGCACTCATATTTTCTATTTCGTCTGGTGTGATTTCACGATATTTTCACAGGCTTCAAAAATGTTTGCCATACGATAGTTCACATTCACTAAAAATTTCTTGCTTTATCTATGTGCATCTGTTCCAAGCTTGTAACTGGTAAAAAGTTCATTCGATAAATGCGTTGAACATTTTACACTGTTCTAGTGTCATTTAGACTTCAGAATAACCTTTACGTTTTTTTTTTCTGCCAGCAAACGATGCTTTCAACTCTTAATAGATGAATGGTTACACATGGTGCAATGAACGTGCATTTTCTAAAACGAAACCAATAATGATTCGATGAAGTGGCCGACAAAAAAATAGAAAACATTTCTGAAGCAGTAGCCAGTCATCTCTTATCATTAGCTTATGATGTATTTTCTACAGTTTCATTTTGCTTCGACCTCTGATGAAAAGACATAGCAATAAGTTTCCACTCATGACAGCAACAACTCGCAACGAGGTGTATGCACAAGCGGAAGTGGGAGGTGGGGAGGACGGGGAGGTGGGAAGGTGTAGATATTGTTTTGTTCGATTTAAGCCTTGTTAAAAAAACATATGGGATCAACCTAGAGCTTACCAAAATGGCATCGCATTCACCGAGAAGGCGATCGCAGAATTTCAAATGACATCTCATTTGAATGAGAGGACTATCCGGAAATTTGACTGCTTTGCCTACTGCGAACGCTGTCAACGGCTCCACATAGTCGGGCGTATCCATCACCGATGCGTCTCGAGAGCATCTGAAATTCGCTTACATAATTATTTCTACTTTTTTTAAATCTTCAAACTGCCTTTGAAATGTGCATGAAACCTTCTCAGTAAATTGTCCAAATTGTTTTAAATTGTTTTTCAAGTGTTGAGGTACCTCAATGACAATGAGATGAAAGACAATTGAAACAAAACACGTTGGACAGTAGACGATGGTTGCCATGATGTGAGTGAGCTTTTCATAACGCCGATCAAAGCGAACGAGTAAAATTTCAAATGCAAAATAAAGAACGCCTAACTATGCACAAACAGCATTTCCGCTCGATCCATGTTCAAACGATTTCAGCATGCGATCATTGTAATTTAGAGGTGGTCGTGATTCGCTCACAAAATCACAACTCTATTAACGTCCATTTTTTTCTCAAACAATTTTCATTCCCTAGCCATACATTCTCGACGGCCTTTAATGCAGTTGTATTTTGCAACGTATTGCATCCGTGAATCCGAATTTTAGTTCTTCAAAATGCAATCTGACAGCACTCGTTCGCATCATTGATCTTTCACGAGTGCTTTTTTTTTCATGTGATAAAGCACAATCGGAAATTCACGAATCGTTCTCAAATATTTTTTCGCAGATCGACGCAGCATAAGCAATAATAGTTATGCTTGAAGAATGTGATCGCAATAGATTTTCTAGTTTCTAAGTGAAAAATATTGGACAGACAGACGAGGCCAATACATACATACACAGACACGCACAGACACGACAAGCCCATATTGTACAGAAGCAAAAACGCATAAGACGAAAAGAAAGAGTGAATCTTGAGAACAACCTAATGCTATACATTCTTATGAGTCAGGAATTATAACATACAGCATATGTAGCAAATTATCACTATTTATTTCAGTGAGTTTTCCATGCTGGATTTTTACGCGTTCCTGCTCATAACTTCGGCATAGACGTGTAGCTCTGAATCACCACTTCTGGAACGAGCGTCAAATCGCTACGAGTTCAATGCCGAATAAGCTTTCGGAATACTTCGGCGCTGTACTCGTTATATGCTATTTATACCCCCAACAAAGATCGATGCTTTTCAGTTGCTTAACCGCCAGGTGGCGCATACGTCAAAGTGTTAGATGCTTTTTAGTTGCTTAATGCGAAGTGGCGCATATATCAAAGCGTTTTTATGGCACTTCAACCAGCGCTTTCGGATGGCTTAACACTACCGAATCAAAAACGTCGTTGAATAATCGCTGAACTTACCCATTTTCATCGATAACCGTTCTATTGGTGCCACTGTTGAGATCAACTAGTACACAACTATGCACCATCATCGATTGATATGTGTCGAAAATATCTGAAATTTACGTATCAGTCATTATCAATGCAACTCAGTTGCCGCATATATTTTATAGGCGCATATATATTTTGTATGCTTTTGTGTGCCATAACACTATCGTCTTTGTTTTTTAGCGTGTCTTTTTGTTTCACGTGTTATAATTTTCTGTTTGCAACCAAACGGAATGTGCTTCTCTATGTTCATGAATTTATAATGACAACCAACCTATTTGTCATATCATTGCAAAACGAGTATCGGTTTTAGAGTGTCGTGTACATTTAAAGATCAAGAGCATATTCAAATAGGTACAAACTAGAATAGAGAGAGAGCGCTCTTTGAAAAAATTTCCCCAAAAAATTTTCAAAAATGTTCGAATTGGCTGGTAGGTACCTTTAAGCGCAATAAATTTGCCTAATTTCGTGCTAGCTAAACGTATGCGTAATCATAGAGCCGAACTTTACGATTAATGATTTATCGCATAAAACATTCTACTTTCCACGTTGATAATTCAAGTTTGCTTCAAATCTTTTTCACCTTAATTAAAGTGCTATTCAAATTTATTCGTTTTGTTCTCTCTTTTAATGACTTTTCACTTGTTTGTTGCTTATTGAACTGATTGTTTACTCAGCTATTTGCTCATTAATTTCTTCATTCATTATTCGTTTATTTAGCTGCGTATTTATTTGCGTACTATATTTTAACGAAAAAAACCCGCATTCGTCTTTTACAGTTTTATCATCCGATTATTTGGACGAGTACCGTACTAACCTCTATTACAGGCCCATGAGTGTACAATTTGATCGCCAACTCTTACATCTTCGATTTTGCACTGATCGTTCGCATTTGCTACCAACTTATAAGTGCATGGCATCTTCAACGACTGATTACTGCTAAACAAAAACTATTGTATTTTTATGTTCCAAAAGCACAAAGTCGTAAGGCAAATCAAGTTCAGTTGTTGACTTGTGGTCAAAAACTACGGTTCAAGTCCTATAATCATCCCGTGATGGTTGGCGCAACAAATTATGGTCAATCTGAGGCGGTTCTATGTTGCAAATGGCTGGCTTGACAACGACCTGTTAATTACCGAATTATAAGTATGGCAAAAAGTTTTAGAATACTTAAGAAACATACTGACTTAAGAATGTTTTGTTTTTCTTATGAGGCAAAGATCGGAACATCTCGCCCATAAGATAAGCAATGAGGAACATGAGAACGTGAATCATCGATTCCCATATTTTATTTATCAACAATGTTATGATTCTCCTTAAAAGAACTTTTTTTTGTTTTCCGTTACTCATACATAGTGAAGTGTTGATTCCATACATATATACCTGTCGCTGAGAGCCATTCGATTGTCGAGTAATTTTTTGGGAACTTTTGATGCCTTCTCTGGATAGAAGCATTGCACACTGAATACTTTGTCCTTATGTGTATTGTAATATGGATGAAATTTGAGAACAACATTCGTCTCGAACATCGCTCCTTTTGGATTCAGCTGAAATTATCATTACTTTGTGTTTTTTTTTTTGCTCATTTTTGCCGTCAAAGATGAAATTATCATTTTGTGAAATTATCACGCTTAAATTTTTTAAATCTTCGAAATTTTTCCATTACTTTTCATTGCTTAATTATCACTTGTTCAATGTTGTAGTTAAAGTAAATCTATACAGATTCACGAATATATTCGATTAGATTAATTATATTACCTGGAAGATATTCTCGTCATTTGTTAAGTTTACAGCTTTTCACGAATGGATATTACTTGGCTGCGGCTGTACTGAGAGGGAGACAACTTTTTTCAAACTTTGTTATGTTTTTAGTATACAAGCCCGTAATGTGGAATGTGAAAGTGATGCCAGTGTTTCACCAGGCTGAGAAAGAAGAGCCTATTCGATGGAAAGGAAGATTTCGTCCCGACTGTTATGGCATACGGGTCACTGAATTGGAGTATTACGGCCACCAGTGAATGAATGAGAACGAGATCAAAAGAAACCTAATTAAAACAGTTCGATTGCCGATCATCTAATTAAAAGACTAATTAGAAAGGAAAGTGAAATGCTGGATAAATTATTGCCGAACTTTTGGGACGACAACAACGGTCAGCGATTCCATGTGTTCGATAATCGAGACGTTAAAAAAAGTTTAATTATTTCTGTGAGACATCGACTTGAACAAAACTACTTTGACTTGAACGAATGAATGGCTAGCTGACTGCTATCGAGTGGTCGCTCGTTATTCGCATTTACAAACGCGCATGATCAACTCATATTAGCAGTTCTATCGATTAGCTTAGATCGCTTTTATGTGATGCGAAGTAAGCTAACAGAACTCGGACATATCAATTGTGAAGAGAGTGTATCTTTCGCTGTACGAACTATTTGACTTGCAACACCATTAAATTCAGCTAGCTTAAACAATCGGCCTCTTCACCGACTTATTATGAACTGACTGCAATTTAGCATTATCGATACCTTTAGAGTTAAAATTGTTAGCCCTCGTTAATTAAGCTTGCTTTATTCCTGGCTTATTCTGAGTTATTTCGATGAACCAGACGCATTCCTATATTTGCAGAATATTATGGTTGCGAAGGTCACTCGGAACTAAATAAATTGGAAAAACCGTTGGTAGGACGGTATAAAATCTTAGAAACTCTAAAAGTTTCATATATACTTATGCGAAGAACTCCCAGCTCTTCCTGACCATCACCATATCTTTCTGACGCCCCTCTCAAAGTTTCCGGTGCTTCTTACATCCCACTTGTCATCACTAGTTATCCGGCTTCCCGGCACAGATTTGTATGAAAGAATACAGTTTGCATGCTTGGGAGCTTCTGAAGAGCTTAAAAGAAATTTTTAACATTTTAGTCACAAATAGTAAATGCTGAAAAAAATTGCAAAAAGTGTAAATAAACTAAAAACGAAACCTCTGCTCATTGGTGAAATTTCTTCGCCGTTCCATTAAATTTCAAATTTTTCAGCCATCTGAACCAATAATCTCTTTTGTTTTCGGCAACAGCGCATATGCTATTGAGTATGCATATACGATACGATCGTTTTGCTCACATATTTCCTTTAATGCTCTCGTTGACCAAAAAAAAAAACGAAAATCCTTCAATTTCTTAAATCTGAAGCGCCGTGCACTGACCATGAATTGCTTCTGTACGTCGCATGACGTCAGTCCGACGGTGAGTTGAATTTCTTTTGACGCATTGCGCGCAGTCGTCACACACTCAGGGCGATGAAACTGACCGACCACGTAGAGATGACCATAAAACGGATTCACTGTTGACACACCAATACTCACCGAATCACTATTGCAAATAATCTCTGCTCCATGAGGACCTTAACAATACTCATAAGCTGATTAATTAGCGCTGGTGCTGTTACAACTGAGTAACATACGGTCGAACTACACATTGTTGAACCTCTAGTTGATCAATCAATCGTTTGCGATTACTTAATGAGTCAGTTGTCTGCATAACATTGCCTTATAGTAGTGAGCCATAAAATACTAGGCTGTATTGTTGCTTATAAGAGTAGCCTTATGATAGTGAGCCATAAAATACTAGGCTGTATTGTTGCTTATAAGAGTAGCCTTATGATAGTGAGCCATAAAATACTAGGCTGTATTGTTGCTTATAAGAGTAGCCTTATGATAGTGAGCCATAAAATACTAGGCTGTATTGTTGCTTATAAGAGTAGCCTTATGATAGTGAGCCATAAAATACTAGGCTGTATTGTTGCTTATAAGAGTAGCCTTATGATAGTGAGCCATAAAATACTAGGCTGTATTGTTGCTTATAAGAGTAGCCTTATGATAGTGAGCCATAAAATACTAGGCTGTATTGTTGCTTATAAGAGTAGCCTTATGATAGTGAGCCATAAAATACTAGGCTGTATTGTTGCTTATAAGAGTAGCCTTATGATAGTGAGCCATAAAATACTAGGCTGTATTGTTGCTTATAAGAGTAGCCTTATGATAGTGAGCCATAAAATACTAGGCTGTATTGTTGCTTATAAGAGTAGCCTTATGATAGTGAGCCATAAAATACTAGGCTGTATTGTTGCTTATAAGAGTAGCCTTATGATAGTGAGCCATAAAATACTAGGCTGTATTGTTGCTTATAAGAGTAGCCTTATGATAGTGAGCCATAAAATACTAGGCTGTATTGTTGCTTATAAGAGTAGCCTTATGATAGTGAGCCATAAAATACTAGGCTGTATTGTTGCTTATAAGAGTAGCCTTATGATAGTGAGCCATAAAATACTAGGCTGTATTGTTGCTTATAAGAGTAGCCTTATGATAGTGAGCCATAAAATACTAGGCTGTATTGTTGCTTATAAGAGTAGCCTTATGATAGTGAGCCATAAAATACTAGGCTGTATTGTTGCTTATAAGAGTAGCCTTATGATAGTGAGCCATAAAATACTAGGCTGTATTGTTGCTTATAAGAGTAGCCTTATGATAGTGAGCCATAAAATACTAGGCTGTATTGTTGCTTATAAGAGTAGCCTTATGATAGTGAGCCATAAAATACTAGGCTGTATTGTTGCTTATAAGAGTAGCCTTATGATAGTGAGCCATAAAATACTAGGCTGTATTGTTGCTTATAAGAGTAGCCTTATGATAGTGAGCCATAAAATACTAGGCTGTATTGTTGCTTATAAGAGTAGCCTTATGATAGTGAGCCATAAAATACTAGGCTGTATTGTTGCTTATAAGAGTAGCCTTATGATAGTGAGCCATAAAATACTAGGCTGTATTGTTGCTTATAAGAGTAGCCTTATGATAGTGAGCCATAAAATACTAGGCTGTATTGTTGCTTATAAGAGTAGCCTTATGATAGTGAGCCATAAAATACTAGGCTGTATTGTTGCTTATAAGAGTAGCCTTATGATAGTGAGCCATAAAATACTAGGCTGTATTGTTGCTTATAAGAGTAGCCTTATGATAGTGAGCCATAAAATACTAGGCTGTATTGTTGCTTATAAGAGTAGCCTTATGATAGTGAGCCATAAAATACTAGGCTGTATTGTTGCTTATAAGAGTAGCCTTATGATAGTGAGCCATAAAATACTAGGCTGTATTGTTGCTTATAAGAGTAGCCTTATGATAGTGAGCCATAAAATACTAGGCTGTATTGTTGCTTATAAGAGTAGCCTTATGATAGTGAGCCATAAAATACTAGGCTGTATTGTTGCTTATAAGAGTAGCCTTATGATAGTGAGCCATAAAATACTAGGCTGTATTGTTGCTTATAAGAGTAGCCTTATGATAGTGAGCCATAAAATACTAGGCTGTATTGTTGCTTATAAGAGTAGCCTTATGATAGTGAGCCATAAAATACTAGGCTGTATTGTTGCTTATAAGAGTAGCCTTATGATAGTGAGCCATAAAATACTAGGCTGTATTGTTGCTTATAAGAGTAGCCTTATGATAGTGAGCCATAAAATACTAGGCTGTATTGTTGCTTATAAGAGTAGCCTTATGATAGTGAGCCATAAAATACTAGGCTGTATTGTTGCTTATAAGAGTAGCCTTATGATAGTGAGCCATAAAATACTAGGCTGTATTGTTGCTTATAAGAGTAGCCTTATGATAGTGAGCCATAAAATACTAGGCTGTATTGTTGCTTATAAGAGTAGCCTTATGATAGTGAGCCATAAAATACTAGGCTGTATTGTTGCTTATAAGAGTAGCCTTATGATAGTGAGCCATAAAATACTAGGCTGTATTGTTGCTTATAAGAGTAGCCTTATGATAGTGAGCCATAAAATACTAGGCTGTATTGTTGCTTATAAGAGTAGCCTTATGATAGTGAGCCATAAAATACTAGGCTGTATTGTTGCTTATAAGAGTAGCCTTATGATAGTGAGCCATAAAATACTAGGCTGTATTGTTGCTTATAAGAGTAGCCTTATGATAGTGAGCCATAAAATACTAGGCTGTATTGTTGCTTATAAGAGTAGCCTTATGATAGTGAGCCATAAAATACTAGGCTGTATTGTTGCTTATAAGAGTAGCCTTATGATAGTGAGCCATAAAATACTAGGCTGTATTGTTGCTTATAAGAGTAGCCTTATGATAGTGAGCCATAAAATACTAGGCTGTATTGTTGCTTATAAGAGTAGCCTTATGATAGTGAGCCATAAAATACTAGGCTGTATTGTTGCTTATAAGAGTAGCCTTATGATAGTGAGCCATAAAATACTAGGCTGTATTGTTGCTTATAAGAGTAGCCTTATGATAGTGAGCCATAAAATACTAGGCTGTATTGTTGCTTATAAGAGTAGCCTTATGATAGTGAGCCATAAAATACTAGGCTGTATTGTTGCTTATAAGAGTAGCCTTATGATAGTGAGCCATAAAATACTAGGCTGTATTGTTGCTTATAAGAGTAGCCTTATGATAGTGAGCCATAAAATACTAGGCTGTATTGTTGCTTATAAGAGTAGCCTTATGATAGTGAGCCATAAAATACTAGCATAACATTGCCTTATAGTAGTGAGCCATAAAATACTAGGCTGTATTGTTGCTTGTAAGAGTAGCCTTATGATAGTGAGCCATAAAATACTAGGCTGTATTGCTGTTTATAAGACTCAATAACAACAAATTTCGTAAAAACAAAAGCTGCGTCATGCACTTCAACAATATGCCACAACTTGTGCGCATCATTTATCCTAGCATATACTAAACAGTTTTCCACATTTCACTTGGTTAAACCATCGCAAAAGTTGAAATCAACTATAGCCTAAATAGGCAATAATCTACCCCTTGAGAAATCACAATGCTCTCCAACGGCGATTTTCTTGAACTGATTGACAAATTTGTCCAACGATGCTTGTGAGGTGAGATTCTGAAAAGCGAGCGTCTCATCGCCCGTTATGTCGATCAGTTCGCCCATGTTGATATGTGCGCCGATTCCAAGCGTAAGGATCTGCACACCTAAAAACCAATGATGTTGAGCGATCTGCTAAAATTATCTTCGACACGTAGACACATTAGGTTTGCATTACTTGCACATGTGCTTAACGCTAAACGAGTGTAAATAATGGCATCTAAAATAATTACAGTCGAAAAAGACTCGCTACGGTCCAATTGATTGTTTGTCAACCAAATTGGAGCTAATCGAGTGAGAAAAAACAGTAAAAATAATTTTTTAAAACATTGCCGAGGGCGTTTTACGAAAAAAAATTAAAAGGTTATTCGAATTTTTCATTCGCTATCAACAATAACAGTTTCTCTTTGATGTGAAGTACTGTTTAGTTATTATTTTCGAACGCTGATACTTTTAAGTGAGCGCCAACCATTCGACAGAAAATATTTTAACATTCTGAGGCCAAAAAGCACAATATACTTATATCTATATTGCTATAATAAGCAACTTACCCGCCTGTCGTAAACGCTGTGCGGCTGGCACTGGATCATCATGTGAGTGTCCATCTGTTACAACTACTGCGATCTACAATGAGAACAGACAACAAGCAATCGATTCGAAGATGTGCCCAAAATTAGCGAGAAACATTTAAATAATAATAATAGTAAACAAACCATGTCCAAAATTAAACAGAAATACCACATTACAACACTGTATAGAAATACTCGTATAGCGGCATCTCACTTCAGCTACTGAACGAAAAAAAAGGCGAGACTGAGATTGTTTTAAAACTAACGACAAAACGAATGAGCTTCTTTCAGATCAACTGCGTCCCTAAATGTGTATGTTTCGATTGATTATTGGTGTTATGGGTTTTCGGGCGCGCTAATGAGCAGTGCTGATTAAAACGCAAAAATGCCTCGAGGGCCATCGCACCAAATATCAAAAATACGGATTTAGCCAATCGCCGAAGATTAAACCGCCGTAAAGCGTTTGGGGCACCCAAAACCAAATTCGAAGGAATGCATTCCGTTGAAAAGTTCCGCGTTCAGCTGAAATTATAAGCGAATCGTCGAGTGCCTAATCTGCAAGCGGGCGAAATTTTCGGGGACCTTTAGCGAACACTAAAATCTGAATTCAGAGTAGCAGTATTCGTGGACAGCTACCGAATGCCGAAGTTGCAGCAAAACGCAGGAACATATGACAGAGCCCTCCTCTCTAATAATCCATTTTTATATTTTTTAGCCGTGACACTTCTTTACGTTTAAGAGTTAACGAAAAATACCAGAATCATCACCCCTTAATACTAGTGACTAAGGTTACTGAAAAGAAGTCATGAACTCTTCTCGGCATGTGCAACGCAAAATAACTCGATAGAAATCACATAATTGTGCACAACTGCATCAACTTTAGCCAGATGGCAACGATCAAAACAATCCGTTTCGTAAAACACTAACAGATAACAAATTTTCAAATTTGTCTTAACCCGACCGTCGTACCGCTTTTCCATCAAGCATTTCCTCTTTCGCAATCCCACCAGTCGACCACGCAACTCAGTCGGTGGAAATGGGGGTAAGGGGTTGAAGCGTCCACCAGATGGCCGGAATTCCCAGCGGCCGAAATTTCTTTACCTTTCAGAATGTAGGAGAGAAGAACGACGGAACTCTATGTGTAAATGTCATCTTATCCAACTGCGCATCACGAGCGATCATTAGATAAATTTGGAAAAGGTAATAAACCAGGCTCAAAAAGTTGCATTAGTTTCAACGGGGTCATTTCGGAAAATTTGCACTCATAAACGACAGTAATTTATTGTTTTTGGATCATGAATATGGAACAGCTTTACTATTTAGGTTAAAGATTGTTCACCTTAACATTCATTATCTACCCTAACATTCATTGGGCGCTGAGATAGTACACATTCATTACCATGACAACTTATATGATGGTGTTCGTTTATTTATGCAGAGAAATGGCGCAAATGGCGTGAATGGTTGGCGCAAAGGAATATGAAATGCTTAAATGCTTTTTGCGCTGTCACAACACAATCTAAATTTATAACCTACCCATTTCAAATATTTTCATCTATGGGTTATTCATCCTCTAATCTCGTCTCTTTGTTTTCTTTTGGCACTACTTCTCTCAACCAAAAGTACCGTCGAAAATTAGCGCATAGTTGTGCAATTTAGAAAACAATCGCATACTTGTGCCACATCTTCGTGATTCACTCTTGCTCCAGAGATTTCGCTATGTTTAAACACTTGTAGAGCTTTGTCGAGTGCTTTGCCAGTTTTGGTTGTGCCCGAAATATGGTGAATCTTTTGAAGAGCGGTACGCAGTTTCTCTTTGTTCTGCAAATATTTGTTATCTCTATTGACTAATTTCTATTTCACAAGCGTAAAACGTTTCGAGTGGAGCAAAAATGGTAAAGAGCGAAAAAAAAAAAACAAAGAATATATTTTAACAACCCATTCAGCACTCTCCCTAACGCTTTTTTTAAAATTCAAATCTAGAATAAAGTATTACAAACAACGAAATAAGAATATTGCAAAAATTCACTGCAGCCAAATTGCACGCTATTTGTATCAAAGGTTGTTCATTCTTCACTGAAAAGTTTTTAGCATATTTTAACGAAAAACAAACAAATAATCGTGAATTGCCTACTTCGATAGTTTAGATCACTTCTAATGATTTCGGCGTGAGACAAAAAAAATTACTAATTATGACCATACGCTTTCATTGCGCTAATGATTCTTTTATTGGCGTAACTTTAATTAAATATCGAATTTAATGAAAGTTGTTATTATCGGCATAATTAAATACTCAATCAATCGAACTGATTAAAAGAGCTGGAATCATTCCTAATACGTTAAACATATTCGAACTAAGAGCCAAACAACGAGATAAACAATTGAAAATTTTAGTCGAGTAGTTATTTTATACCATAGCCCATAGCCTATTAAGTCATCGATTAACGATTCAATTAGATTTTATATCAATGTTTGAGCCTTTTAAAATCCTGTTTGCTGCCCTCATTGCTTCACAATAGATATGTTTCGGAGATTTCCTAAATAAGTTATGAATAGAACACAAAGAACGTAATTGATTGAATGCAAATTATTCTTTCCCATTTCGAATTTCTGAAACAAACATCGGCAAATTAAAAATCGAAAGTTATTTCTTGTTAACAGTGAAAATCGCATAATCGTTTCGCATAGATCTATGCAAGACCGATCGCAATTGATGACCCCTTTATGGGTTGGTAAATGTTCTCCTCGAACGCTAATTAGATTAATGAGTCTATTGTTCCGGGATAAAACGTTCGCATTAAAAACTTATAAAATATACCAAAAAACTGTGGAGGAATAGACATAAAAATTGAAGAGAACTGAGGAATTTTATCGATGCAAGCAAAAAAATTTCGTGTGTATTCATAAAAAAAGCTAATGTTAAACGAGTTTCTGATCAATATCTCTGACCAAATGGTACATCATAGCAGTACGCTTTTGTAATTGTAACATCTCTTTCGATGTTCTGCCCCTACTGAGCTTTCCAGAATGAATCTTTTTAGATAATTTAGTTTACAGCTTCGTATTTCACAGCATGGCGCTGCTTGAAAATAATACTTACTGATAAGTAACAGCAAAATACGAACACGCTTCATGGCTAGTAATAAAATTCCTTTTATTTTTGCTTAGATTCCGAATTTGCCATCGTGCATATCCCTTTCTTGTGACCATTCAAATCAGTAATAACCATTCTCTTTCGGCAACTTGGCTTTAAATTTTCGTTCACAGATAACATCAATTATTTAAACTGATCAAATTTGCTATATATCAATGGAAAATTATTTCCCTTTATGGTTCGATCAAAGGTGGAAAAGAAAACAAATATAAAATTGCTCTACCCACAAATGAAACGCACCGCATTGGCCGTGAAGCCGAACTCGACTCTCGTATAGGAGGAGTATTGCATGACAGCGATCTGCGTTTTATCAGGGCCAATTTCAACCATCTCAACAATTCTATAAAGCATCACTTTCAATTACACCAATTCGTTAATGGCTGTGCTCTGCACATGATCATGAATGCGGATCATGAAAATATTGGCATCCGAAGTTCGCTCTCCTCATAAACTAATAACCTTGCATAATAGTTCAGCAAATAATTATTTTCACGCGTACACGTCAAATTTTCATGTCATGCATCCTCGTTTGTATTGCTTTATGCAATCAATGTCTTTCTTGAAGAAAAAAAATAAAAATAATCCTTTTTTATTCAAATCCAAGTTCTGGAATATTTTCTGAAAAGAAGTATCAAGTATCCCATAAAAATTGAGAAATTTTTAAAGTGAGATAAAGCGAGTTTTAAAGTGAGTTTTCTTGAAGCTCTACACATATCACGTTTCTTTTCACTCTCGCAGTTTCCGATCATTCTTCCGCAGCTATTGTTGAAGGTTTAAACATTAAAATTCCTCTTTAAAAAAACACCACTCTCCCGTGGTCAGGGTCGAGACTACCGCGCCACTCTGCTGCGCTCAACATTCACCAAAAATAATACCGCAATACTTTTGTCGAATGGCTCCTTTGTGAGCGTGCCATTGTGAAATAAATTCAATCTTACCTGTTAAGCATGGCCATTTGAGTATCGAACGTGCTACCACTTACACTACCCGAACCATCCAGAATGAATAGCAGATCTAATTGCCGATCCAACGGACGACATACTAAAACAGTTAGATAACTTGCAATTTGACCCACTCAGATCAGTTTTTCCAAACTGCCAAGCTTAGAAAGTCTCTGGCTCTTCTAAGAAACCAGCTGATGTGCACTGCATAAGAGAACAGCTGTACCCTGTACTCTAGTCTTTTCAGATATCATCAATGCGGTGCTCGAAAATTTACAACATTACTTAATCGAACTCGAAAAAGTGGTTTAAAGATGAGACAATAGTACGAGAATTGTGTGCATAGCGCAAAATATCCTTATCTCATAAAGAAGGTATTTAATTAAACATCAGAAAAGAATGCCAGAGCCCTGCATTTTCTTCTACTCGTCTACCTCGTACTTATCACAACACAAAACGTTGCTTCAATGAAGCCTGGTTACTTAAAAAACACTGTGGAAATACAGCTTATCATGCATGGAATTTGAAAATCAAATTTCAGTATAATCATTTTCGACGTGTTTTTGAGGTAGACACTTTTTGCAGACCTCGACTAAATCAACTGAACTTTCAACGAACTAAGCGGAAACGAAAAAATGAAATTAGGCGGTAACCTTTTGCTAAATCGTTATCTTCGTAATCGATTGCAGTACACAGTGAAACGGCTAAACATAAAATCAAAACAGCTAACATAATTGCGAATCCAAACCTGCAAAACAATAACACCTCGTTTGTTGTGCTGCAAAATTCGTGTCAGCAAAGCGCATTGTGTTGAACGCGCAACTGTGCTTTTGCATACGGTTTCGGTAGTTCAAAATAAAGAACACAAATACTTCAATCAGTGTATGGTGTAAATTATGCTTCAGCGGAGCATAATCTACACTATACATTGTCACATTCTGCGTGATTTCAAAGCGACTGCTTCTGATGGGGAATTACAGACAACTGCTTAAAAGGCCTGCGTACATTTAGCGACCGGTCGTGCTGCAATTTGCACAGATCGGTTCGCAAACAAACGAATCCTTTTATGGAACATCATTTGCAAAAGCAATCCGATTAGCTAAAATAATAAACGCTGCATTATTCTCTAAGTTTAATTCGTGAACAGCTCATGAAACCATCTGGTTTGTTAAAAGGTAGATGCGCAAGCAGGGAAGGGGAGG
>JPKZ01002087.1:139830-152835 GCA_000803305.1 Toxocara canis | reverse complement strand
TACAAAGGTTTTCGATTAATAAATAGAAAATTAGTCGAAAACATTTTTCGCGCCACATGCCGGTGAAAACACAAAGAGTGCAAAATGGATCACAAGCCTGAAATTTACTTGCTGGTTTGTGAGACGCCTTTGGTACGACCGTCTCTGAAATGTAAAAATTTCTTGACACCACAAAATTTAGCCTTGCCTATTATGATAAGAGACAAAATCACCATCAATTGTTCCCTGTCTACCACCCCCACAAACGTTCAAATTTTTCACCCTTTTAAAGTAGATCCTAGCCGTTCCCCTATATACCGTAGTTTTGGATCTGTCTCTGCTCCTACATCTTCGACACCATTCACAACTTTACCTGACAGCTTTCAGAGCTATTGGTTAGTGCAGTTGATGACTTTTTAAAATTTGTAGTGGTCAAGCAAAAACTAGTTTCTTAGAAAAGGAGAAAAATTCTGGAAGTAGTGGCCGAATTTTCAAATCCAAATGACTCCGCCTCAGTGCTTCGCCAATTTTAAAAATTCTCAAACCCTGGTCGCTTCTATACAGTTCCATTAGCTTCAACCTCAGTTTTTAGCATCCGTTGGAAGCTTTCTCTTTTTTTGGTTTCCATAGCGGTGAACGCAACTAATTTAAACAATAATGGTGGTGATGAGCGAGTTCGTATAAATTCAAAAAAAGGTGAGCAAGCATGTGCGTGGTGATGGTGTTCGCTTTCAATGGCCACTTTAATCGTTAGAGTGCTTTACGGATTGTGCTCAATGTCAACGTGAACAGAACGACAGGGGTCAACAATGATGCCGCTACAATACCTATACGTCAATCAAAAACAGAAAAACGGCACCACCACTAGTGCAGGGTAAAACAGGAGGACTGTGACTCCAGTATGACACGTTCAGAGGGCTGCGACTCCGGTAAGACACGTTCAAAGTGCGTATTAAATTTTGCACTCGAAAATTACAAAAAAGCGTAATTCGATGGAGCTCCTCATAGCAGCGTTGTTGCTAATGTCAGTAACAGATCGGCAACGAATTCTTTGGTGGAGAAAAACGAAACGACAAAATGACGAATTGGATTATGAGTGGACTTTTTTTTCAGTGGAAAACCTCGAATACCTTTTAAGGAGTTACTGGAATTGTTTTTTTTCATTTGTTACGAAAACAACTGCAGATGCCGTTTCTGCGGTTATTCTTCTTTGACATCAAACAGAAACAAATAATAATTTTTTCCTACCAATTACATTAAGATAGACAGCGTAGACGGTGCTCTTGGGTTCGGTGTTTACTTCACACAAATAGCAACCCGAATCCGACTTTTCGGCTCTCCTGCAAAAAAAAGAAAGTCCACATTTAGGCACTATCGATATCAACATGAAAGTAGTCGTCGGATATAGCAAACTTCGATCGTTTGCCGTTTTATTTTAAATGGATGTGATGGTTTTCCTGTACAGTTCATTGAATCCTGAATCTCAACGCAATAACACGATGAATTATGTTCCTTGCAACCCGAAAATAGCGAGCACGTTTATGGTGTCAAATAAGCGGCAAAGTGTTAAATCCGATCGATCGAATCTGTATGGATTTTCCTTTGCGCTTATTGATGATTCTCATAAAAGTTGCGTTATATATTCATTCATTCCATACTATATACCCAACTATGTGAGGTGTCCGAACACTTGCGAGGCAGACATTTCATCTAGACAAAATCTGCAATACTTTCAGTAAACTTAGACGACGATATATCGAAATAATATTAAATGATTGAACCGCCTTAGTGAAGAGCTGGAAATAGAAAAAAACAAGTTCGTTAACCTGATAATGAGCACCCAATCAGAGTCTGACGATTTGACGGAGACCTGGAAACGTGGATCACTTGTGAACGAGTTCTCGCCAGCTGTTAATAGCGCCTCATCACTGACCCGTGTCCATGCCACCTGAACAATTCGGCGAAAACTAAACACCGCTATTGATGGCACAACCAAACACCCACTCATTTCGCAATTTGCGCAGTGTTACATGTTTTTTTTTCTGCCTCTATAGCTCATATTACACAGACAGCTGGATTTCTTTGAACCATATGCAGCGCGTCAAAAACCCATTGTCATGTTGGCTATGGAGGATTATATGGTATTGTGGTACTGTTGTCAGTTCCTCTGCAGTCATCAGTAAGTCTTTATCTTCTCTCCTCGTCTCGACATTTCGATAAGAGGGGGGTGGGGGGGAGGGGGGGAGGTTGGGAGCGGATGCAATGAGCATACTTCGTTTGCTGGTGGCGATATAAAACGGATGTGTAGAAGGAGGAGAGGGGACTACAAAAGAAATGAAAACAAGATCGAGTGCATACGTGCGTAAAAAAAAAAAAGTTGGGAAACGTGCTTGCTAGATGTCACATTCTATGTGCGATTTCCTTAGTTCTAATTAAAATTCTGTAATTCGTTTCAGTGAATGCACGTAAACCAAACAAAAGACGTTTAGGATGCGCACAGACATTTTTGCTTGTTCGGTCTTCAACGATTGCTCTCGATACGCATTTAAAAGTTGTGGTGGCAGACAAGCATGATGCTCACAAGATCTCAACTTTGTCTCTCATGGCGTTCATTTTCCAGAAAATTTTCTTCACTGTTTTCATAAAAATCTCCATTACTGTCTCATAGAATGCGCATTCAAAAAAAAGACGATTCTTTTTGTTTTCTGTCGCCCAAATTGACAACATTTTGAGGTGTACAACCTTTCGAATGTCTAAGTAATCAAGCAGTCGTAAGCAAACGCTTCTCTGCTCTAACCTTTCAGTGATGTGCAAACAAACTGTCACGTTGTGTATACGCATTGTATAGGTGATCAATCAAAGCTCATAACGGATTGCAGTCGTCAAGATTGACAATTTCGCTCGTTTTGTGCGATTTATGCGCTATTCAGAACAATAAGGAAATGCGAATTCTCTATTTTTTTGAGGTCGCTTGCGTTAAGATATGCAGTTTATAGCTGTGAAGCACAGCAGTTCACTCTCCCTCTTCCTTTTGCCTCCCTCCAGTGTCGAATAGTGTGGAAAAGTGAAAATGTGCACAAGAAAACAATAAACCACTCTTGCAAAATTTTTAAAAATTTATAGACCCAGTTATCAAACGCGATTTGCTTTAAAATGCGCTATTTGAAAATATCATTCCCTAAAATACGATGACTAATATGAAACAATTCGTAAACTATCAATTTTTAGAAAAATTTTCATTCATCTCTCAATCGATTGGACAGCTTTGGATAAGATTTTAATTTAAGCAATGATTTTTTGGTCCATTTGCTGAACGGCTTAAACTCACACGTAAAATTCGAGCATAACTAAAACGATCGTAGAAGTTAGACCAGTCTGCACATGAAAAAATCAAGCAAATCCAAGCTAGCTGTTTCTTGCTAAACAGCTGTCTATTAAAATATAAGGTAACTGAGATTTAAAACGTAGCAACAGCACAGTTCAAGAGAATCATAGTAAGTAACTTTGGGATTATTTTCAGTAGAAGATCGTTTCGATTAGACATAGGCGAATTTTTCTAACCGCATATCCAACCAATAATATTGAATGAATGCGTTTTGGTAAGGGCGCATGAGGAATGATGAAATCGATCAGCGCGTGAAACATTAAACGAATGTGGTGCACTCAGTCAGTCAGTTTACTTCAACCATGAAAGGTAATAATAATAATGATAATGATGCGATGTCGTTGCGAAGGGATTAATTAGTACGGGCGACACGAAGCAGAGTGCTATCCAAATTGCTCCAATTAGTTCGCTTCGCAACTACGTATCGCTGTTTTTTCCTGTTCCCTCCGAGTCGATAAGCATCCTTTATGATAGTAGCGCTCTGAGCGTCCAATTCGTACATTTAGCTGATATGGAATTTCTTTCAACCGCACACACACAAACACACAAAAACCCAACTTCATTTCATAGCACTTTCACCACGTGTCGTCGCCGGTGAGTACTTGAATAAAATAGAAGCATTAAATTTTTTTCACTGCAGTGTTTTCAGTAATTCTTTACACCGCTTAGCACTTTCATTTTGTCGTATTGTTTCTTCGAATATGATAGAGCCTTCTGATTGGTATATGCGATAAATATATATCGTAGTGTGCTTACTATATGCGGTAGGTATGTATCGTAGTGTGATTAGTGAAATGCCGTATGCAGACAAATACCAGTAAAATATGAACTCAAATTAGCTGAAACCTCAGTCATATGTCATATTGCATGGCTGCAAGTTAATTTTGGGAGTAACTAGAGTCACTACAATTGTTTGAGAATTCTCATTCTTCTGTATGTAACTAGTATAAAGTGAGAAAACCATAAAGTTAAAGTATTTGCTGAATGCCTTTCAAAAGTTTTTAACGAAATACGTTTGATGAATAGTTCTCTTATATTTTTATGAAGCGAAGAAATGAAAATGGATAAAATTTTTCCCAGAAAAAGAAAAAGAAAAAGCTAAGAGAAAGTGCGAAACAAGAATTCGTTAAAGGAATTTGAAAAATAAATGAAAATTGGTGATTAGGAATGATTTAGAACTTCGTTACCTACCAGGTTATGACTGAACTGAGGAATGATGCAGTGCAAGTAGGCAGGCTCGTGCAATGCCACCTGCACAATCGGATGACGCCTGAATCGTGGATTCTCCTCCTCGGACCGTTCCATCATTAAGCATTCCTTGTACTTATCCTCCGTCTCAGAGGCCAGAATCTCTGAAAATGTTTGGAAAAGTCAAAAAATGCGGCATTAATTTTATACGTTCCCAACTGGGCAAGAATATGTGCATTTAGTTCTCCTTCGTTCTCTCAGTCTTCCTTTCATTAAATCAGTCCCCCTCTAAATCCCGTTCTCTACTTCAGCACCCCCCCTCCCCCACCCCACCTCTATTGCGAGATAAACTGCTGCAGTCCTTTGGATGTGAATTCGAAGTTTATGATACTATTAAAGTACCGTATTACTTCCAACCGAATCGTCTTCTCCGCTAATGCTGCCTTCGCCTTTTGTTGAAATTTTTCTTTTTCACTACCAGTTTCGCTGCACGTCTTCTTGTGTACACGCCCTCCATTGATACATTGTAGTAAATAGAGCCTCATTCAGTTGAATGGAAATTGTCTCTTGAATAGATCCTCAAAATGTCTTCAAAAATGGAATTCCGGAGCTCTAGCCAAAGCAGTATGGTTGTTTGTGGTTCTAAGATACCTACGATACCTACTGTAGCAGCAAAATGTGTGGATAAGTAGAATGATGATTGGAAGCTATAGCCAACCCAGATAATCAAGTACGCAAGCGCTCAGAGGAGTCAAGGGGATACATGACCGGTTTTTGCTCTTGTATAGAGTGCGATCGCCAGTTGTGGATTATCTCCATCTTAGTCGTCGAAATACTGCCGCATTAACCCACTTAAGGCTCTTCAGACCAAAAGAACAGAATTCGAACAAAGCGCCGATTTTTTTTCGCCCGCTTATTCTCCCTTACTCCATCATTCAAATTTTTGCAAAGAAAAGTCGTTAGAGCAGATGAAAAGTTTCGCAGAAGGTGCAGATTTTGCCAAAGTAGTGCCACAGAGACAATATCTTCTTCAACTAGCAGCTAAGTTGCTGTTTCAGAATATGCAGTAGCCATCGACAAACTCGGAGATTCGATCTTGGTTTCGAGGTTTTCTCGCTTACTCGGGAGTCGACCCGTCTCTTGAGATGACAGAGTTCAGAATCCCTGTTCTATGCCTCCCCAGGTCGCAATTATACCATTCTGCTTCTCGCTACTGGTGTTAAGGTTGTCGAAATGATTTTGGGAAGTAATAGAGCATGAACATTTTAGTTTCATATTTTAGCGTCCATGAGTTTTGATCTTTGATGTCTCAGTCATGCATTGATTTTAAATTCCTGAAAAAAATCTTTTGTCTCTTTCCGGAAATCAACAGACCTCCTCAGTGAAGCCAATTCCTTGCTTCCGAAGAAACGAAAGACTTGGGATTCTTGGATGGCCAGCACTTTCGAGAGAGGAGCTTTATTATAACTATTTGTTTATGAAAATGGACTATCCGGAATTCAGGCGTCGAATATTACACCATTGGTGACAAATTTCTGCCATTATCATAAGTTGGCGTGTAGTTGCGTTGCACGAAAACTTTCGACAACTAGTTCAGCTTATTTTGTTTCTCATAGACGGCTCAAGCGCTATTCACCTCTGACCTTCAAAAAAAAAAGGTTTTTTGCAAAAGAAATAACTTTCGTATGGAAAATTTCCCATAACAGTTTACAATATTGCAAGAGCAAATACCAGTTATGGCCACAAATAAAAGCGAGTAACGTGAGGCTTCCTTAAAGCGGAACTTCTCTTGATTCGATGGGTTGGAGGTCCAAAATTGCATTTGTTAAGAATTTGCTGAACATGCACATAAATTGAATCGGTCTGCGTTCGCCCTCTTCACACTCCCGCGGGTACATTTTGCAGTGGACTCAACATCTCGCTTATTAGCACACCGAATGCACATTTATGAAGTAATTTGATACTGAAGCGGTCGTTGCGATGTTGTTGAATAATATTCGTCAACGCTGCCGACCTGAAGTGTCACGCAGCACATAAATTGAATCGGTCTGCGTTCGCCCTCTTCACACTCCCGCGGGTACATTTTGCAGTGGACTCAACATCTCGCTTATTAGCACACCGAATGCACATTTATGAAGTAATTTGATACTGAAGCGGTCGTTGCGATGTTGTTGAATAATATTCGTCAACGCTGCCGACCTGAAGTGTCACGCAGCTCTTTCACCTAGTCACTGCTCACACATCATCTTGTCATTAAAGGACATGCAATGATCCATGTAGTACTTTAAAGGGTCATTTAATCGTCGCATAGAGTGACCTGCTTACGCCAGGTGCACTTCGATAAGGCTTCTCATAACTGTCGTACAATTTGAGGTCATCTGGTACCCGACTACTTGCTTAACATCATTGAGTGACATTTGGTTTTAGGGCAGAAGTGCAAACAATAATTGTACGAATATTGCAAAGCAAATTCTACGTTTGACTTCCGAAGCACATCTGAGAGCGGTGCTCCTATTTTTTGCCCGCTGTCTTGGCTATTCTTTTAATAAGCTTTATCTAATGCTTTTATTTTCCCTACCGTTCAAACTCCACCGTACGATTACCAGTTGAGGTGATTTATTTATAAAGGTGGCATCCCTTTATTCAATCTTTTGCTGTTCATATGACCACTGTTGCCAGATGCGACTGTTTAGTATATACGGGTTTTCATTGCCACATTGCCTTACATCCAATCACGATTTGTTTATTACTTTTAAATACCTAGTTCGGCTCATAAATGATCGCTGATCGCATCATTGCGCCTAAAGAGGTCGATTATAGTTTTGGTTTGATTGAGAAGTAAAAAGCTAAAATTTGCAGTGTGAATTGCGCAGTTGAAATTGTCCTTTGGGCATACGAAGCGTTTGCGTTCTCCTCTAATATTTATGTTGCGATGTGGACATCAATCGAAATTTAAGGTCGCGTTCGTTTAAAACATCGTTTTAACAGGTTGCGATTCTAAGGCAGTTGTTCCTCATCGTTATCTCAAGTGGGCAACTAAATTAAGGCTTTTTTCCTTTTTTTTAGCGCTAACTGGTGATATTTGATTTTGTTAGATAGTCGCAAATATTGCACTTATATTTACTCTGAATCAAAATAACAAATGAAATAATTATTTTATTTTTTTTATTTGTTACGTTAATAAAATTATTCGTTACGGAGGAAAAAAAAAAAACGCAAAAATTTGAAAAGATGATATGAAATTTTCGTCTAATGTATTTATCTCCTTAGTTTTGCGCATAAAAGCGTAAAAATGAAATATGCGATCGAATGCGCAAATAATTTCAAAAATCTTAAGTAATCTCGTTTTTTTTCTTCTCAAACTACTTAAATATTCTACTTTAGGCTTATCATAAACAAACAAGATTTAAAAACATTCAAAAATTGTCGAATTTTTATCCATTTCTTTTGAAAAGAATTTGCCATATGAAGCACTGCAAAGCGCATTGCATAAAGTGTTATCGACTTCATCTTTTGCTTTACACTTCATCATATTCTCCTCTCTATGACGATAAGGCATCCAACCCTCAAAGTGTCCTCCTGCCTGAATAGGAAGACTGATGAAGTGCTGATAGAACATGAATGATTTATGATTGCGCATTCGAAATGTGCTTAGAAACATGCTGTGATGACACTAGATTTGACGGTTTTTTTTTGAAGAAAATCACAAAAGATAAATTATAGACGATTTTTATATGAGAAGTAAGTTATAAATGGATTAGCGGATATAATAAATTTGCAAGTTAAATTCATAAACGTTTCGAAACAACAAGTTCAGCTGGTCGCTTCATTTAAGTGAATCTCTTTTTCAGCCAAATTAAATAGCACTGATTTCTTTTTGTAAATCTTCAGAGCTTTATTTATTCCATGGCTATTTTATTTCCTCACGTGGAACTTCATCTCGAAAAAAGTACGAAGTGTTTGCGATAATAGAGAAATAGGAAATGAGGGGTAAGTCTAGGTGAAGAGGTGTACGGATATCTCATCAGAAGATACTTCTCATGTTTCGTGTTAGTTGTTGACTGCTGCGCTCAAGTGCTCGCCAACAACTATTGCTTATTTACAGTCTTCAGTTTCTATGCACAACTAACAACACCAGCGTAAACAATTCGAGTTTAGAATGCACTAAGAGATTTTAATGACAAACTGATGAAAGTTACAGATTTTGGAAGATAAAAGAAGGTATCGAAGAAAAAGTAATGTCTGACTAACTCCTCCGGGTGGTCAGTAAATAAATGCATAAGCCATACCCTCTCTTCTCCGCAGAAATGATTCTCATGCAATTGGTTGGGCTATTGAAATCATTGAGAACAGGAGTCACTGCAAGTATCAGTGACTGAAACATAGCATAGATGTACCCCAGTCGACTCGTAGCTAGCGGAGAGGGCTTTTAGCCAGACGCATCTACTTGAACTTGTGGATGATCGGCAAGTAATTGAGTGAGGTAATTGAGTGCGTCTCGGGATAATTCGTGTGCGGCGAATCCGGAACATCTTTGTTCGTCTTTTTGGGACCTTCGCCTTATTTCGGTATTAGAAGCAATCGTTTCAAGACCCACTCAATAATCGCTCCCCTGAGGGGACACACACACACAAACACAGATCCTGCTATGGAAGTGTGCTCCCGTTAGCTGCCTAGCAAGCTGCCTGCCCACTTAAGTTCGATAACGCATTTGATTCGAGCGGCTCTTCGCTTTCGTTTCGCTCTGTCCGCTAACGAATCCCATGAGCGCTTCACATGATTATCGAATCAAAGCGTTTTGCCTTAACCTTCATTCGCTTTGCCATAAATCAAGAACGGTTTTTTTTGTCATTGAAGAAAAACAAAATGTGAAATCAAGCTCTCGATGTTACTTCACGTTTAAATATTGACATTTTTTTAATGGAAAAGCATTTTTAAATGTGGAAATTAAACATATCTCGGATCATTGCTATGAATCTAATGCGGTCAGATAATCGCATAAAAGCAGCAATTGTGGCAAATTGTGAGCTCAGTTGCGATCTGCTATGCCCTCAGGCTCTTTAGAAATTCATACTCTACAAATAGTCGACTTTCAAAAAGTTGGAGTATCCCGCATGGAATAGTCGAAAAATTTATGGTAAGGTGGAATTTTTCTAGGTGAGCTTTAAGGGCTGATAGAAAAGCCAAAACTCCTCGGATGCGTTTTATAGTCGCCACCACTAAAGGATATCTGGCCAATGGAATTATATAAAATTTTGACAGCGCATCGCGTATGTTTTGAGGATGAGCGAAACTTTATTGCGTTTATAAAGGTACGTATTTTTAAGAAGAGGAGTACTGTGATATTTCTTCGCAGCTATTTATGACTGGTTCAACTACCAAAAGAAAGGTTACTTGTCCTGATTAAATTTGGCCCTATAGAGAGCTTATGTCCATCCTATATGGGAATAAAAATAAGCGCAAAATGGATTAAATTTGGCTGGCATTATTTTCAATCGAACAATGTATGCGGCTTTCTGTCAATCATTTCTACGTATGGCTTATATCAACGCTACCACATCTCTTCGTACCTATGCGATAAACAAATGGAAGAAGCTTAGGTTCGAACACCTGCATCCTCCACTTGCCAGATGAGGTCTTTCCTTTCATTGAGCTAATGCTACATGGCCACACTACTCCTTGAAATAATGACGTTCAGTTATGTCCTTATGTCCTCACGACTGAAAATACCGAATAAGCGGAAGAGGCTAAGATTTGTAAGCGTTAAAATTGGAGCGCTGTGAGCTACCGGAAAACATACTACACTTTAAGAAGACTACAAGCATAATAAAAAGTATTTGACGCTTATGTGTCATCGTGCATTCTTAATTATGAGTTTTTTTTTCGCTGGCGTAGGTAGAAAAATATTTGGTTGGTCTCCTTATTGCACACCTGGAAATATTCGTAAATGAACACTTCACTGAGTTTGTGAAATGCGAAACACTCAAAAAACAATCGTTCTTCGATGAAAGAGTGTCTTAAAGGAGATTATAAATAGATGGGAAGAGCAATGAAAGTTTCATGAATGGTGTGATTTTCCTCTAAATTTACATCGAAATCACTTCATCGGACGTATAGAAAAATTTGTTTCCCGGAGACTCTCGAGATGCGTAAACCACTTTCGGTCTGGTCTACCACTGATTGCCGTATATAACGAACATTATAAAACGCTGAACAAGGGATCACTATACATAAAATAATTAAAACCACCATTTCTGTAAGAACAAAAACAGGAAAAGCGCACGTTCATCAATGCAAGGTTTGGAATGATCATGTCGACTTCAGGGCATTTTATAAACCATGACCCTATAAAAGATGCTACAAAACTTTATTTAATGAATGCATAAGAGTGATTTGGAGGCTTTCGTGGACAAGGATTGTCCGTGGTCGTTGAATTAGTGAATCTTACACCCTTTCGTGCGGCCTACGATGAAATGCCCAGGGAAGTGATGATGGCCCTCCGATTTGGAGTGGAATTACGTCGCTGTTATGAACAATCTTCTTATCAGGTGTTTTTCTTGATCGTATTCGATTAAGCGCACCGAATATTGTTGTCGTGTACTACTCAACAGTACATGACACAATAGCATACACCTCCTTGTTAATGGCAACTGTAAATGCAACAAGAGTATAAATTGCGATTCGTATAAAACATGGCGACTCGGTTGGAATGCAACAAGTCCATATCGGGGTCACACTATGCAATAAACAAACAACGGGAAGCTTAAAATGTGTAGCCGATTCGTTGTATTATGTGCGAAGCGTGAAATAGACTTCTGAGAATTATTTCAAAGGGATTTGGGGATTGTCCTTTTTGGCAGTTTGAAGGCGACGAAATGAGCATTGGACGTGAAACGAGTATCGAACGTTATTTTGACAGCAAAGGCAGTACGGCATCGATGACAAAAAGCTCATCAAAAACCAAAGAACACATTTTAGCTTCGCATCAAACAGCCACTAGGACTTCTTGCATATGTCGATCAAATTTGATTCGCCTCTAGGACGGCTTACATGATTTCATGAATAACCTAAAGAACGAGAGAGGGGGAGGGGAAGGGGAGGGGGAGGGAGGGGGAAAGGGGAGGGATTCAACATCTGTATGCAATACATTTTTTATTTTAATCACAGTAAATTATTGGGGACAGTTTTGCGATTCTCATTCCGAACTTTAATGGTTATAACGGATTAAGAAGAAGGTAGACGAAGGTGACGCTAGATGATTATATTATAGAGGATAGACTGTCTTTGTTGTCTTGCGGACTCTTTCGTTAACGAGCATAATGCCGCCTAGGAAATCTCTACCACTATCCCGGATTCCCTCTTTCTGTACTAACCATACCAAAAAATATCCTCCTCTTTGGAGTAGCTTCGCCCCCCCCCCCCTCTCTAATCGATTCCTCCCACTCCTTTATGAAATTTTCCGCTTCATTTGTAACACTCATTGTTGCATCTGGTGAGATATATTGTATCATATCACCATTTTTATTTCTCGATTGTGCGGTGCCTTCTGGAAAGCAGCAAACAAAACATGCAAATAAGGAGTGAGAATAACGTTTTAATCTTCCTCCCTTCCCATCCGCCCCAATTCACTTCTTTGACCGCCTCTCTGAAGCGGACGACGGTAAATTTATACACTTGCTTACTTTGAAATGAATAGACTGTATCATTTGAGCGTCTGTTGTTTCGACGCCTTCTATCCGCATTGTCCGTATATATAATAATATATATGGATGAAGTGCTATTGTCAAGAACAAAGTTATTAGATGGTAGTGGGTGAGAGGCTTAAAGGAGTTGCTTGCAAGTATCAACAGTGGGAAGACGTTCAACGTCGTTGCATAAACAGAACGCATTCACGTCGCAGTAATCCGATCGGCGCGTTGAGCCGCAAACTGTTGTGCACAAGAGCGTCACCCAAGAGTGTGACGGTTCGTTGAGAGCGACTTCTCTCAACACCGCAACCGTTGCATTTCAGCCGAACTGTGCATGGGGACGGCTCAGTTGAACTTAATTGAGAAAACAATGGCTCAGTGGTGACACTAGCAGCCCGTTGGAGGACGACCGATGTTGGCGGTCAATTGGGGAGGTGGGTGACTCTTCATCCCTCCCTGTCAACACCACACCACACCCCTTCATAAATCACATTCACAGTCCTAATTAAAGCAGCCAACCATAATTCATGTGCTCTTCATCAATGTGCGTATCATTCAGTGAGCACTCTCGCACACACCTCATGGTCATTGTCCTGTCTCTGGTCCAAACATTATACTTAGCTCCCATGAACTGACCTCATGCGGCTCGTAAGCGCCATTTGCAAGTTCTTCTGCTGGGATTACCTGCCCATGAATTCTGATTTGTTATACATGAAAAGTAATGTGCAGGTTCCAGACAAACTTAGATATGGGAGACGATGGGAG
>JPKZ01002087.1:107337-138193 GCA_000803305.1 Toxocara canis | reverse complement strand
GGTGGGGGGGGGGGGGGGGGGGGGGGGGAGGGGGGGAGGCAGTGGTGCCTTTTTATGGTGCCCTTTTATCCGGAAAACAGTGAATTTTGAATTTGCGGTGATCACAAGGGCATGATCGCACGTGATGAAGCAAATGATCTTCATTAGGAAGTAATAAAATCTCGCTTTCAAATGGTCTGTATTAGCTCTAGGTATATTATGCTCTCCTGAGGAGAAGTAATCAACGGTAATTCGGCAAAAATGAAAAGAAATCAGAGGAAAGGAAGAAAACTTGAAAAGAAAAATAACGATTACAAATCGATATATTTGAAGATCACAATTCGATACACCATTTCGTGAATACGATAATAAACGACAATAAGCCTCTTTTGTGATCCTTCTATCCTTTTCCAAAAATCATATCAGTATTTTGACGAGAGCGACTTTCTCTAGTACTTAGATAGCGATCGGGAACCATCGTATCGTAAATAGCACTCCCGTTGTCATTTGTTTGCAAAAAAAAAAAGAAAAAGAAAAGGCATTTTTGTTCATTTTCCTTCCTGCACTCCTCTCTCCTCTCCTTCTCCCACCCGCTCTCTTCTATAAACATAATTTCCGCATATTTTTATTCAGATGTTTCCGCAAGTCGCGATATGAAGCTATGCATAATCAGTATGGATTTGAGAAGAGTAATGTCGATTGCAAATTCCTTCTCGTTGGCTTGCATATATCTGTACTGTAAAGGGAAAATATGAAATCAGGGTAAAAAGTATAAAAATGGAAATATACAAAAAAATCTTTTGCTTGATTCTGCTAATGACCACAGTTCACTGAAGGCAACACATGTTGATGGGCATCATCTTGCTATCGAAGAACGGCAATTACGGGCAGAGTACAATTCTGTAATGTGATAGCACTTGTATGGTTTTGGATGGAGAACACGCGAGCGTAGAAAAGTTCTTTTTAGAAACTTAATTGAACGGAATATGCGAATCCTGAAAGCCCATCGAAGCAAGTCTAGCACACTTAAAGGCGGAAATGGGGCAAGCTAACGCAACAAGCTACAACATTACTCTCATTTTATACCCTCGGGGTGCATTCCAATGTTGCTTGCTATTTACGTCGCTACAGCGCGTCCTTATAAGAAAGGCCACTTAGTCTTTTTTAATGTTCTCTCGTTGATGAGTTTCCATACATTTGAAACTTTCCATCCTACAGGAAATTTAAAGAGAATTTCGATGAAATTTTCCTCACCCGCAAAAGTTTCGGGGAAATATGTTTTCTTTTTTTGCGGAAAAAGGATCAAGAGGATTTCAAATGAATAATTATTGAAATGGAAGCACTATTTCAAGCGGTTACAGGGTTTGCCTAAACGATCAGACACTCCCCTGATGGGATGATCTGCGACCTCAGTTTTGAAATATAATGAGGAAACAGCAAAGGTAATACGAACGGCATCATCCTCGGCCTATGCAGTTGCTTACTTTCTTTTCAAAATTCGAAATCTCCAGCCGCAGATAAATAAATTCACCGAAAATAACGTTCCATGCTGAAGCTATCGACGTGAAAATTCCACACCATAACACATTCAGAACATTAAAATACACTGGCGAAGTCACCGATATGATGGAAGGTCGTTTAGTGACTGGAACAAGTAAAATATCCATCACGCCGAATTCACCATTCGTCAGCAACGAGAAGATAAAAATTCACAGGCTACTCGAGAGATTCATCGAATCAGAGGATTCTAATAATTCCAAAGCGTAAAGCGAAGGAGGTGAAGGGGGGGGATGGGTGATTGAAACATTTGCAAGTATTAGGGCTCCACAGTTTTGCTTAGGGAACATGGTGCTGAATATTTTATTACGCTTAATTTACCTAAATGAGCGCCAACGTCTTTCATCAGTGCGTTAACAAGCCGCATATGGCCTACTTTTTAAAGTTGTTCCCTTGTTGCTCTAAAACTAGAGCTGCAATCTGTCAATCAGTTAATGCACAGCTGGGTTTACATCATACGCCGAATTCACTAAAAAATTTCGATACTCATTAGCAATAATTATTTATTCATTTATTTGTTATTTTAATTGTTTACTACTTACTCGCATAAGTTCTTACTGCTTATGTCTAACGTACACGTTAAATAGGGTACTCTTAAACATCTCTGTTGTGGCATATAGATAAGATGGTCTTGTGTTGCTATAACCATAGTAAAAAGTTCATTAAAAATTGATGTAAAGGTGAAGAAATGTGGCAGAGGCAAACAAGGCACATAACTGCCGCAAGCAAGCGAGACTGCCTCTTATAACGATCAAGCGCAAACTCTTCCTTACCTCATTTCTCGCGTATAGTATCGAAGCAGAACGTATGAATATTCTATCTGTCCAGTGCAAATTTTGCGACGAAAGTTTCTGCTTTTTGAGCGAATGATATTTGTTTATGAGATACAGTACACGAAATCTGACATACAGAATAATGAAATAATCAGAGTAATGAGCGTTGAATCATTTGTAAAAGTGCCGCACATATGAAACGTTAACTTAAAAAGCTATAAACGAGAAGTCAAAAGTGCAGTAATGTGTTAAAGCTTTTTATACGTGAACTTAGCATATAAGTGAAGTCATGAAAATGTTTGTGAACGTGATCGAAAGATCGAAAAACTTCTCAAATGTTTTGATCAACGTAGACCCCATATAGAGGAGAACATATGAGAAGTTGGATGCGAACGAGTGTGTGAACGCTGAGATGTGATGCAGTGCAAAATAAATGCATTTGAGCCTTACTTGTACTTCTTTTAAATTTTAAAAGTGCCCTTTGAGCGAACACGACGACAACGATATGCAATTAGCGATGTACAGAATGGGGCTCGCCTATCGGCAGCAAGCGTCAACCCCATCCATGAATTAGCCGAGCGCATGTTCACAAAAAAAGACTGACGCTAGGGTTCGGCTGCATGTCGAAATGGCTTGAGGGCTTCGGGAAGAAGGGACAGACAGGGGATGAGAGGTGGGAGGGAGCCGCCAGGATAGGCGATTAAGAGTGCCTGAACTTCCAAAATGTTACACATTAATAACGTGTTTGAATTAATTGTACCTCTCATCACGAACATATGCCATCGGTAGTGAGCCTCCTGTTTTTTAAACTCTTTGCTAAACTGTTCTTGTGTTAAATTTCTACAGTGACTACGTTCATTGATCTGCGAATTTGCTCTGGAACAGGAACGGAACAGATTAGCGAATGTACCGTCACTGCACGGAAAGCAACT
The DNA here is from genome assembly GCA_000803305.1 of Toxocara canis. NCBI lineage: Eukaryota > Metazoa > Nematoda > Chromadorea > Rhabditida > Toxocaridae > Toxocara > Toxocara canis. The sequence continues at coordinate 134,952 of JPKZ01002087.1, read as the reverse complement.
GCCACTTCCCATGTAAAAACTGTGAGCAGCCAGTTGAGGGGAAAGCTTGACGGATTCCTTCCATTTTGCTAAACTGTTCTTGTGTTAAATTTCTACAGTGACTACGTTCATTGATCTGCGAATTTGCTCTGGAACAGGAACGGAACAGATTAGCGAATGTACCGTCACTGCACGGAAAGCAACTGCCACTTCCCATGTAAAAACTGTGAGCAGCCAGTTGAGGGGAAAGCTTGACGGATTCCTTCCATTTTGCTAAACTGTTCTTGTGTTAAATTTCTACAGTGACTACGTTCATTGATCTGCGAATTTGCTCTGGAACAGGAACGGAACAGATTAGCGAATGTACCGTCACTGCACGGAAAGCAACTGCCACTTCCCATGTAAAAACTGTGAGCAGCCAGTTGAGGGGAAAGCTTGACGGATTCCTTCCATTTTGCTAAACTGTTCTTGTGTTAAATTTCTACAGTGACTACGTTCATTGATCTGCGAATTTGCTCTGGAACAGGAACGGAACAGATTAGCGAATGTACCGTCACTGCACGGAAAGCAACTGCCACTTCCCATGTAAAAACTGTGAGCAGCCAGTTGAGGGGAAAGCTTGACGGATTCCTTCCATTTTCTGCTTATATAAATTATCCCAAATAAATGCTCACCTGAAACCTTTCCTATTCTTCCCTTTGTCACAATCCTGTCTACTTGATTGTCTTTCATCAAAGTTATTTTTGTCGTTATGAACCATCAAAAGACGAAAATCACGGAAGCTTCAATAAAGGAAACAATACTTAGATGACTAACATTAATTCGTGACATCTTGAAGTCATCAACAGAATCTCTCACTTTGTGAAAAAAAAACCCTTCCACTTCAGCTTTACGAAAAATTGTGCACTCGGAAGTCGATGCATTCGTAGACTTGACTGCTTTATGAGAAGGGGTGTAGACACTGAAATAGTGATTCAAAAATTCTCTACTAAAAGCAATTCATTGTTCCATCTATTCAGCAATGCTTCCTCCGCAGTGCGAATGCCATAGCGTCGGGGAGTGTTATTAGCGAATACACAGTATAAAATATAGTAGTGAGACTTCTCGGCAGTCACTTCGTGATAGTGAAAAAAAACTCGTTGATTGAACCAATTGGAACTGAAACGTAGAATAGCAAAAAGATATGCTGCTGCACATCAAGCTTTCTAATCTTTTTTTAGTTACGTCGCATATAACGATGAGTGTTGTTAGGGACCTTAGAAGGGCACAGAAATGACAATTCATGCCTTAACGAAACGGAGCGCATAAGAAAAACCACTCACTAACCTCAGGGCTGATGGGCATCTTTTTTTTGCTTATAAATTTAGTTTTTCAATAAATTTCACTCATAAGTTTATCCTTTCTGTTGAGAAAACCTTTTATTTTACTGATTTTGCTGTTCCGATCGTTGTGAGGAGATCCTTATGTAATAAAAATAAAGTCTTATGCCGTCCACAAAAATTCGAATGTGAAGTTCATCATATTTTGAAAATTCATGCGCAAACGTTTATCGCCGAATGCTTTGGCCAACCTTAGCAGCAGCGCTTACGGGTTTGACCAACTTTGCCAAGCATCATAAACTACCGCATCACGGTATATACTCCAGTGAGGGTTCGGTTTTTTTTCTGTTCCCATTCAGAAAATACTAATCGATTAAAAATTTCAAAGGCCACAGAACTGAAGAAAAATAGACTAAAGCGCTGATAATATGCAAATTTACTCGATATCTCAGGGACAGCGTGGGCGACAACTAAAGGCACATAGTCACTATTTCAAGTACCAGTTCCTCTTTTCCTCATATACGCTCTAGATCCCACTTGTCCTCTTTCCTCCTCCCTTTCCCACACCCTCTCGTAAAAAAAGTCTGGAAAAAAAACACACACACTTTGTTCCGTAGTATTGTAATATTATAATTTATGATTGCCAATCGCAAAGGCGCGTTGCCGTCCGATTATCAAAAATTTTTCATTCAGTAAACTACAGACAATTTCGATTCAGTTTCTGATTCAGTTGTCCAAACACTTCTTTTCATTTAAAAAAAAAAGAAAGAAAAAAAGCGTAAAGAACGATTTCCGTTCGCTGAGAATCGATCATGTCGACAGCTTTTTTTTATCATGACGAATTCGTCATTGTGCAAATTAGAAACGAGCATTAATTGGGAAAGCAATTTGGAACGCAGAAAGGGTTTATATTGATAGCTTTATTATTAATATTCTGAGCGCGCATATGAGCGGAGGGACATAGATGATTAAGTTTATTTGCTGAAAGCATGCCAATATACATATGATGAGAACACCACAGCAGAGATGGTTGAAAAAGGAGAGCTCCAGAGACTACCAATAGTGATGCGTAGTTAAGAGGCGTTGAAGTAAATCGTTCTATGTCAAGATCGGGGTACCGATAAACGAACGATGCTTGCCTACTTTGATATATAGAAACTTAACTGGATAACCTTGGTAAGAGGCAATAGCTTGTAAAGAAAGTTATAACATGTTTAAAGAGATTCATAACAGTGATTTAACAATATGACATGAAAGGCCTTTTTTTTCAGTGATCACCTGCAACGAATGTCACATATGGAGTGTTCACGTTGAATGTCCGCTATCACATCGACGATGCAGCAGTTGTTGGCAAATTCGGTCGAGGCTCAAGCGACATTGCTGCTCATGGCCTGATGAGGCGACAAATTATGTATTGCACACATAGGCACACAGGAAACACGATTGTTGTCTTTTGGGTGCATTGCGGTTTCCTTTGCTAACACACACTGCTTCTAATGCTCTTTTTTTGGACGACTAACGAAGCGCATAACACACAAACACACAAACACCATTCGTGCGACGTTGCGTTGAGGTCTCGATGCTGCATCGCTAAGCAAACAACAAGAGAAGATAATCGCAAATAACGGTAACACGTTGCAAAGTCAAGCTAACAGCAAACTCGATCGTTCAAAAAGCGCAACAGAAGCTCTAAACAAGCTTTAATTACTTGAAGAAGCGTTCAGTAAACGCTATATAATCTGGCCCAATGATATCTGAAATGCATGAGACTGCAAAATAACGTAATATTTCGTTTGAAGGTGCGATGATGTGAGGAGAAGAGAAACCACTAATTTGCAACATTTATGCGTTACATACAATTAATATAACAGCCTTACTGAATATCGCAATGTAAATGCAATTAAGATAATTACTCGAGATGCGGTCTAATGACCAATTGCACTCAGAATGAGGTAAATGATTTTGGTAGAGAGCTGCTTCAAGAATGCAATAAGAACAGAGCTCACAATCAAAGACAATGGCTCACGTACCGTCATCGGTTGTCAAGAAATGCTCGCGCAACTTTTGCCTTTCTAATCTTGTTTTGCAAATAATAAATAGGCGCCATTAAATTGCATAATGGCTCCCTATTGAGAAGATGTTAAACGAAAAACAAAGAAAGTCTGATAACGGAAGATATCAGTCGCTCCATATCAATTTATCAAAGTAGATCTCACTGACAATTACAAGCATAATTTTGCATCAAAATGAAATTATATTATGAGGTTAGCATTTGAATCTTCCGTCTAAAACAATAAGCACTCAACGATGAATGTTTGTTTTTAAGAGTCCCAAATTTGCTTGTTTCTTTTCGATGACTACACCTTTCCCTAATGACGTGTGAGTACTGTAATACAACAAGTGCTCCTCTACGAGCTATGCAAAACACTTTTATGGCCATATATTCATTGTGTTTCTCACGGCTTACAAGCATTAACTATGCCGAGCAGACTATACGTACGATAACAATTAGATAAGCATTTAAGGATTTCATTTTGTGTTCCTCTCGGTCGTGATAACAATGAGTGGAAATATCACTTTCAGTGTATAACAAAAAATGAGCTAATGAAAACTTCAGTGCAAGCAAGAGATGCCCATACTTTTAGTAATTCATTTTTTTTTTCACAAAACAATGCTTTTCATGTAGAGCTATACATTAGACTGATTACAGTGTAAAGGCCGAATTGCTGTCAGCAAAAGTCACATCTTCAATAGCTGAATGTTTAATCATTTTGTGTTCCTCTCGGTCGTGATAACAATGAGTGGAAATATCACTTTCAGTGTATAACAAAAAATGAGCTAATGAAAACTTCAGTGCAAGCAAGAGATGCCCATACTTTTAGTAATTCATTTTTTTTTCACAAAACAATGCTTTTCATGTACAGCTATACATTAGACAGATTACAGTGTAAAGTCCGAATTGCTGTCAGCAAAAGTCACATCTTCAATAGCTGAATGTTTAACTCTTTTATTTTCCCCTTGAAGATTCATATGAAATGAAACATTTCAGAGGCAATGCTGCTCTTACGTCAGCTAATATGTTGCTCTCAATAATTGCTGAGATTATTTGTCAGGCTCGCACAACGTATCCTGTCTTAAGCTTGATTTTTCCATACATTTTAATGTTGTTCTTCAGAAAATAAAAAATAAAACACTCTTTTCAGTGATAAGTAAAAGCGTATTGTCGATTTTGGTGGACTTAGAAGAATTCCAAAACATCATCTATTTCCCGCATAGACCTTATTAAAAAATTCTCCAGAAGCGAATATTCCACTTACTGTCTATATCCACCGAAAATCGGCATTACACATTTACTTCTCAATGAATAGAGTTTCTTCACTTTTTTTTTGAAGAAAAACAGAAAAATTTATGTAAAAATCATGATTGAGACCGGATACGTTTTGTGAGGTCGATGAATGGACCTCACCATTTATTGACGGCAACATAGTGGCGCACCAAATAGCTGCCATTAAAAAAGTCTTTACGATTGTTGAATTGTGAGCTCTTCACACCAAAGCCAATGGCTCACCTGCTTAGAGTGCAACTCTGCAGTTGTACTATTTGCTTCATTCAGCGGTCATGTGCGACTTAAACGTCGATTTTTTATAATTCGCTCACCTTCTTTCATTGCTACAAAACACAATATATCATGTTGTGCACCATGCAAACATATTCATCATCAATCGCAAACGAAATATATATTTGTCGTTTACTTTAATCGCAGAAATCAATTCATTGACTCGTTTAGTGTTCACTAATCGACTCGTTCACCCATTATTTATAGTTCTAAACTTTTGCATTGATGCTCTCAGCAATTAATTTAACAGAAGTTAAAAAGCGGAAACGATAGCTGCATAAAGTGCGATAACATACCTTTAGAGATGAAACAGAGTAAGGCGAGCCAAATGAGACGCATCATAACCGAAACATTTGCACCTCAACGATTAAATGCCGCAATAATACTTAACTTTTGCTTTCTGAGATGCAGAGATTATGAGGCAACCAACAGATAAGAAATGCAGAAATAAGCAAATATTATGGAAATTGGATTCTGGCTGAACACTGCCAATCCGATTGTTAATGGAGTCTATTTCGAACGGATAGATTAGGTCACCCGGTCGTAGCACGTCGAGCAACGGTGGCAGCAAAAGCTCGTCACTTGTTTGGGGCACGCCTCTATCTCTTTTGGCCACACCCCATTCGCATAACGAAATGTTGTTGCTTCAACTACCGCTCCATCAAGCTATCCTTCAGTTCAACCGTCTTATGCGAATCTGCTTAAATGTAGCCTAATTAAAATAATTAAACCTGACGTAAATATGGAAGAGATGATACCGTATGATGGCGTCGAGAAAAAACAATTTAAAAAATGAACGTGTTTCATACTTTGTAAAGCACGAACGACGTAGACGAAAAGTCGAAAGAAGACTTCCTAAAAAGTGTTCATTAATTTTTAATTTACAAAAAGAATAGCTATATATTTTTTTGGTTCGTTTTATTGTCACACGATTCATGACCTCATAGTGATTCAGTTGACAGCGAAAACATGCAGAAACCTAGCAAGGGATGGTACAGAAAATCAGTAGCTCAATTACAGTATCAAATCAGAATGCAGCTATCGATTCCATTCACGGCAAAATTTTCTGAGTGATCTCCATATAAGAAAAAAATTTTTTCAAGACACATTGTTATTTATTTGGGAAGACAAAAGATTTCATTAATATTTTGATAATGAAAAGACGATCGCTGGTTGCTTCTTTTTCAAGATAAACCATAGCATTTCATGAGAAGTGAAAAAATTGAGGCCTGTACAAATGAGGCTCAAATCTCGATTATCCCACTATAATCAAGTCGCAATTAGGCTAAAACGGAGATTTTCGATGGTCGTTATCTGTATATAACTCTATATGTCAAAATATTACAAAATTGTGGCGAAGAATAGCCGGACACGATAAAATCTACTAGGAAGAACTAAGAAATAATTCGTTGAAGAGTTAACAAAGCTGATAGCATAACAGTTTGCACGTAATACAACAAAAGGAAAATTTTGGACGCCAAATTTTTAACGCACAAATGTGTTATTTTATATAAGAAGGATTTTGATCAGTTCTGATTACTGAAAGGAAAATAGCAAAATTAAGCCTTTTGAGTGAATTTCACTATAAAAATTACACATTTATTTTTTTAATATAAATATATAAGTCTACTTTTTTCTGGGAAATAAAGTCAAATTTCAATGTCAAATCTTTTATCTGCAACGAACAATGTCATCAATATTATCTTAGAGAAAACTGTCGAAGAAACAAAAGCAACACGGTCCATGCAAACGCAATTCGTGAGTTTCTATTGATTGGTTACAATGCACTATTCTTAAACAAACGAACGAGGTTAAACTGAAATCTTTGTGCGTCTATTTTTAACTTCTTCGCTATTCCAAATAAGCAAATATTTATTTCGCTTTCACATTTGTTTTTCACCATTTTTCAACCCTTTTTAGCATTGGTGGCCATTTCTCGTAATTTGTAGCCTTCCCATTTAACGGATCAATTTTTATATGTATATTAGCAAGCAAATGGAGACCAAAATGAGCTGCTGAATGCTTAAAAATTGACTCACTTGTGCTAAGCTTTTGCGGGTAACATGAAAAAACATAACATCATCACCATCATCATCATCGGAGTGTTTGTTGAATAAAAGGATGAGCGCATAAAAAGATTCCGAAAGAGACATTCACGTATCTGTGTAGAAAAATATGAAATTAAAAAACGCCAAAGTGGAATTTAAATTCGTCGCTAAAGAAAACTCACTGACGAAAATCCGTTGTACCAAAAGCTGCTATTTAGTTTTTTTTAAATTTTCTTGAGGCCACAAGTGTAGGCGATGATTTAATTGACACCTTCGCTGACTGCGCTCTCATAATCGCACATGTTCTTTTTTCTTGTCGAAATATTCGATGAAATTTTTTAAACGATACAAAAATATGAAAGTGCATATGCGAGTTAATCCGATCGCGAACGATCGAAATTTCTAAACTGGAGACTCGAAGAAAAGTTTATGCGAATTTTTCTGTAGAAAAAAGTGCGAACACTTTTGAAATTAAACGCGATCTCGAGTGCAATTTCAAAGACTAGCGACCTTTATTCCCTTTATTGCAATTTGCGATTTATAGCAAATCGGAAAGCATCGGAGAGGAGTGGCACGATATTTGCATTCCACAATTACGCTTGAAACCTAATAAACTCTCGAAAATAAAATTAAGAATGCCTAACTATGTGTAAACATTGCTTCTGAATCCATCATAAAGCATGCGATTTTGACGAGGAACTTTGAATCGGTGGTGATACAGTCAATACAGTCAGTGAACAAATGCTCATGAGGTCACAACTGTTTTTCCGAATCTTTCCCATTTGTTTGCTTGATATTATGTATTGCTCATTCGGAAATCATAATCTAAACTGTCTTTCAGGATCGATTTAATTTTCAACGTTCTTCATCGTATGAGCCCGTAATTCCCTGGAAGAAATTGAACTTGAGAGCAACTGTTCCCCTCTCCTATCAATTCCGCTTTTTTGCATGCCTCATAACTCATTCTGAAATTAAAGCACTCTTCCCAGCTTATCTGTGGAAGCCCTTGCTTTTTCATATGTAAATTGTATATTATATTTGGGAACCTTCACCGAGGAAGCTTATCTGGCTCGTGAGTTCAAACTGTGCAACTGATAAACCAACTGATAAATGCGTGCGTGTATGTATGTATATATATATATATGTATATATATATATGTATATATATACATATATATATATACATATATATATATATGTATATATATATATGTATATATATACATATATATATATGTATATATATATGCAGGGACACAGAATGTCCTTTGGTTGTAGCGAAAAGCGCATAAAATAAACGATTAAAGAATCTGCTAAATAAAGCGGGCACAAAGATAATCGGGAAGATGAATATTTGCAAAAACTGGCTTAAATACTTTATCCCAACTCTTAATCAATTTTCGTGACAACTTAATGAAAAGCACGAGAATTCGCTCCCTCGATAAATGACCCAAAATATTCAAACGCAGACAAAGAATGAGGGATGCTTCGCTATTTTAAGATTCTTTGGATGATCGACTTCTTTAAATGTACGTTAATTTAAACAGAAGTATGCAAAAGTCGTAAGTGGAGGGTTGCAGATTGATGAAACTGCCAGAAATTCAAAAATTGTCAAAATTTTGCGGCACGACGGAAGAGCAATTTGCTAAGCCATGAAAAGCCTCAAACATCTTGTTTGTGTCATACACGAATACATCGCATCAATCATTCGCTAAACGCTAACCTGTGTTTCGTATTTCAGTTTTTTTTAAAGTGCAAAATTTTAGGGCTTGTCAACGGAAGTGAGGACATCGTGTAGCGAACTTTAACTTTAGCGATCAACACTGATGGCCAGGGAGCTCATTTACAAGGAGAGTAATTTGAATCAGCTTGCTTACAACAGGATTTATTCATATCTTCTTGGTGGTAATATTTAATTAAACTTTTTATTCCAAACAGCGTTCGACATAAGCAGTATTAATTCGTTTTCCCATGCGTCTGAAAATCAACCGAATTTTTAGGCAGGTAAGGATGGTGCTATGAGACTCGAACCTAAGCATTTCTTGGTAATTTGTGTAACAATCAAAGCGAGGCAAAAACAATCTTTTTTTTTAAATTTTCAAACAATCGCTGGAAATTTCGAATTTCATGATTTACGTATGCAAGAGAACATTTTCAAGCACGGGCGAACGAAAAGAGTAAGAAAATTTTGATGCGATCAAACCAGGTCAAAAAATGGGTTTTATCAGTGCTTCTTTTAACAGTTATTGGTTTCTGTGTTGTTGGTCGGCTTTGTCAAGTCACTGACAGGCGACAGCGTTTAGACATAGAGAATTCCTTTAAATCGTACTGTTGGTACAGATTACTTAGAACGATTGTGTCACTGTTAGAGGTTGTTGTCGTTGAATTTCACAACACTATTATAAATCATACACAGGTGGAAATGCCACATGCGTGGATAATTCAATATAATGTAATGATTGAGCAATTGAAGGCATAAGGAACTATGGAAAATTGTACAGATAAACGGTGAAGTCGTTGCAGCTATCGGCTGTATGCGGCTCAGTTGTAAGGACAAAACGACTCAGCCTCACGGCTCAAACGTGTACGTCTCAGATGTGCGTGACTCAGCCGTAATGCCACAGACCATTCGCGAAAAATGGCACAACGAATACAACATCCTTTAATGGCTCTATTATTCGTGGTCTATACCCCGAAGATGCTTAATATCTACGGATCGAGCCGATTCTAATCATAGTGACTGGATGTGTTCAGAATGTGGCGCTATGATCTTATTCGTGGTCTATACCCCGAAGATGCTTAATATCTACGGATCGAGCCGATTCATAGTGACTGGATGTGTTCAGAATGTGGCGCTATGATATGTCCTCTTGGAATCATAATAAAACGATGAGATCATGTGAGACGAGAACATAATATTCTTGAGCGTAATAGAGCGACCCTAAAGCCAAATTTTCAAGCTTCTGCCTTGAGAAATTTTTTAACGTCTGGCCGGGGTATTTTCGAATCTAGCTTTAGTCAGTCTCATTTGAGACGTTCATTATCGGTGATGAACGTGAGAAAATTTTCAAACTCATGGTCAATGTGAAGCCAGTATGAAGCCAAAAGTGTTTTTGCGAGTTGCTACTAAATTTATAACGATCCCCCTGCACTTCAGTGGGTTTAAACTCGGTCTTTACCAGCCTCTCTTTCATAGGGAAATTAAATGAATACGTTAAATTATTAAATGTCTCACGCTTACTTGAAAAAAAAAAAAAGTTTATTTGTTAAAAACAAACGTAAAAGACACCCAAAGGTTCAACTATTCAGAACACTGAGATGCGTGATGAAAAAAAAAAGAAGAAGAGAGAAGGAAAGAGTGCAAACACTGCAGCGTTGTACACGGGAAGAAATATCACTGAACACATCGGTAAAATCCATAAGAGAAATAATGAATAGAAATAAATATTTTAAGGAAAGAACCACGGTATACACGTAAAGAGACTGCAAGTGATATTTAATTAAATTAAATTGTGCCCACTTTCCGTTTAAAATGCCATATGTTTGGTAAGAAAAATTTACCAGCGTACATTTACAACTGATAATATACTTTTCCATCACTCATTGTAATAAAAAGCTAAAAATTATTTAGCTTCTCGCAGCGAATGCAATCCTCAGCCTACTATGCGTGAACGGTAGGTCGAGTTGACGGATCACCATTAAACAGTAATGAAGGAAAATCTAATTTGACAAGTTTGTTTTATCGATAGAAATGGGCAATTCCCCGACCTTTGGTCGCAGTAAGCGATCAGCGTCATCCATCGTTTGGCATGCTGCGATTCCCTCGAGGCTTTGTAAAAGCTACAACCCTTTTATTATAGAGCCGTTTTATTAAATAGGGCAGTTTTCACCGCGAATAGAGCTCCGCATTTGAGCCCAAGAAAAATAAAACCTCCCGGGGCTCTGTTCGAAGTAATACGGTGTTCATTTATTGACGCGCATAGACTTGTCTCTATGCTGATTACTGTAATGGACATTTGATTAACAAACAATGAATTCCAGGCTTTCATGATTTGATTTGTTTATTAGGTGTCACGTTGATTTATTAGGTGTCAGAGATTCAGGAGTTTCGTTTGGCTGGTAAGTGCTGTGTTACGTGGACGTAGGAGATATGTAATTGCTTGTGATAATTATGGCACAAGAGCTATACAGATAGCAGACATGAGGAATTGTTATTTCAAACTACAATCTAACCATTAAGTAACGGTGTTTTTGCTGGCATCATGCTCACAAGTGACCTGTGCGCCACGATTTAAAATCGCGTCCTTTGAATGCGTGCCTCGTTTTTGTTGCTTTGACGGGCATCCCAAATCTGCGTAATGGTTCAGGAGTGTGATGGTTCTCGTGCTTGCTAGTTGCTTAAGACGATGCATGCTAACTGCGGGGCCAAGTCTATGCCGATTTGGTGTCTATCGGATTTCGTCATCGATAGGCGATCGGAGAGATGCTTCAGCGATTTTGAAGCATGCACCGCACAAGTTGTCGGCAGCTGCGATCGTTGAATTAGCTCCTAAACGAGTGCAACCTTATCTTAAGCTGATGAGGGTTGACAAACCAGCAGGTTCCATTGACCACTTGCTTTCCATATTTTCATTTTGTAAAGTTTCAAATTATTTGTTATACTGTTGCTGTTCATAATCCATATTGGTGGACAAATCAGTTTCTTGTGTACATCTTTTTAGGGAAGGGAGGGATGCGTTCTTAGGGACGAAAGGCTTCCATGGAGCATTTTAAGTGCGGTTCCCGTGATAAGTTGAATACAAAGTGATGAGGTGATCAGCCTATATAAATGTGTAGGCGTATCTGCGTGATGTTCCAAATCGACCATCCCAAAAGGATCAAGTGATGGAATTCGAAAGCAGTTCGTCTCAAGCTTAACTTCCACAAATAATTTGGGGAAGTTGCAGTGAACTTCTGTGTATGTTGTAGGTACTTGGCTGTTGTATTGGCCATGTACATGGTCAATAGCACTTGCCTCACCGCCAGGTATGCTACCAAGTGTGTATATGTTGGCGTTATTCGGCGCTGGCGCCTTTTTCATGCGGGCTGCGGGATGCATAATTAACGATATTTTTGACAGAAAATACGATATGAAGGTGAGCGACAAATTTTTTTCCCTTCTGGCCATTTACTCGGTCTTACTAATGTATTCATATAGTAAGCTGAATGAGTTTGGCAGAAATCAACCTTGGAATTTTTATATTTGCATATATTGCACAGCTTTGCATATATTGCACAAATCAACATATTGAAATATTGCACAGCTTCCCTGTGGGCAAGACTTGAACTTATACATGTGCAAGACTTCCTTCGCCGTTCGCAAAACGTTATACATATTGGCCGCAATTTGTTCTCGGTTGGCCGCTTCTTACATTATTTTTTTTTGCGTCCGCCCCGCCTATGCATCGACTTATTTGCTTTCCCATTCTCTCCCTCTCCCTCTCCCTTCCTCTCTCTCTCTCCCTCCCTCTCCCGTCATATCTTTTTGTCTTTGTTTTTGTAAGCACTCTAAGCATTCCCTACTATTCTCTTGTTGCTAGCTAGTGCTCACTGTAATTTTTTGTAGACTGTGTGAGTTTCTAACGATTTTTAGAGCTTTAATTTTTCATGATGAGTTTTGGCAACGTTCCGCAGGAAAAATCCTTCAAGATTTGCTAAACTGCTTAGTTTAGTTGAATAAGTTGTTAGCCTTACTTCTATGATTTCGGTTTGTCAACGATTTAGTTTGAGGTCTAGGACCGTCCTTTAATTTTTTATATTCCTCCAGTGGAGGTTTTAAGCTCGCACTGTTGTAACTGCCAGCTTCTTGCTTCTTTTCGGTTTTGTCGCTTTTCATTTCAAAACTGTCCTCACAAAGGGACATGAAATAGCATTCGTTAGACTGTAGTACAGGTTGTGGTTGTTTGACTGTAGTACAAGTTATAGTTATTCGACTCGGGTACAGATTGTGCTCGTTGGGCAGTATTCGCTTTCTTGATATCGCTATGCTTAGTTGAACACATTCATTGCTGCCTTGAATTTTCACTTTATACTTATTTGCTCCTCTCGCTTTTTTTTGACACTTCGTATGCTCATCAGCGTGTGTGCAGTTCCCAGTTTTACACTTCTTCCAGAAATGTATAGCTTTCTGTGTAGTCGTTGGCGCACAGCGAATGATTTTTGTGGAAATAACCGTACTTTATTTATAGGGTATCCTGAAAAAGCATACATCAACATTTTAGGATAATTCAGTTTACGAATTGCGCTTTAAAGGGCAATTGTTTACGTTTCATGGATTTCGACTGCACGCTATTGAGAAGTTCAAGTGTCTATTTTCTCTTCTTTAAATCTGAACGCAACACACAGTCTTTTCGAAAGAAGAAACAATCATTTGCTAAGCGTCATAAATGCTGACATTTTCTTTTATGTGTGTGCTTTAAATGGGCATTTTGCATTTCTCTACCTGTAATATTTTTTGCTACTAAAGGTTTTCCGTTTATATCGTTCCTGTACATGTGCAATCTTTTAGAATACCTGGTGAGCGAAAACCATATAGTTCTCAATAGAAGCTTCTTTGAATAAAGGCCCAATTCCTTTGGTACTCCATTGCAAGAATCGAGCGTCGGTACGTTCATAGACTTCACTCGTTTGTGAATTGAATGTTCACAACTCGATGATTCCTAATACAAGGCGAAACGCGTTTCGAATTTCTGTTAAACTCCATCTGAAGCAGGAACGCTATAAGCCTCAGGGCGTGTGTTAGAGGCAGTAACATATGTGAGTGTCACGTTTGTTATTTTTAAGAACACTTAATCCATTCTAATTAAAAACAGTCGCTTAGCGTATGAAAACAGCTCTCATTTAATATAAGTTGGTGTGTACTAGTGGCGGACGCATGTTTAGCGGGAAGGACAGTGGAGGCTAATCTTTTCCTCTTTTAGTTTCGTTTTCAAAAGATTTTATGCTGCGGTTTTTCTTCTTTTTCATAGTCGCTTTTAAATTAATTTTTCAAAATATTGTGCGATTAACTTCTCGGCAAGATTCTCGAGAATATTCTTATTTTTCTTATGAACGTTTCTATATTATTGATCAAAGCCCATACATTACTACTTATAGGTGGTCCATAAAACTTCCCAAAGCATTAACACTGATTTTCTGCTATATGGAGCAAACTCACTGCTTAAAAGATTTTAAATCCTCTCGTTTAGGGGTCCTCTTGCTCAGATTTAAAAAAGGAAAGGAAAAGTGTCTTTCTACCATCTTTTCCCACCGACTATTCTCTCAAGTGCACAGAAAGGCGATTTTTATTTCTTGCGGATTCAGTAGGATAACTGTTTGCTATTGGGGAGGGGTGGGAGGCTTAAGAGACGATCCCAAGGCGCTACGAAACGAAAATTATGGGGAACTTGGAATTGTTTTACTGATCTACTCGTTCTAACCCCGTCTTCATTCATTGATGCTTCTCTACAGATTCTTCAATTGCTTCCCTATTTTAGCGTAAACGTTGAAAGTCGACGGAATGGAAAGTTCACTTCAGCTTTTTCGTGAACACTAGTATATAACTGAATTTTATTGATATATTAAACTGCATTGCGTGTTTGTTCGTTTTGTTATGACGTCACTAATTTGTTCTCAGCTAGAAGGCATAAAAGGGTTAATAGGTGCATGCTGTATGGTGCTGTTTCAGGCGCAACTCTCAATTGGGGTGTACTGATAGCGTGGTCGCATCTCGCACCCAATGAGCTTAATACGGTGATCCCACTCTTTATTGCCAACGTATTGCACACTGTTATTTACGATACTATTTACAGCCATCAGGTACTGCTCAGTAATCAGCGTTCTCTTATTCTCTTCTTTGCGGCTTGTCGTCAGTATTCGTTTTTGGCTCAGAATTTCTTAAAATATTCGTCAAGTTTGTTTGATAGAGCTGTACATTTCATTAGAATTATTTGCATATGGTTTTATGTATCTAAATGATGAGTTATGCGCTCGCCGGCCCTCTCTCCCTTTTTTTTGTTGGTGATGCTCACTTACATATGTGCGCAGCTGTTGTCGTGCAAGACCGCAGCTTGTTTTGCAGATCAGTTGCACGACCTGCTTTAATGATATGCCAGACGCTTTCAGTCGGTAAAATTAATATTTGCTATTTCTGCGTCGAGTAGAACTTGTGAAACTGTTTTCCAGTCATTGATGAGGTTAGTCGTCATACGAATTCTAGGCTAGTAGCGTATAATGCTTCACACTATGAAGAGGATGTGCGCTGATGGGATTTGTAAAAGTTCCTAAAGAGTCAAATACGGCACGTCTTCGGTAAGTGCATATTGTCAAGATCTGCGGCAGTAATGCTTAGACAGATCATCTGTGCTCTTTTCTTGTTCTCAACCCGAACCATTGTGCCGCATAACTCATGATAATTCCATCCTCTCCCTCTTTCCTTCCCCCCACACCGCAATATCGATGATACTGTAGGCCAAGATTGGACAATTTTTTTTTGGTTTTTCTTCATACATCATGCCCGAAATTTCTTGCCCTTTTTTTGCTTGAGTCATTATTGCATTGCACGTTGATGTGGCTGACGCTTTTTCTGAGTTTTTTTGTGGTGTTTTTAGCGATATAACAGCGTTATTGTTTGTGATTTGGAGTGCGTTTAAGTATGCGTATGCTGCACCGATTTGGGTGTTTTATGGGAAAAGCAAATGTTTTTAAATAATTCTTTGAACAGCTTGTTGAATAATTCTTAAATACTCCTCAATTGTTGAACCTTCGGTAGCAGTCTGTGAATGAAACAATTTGCCCGTAAGAGAGCCTTGAGAAGGAGATTGAGGTCCTGTACTAAAATATCCATTTCTCGCTTCTGAGCCAATTTATGCGCGATTATCTGAAGCCTAAAATTTTCCGTACCATTGTTTCTGCTGCGAAAAAGTATCCGCCGCAAAGACAGAATCGATGGCAGCATGGAACACTTTTTGTGCACTTTGCAGGAAACTAATTCAGTTTTTTAATATTTTGCAGTTCCAATTGACCTTGGATCTTTGCGCCTGATTGCAAGTAGTTTTGTATGTTTATGTGACCAAACCGTTTTGATGATGATGAGGATGATCGAATCATCCTCCACGCCATCCAAACGGTCACGAACCATTTGGATGGCGTGGAGGATGATGCCCACATGTGGTTGAGATCGCAAGCTTTGTTCAACTGGTTGACCCGATTCTTGAAAAATAAGGTTGCTGAATAGGGAGAAGGGCGACTCATGATCACAGCCTCTGTCTCTCCTTCCTGTTTTCCTCTCCTACTCCTCCCTCTCCTCCTCCTCCCCCTCCTCCTCCCCCTCTCCCCCTCCTCCTCCTCCTTCTCAGTACAAACCAACGTTGGTGTTCCGGCATAAATTTTCTAAGGGTGAGCGAGACGCTTAGCACATCTTTCTTCACTTCGACGTCTTTATGAACAAGTTGTTTCATCATTCAGTGTTTTGTCTTTTTCCGCACTCTTCCTATCTCCCTCTTTCTTTCTTTGTGAGTATGCTTACGGCTTACTGTTCCTGATTCGATGCATAGGCGGTGGTTCTTTCTCGTAACGCATGCGATCTATTGATGTTATTTTGTGATCGGTCGATTGCTTTGCGAGTTTTCACTCATTATTTTATTTAGCATGAACTGCTATTGCCCCTTTATTGGCTGGATTGTAATGCTTCCAATTCAGGTGCTAATTCCGGGAGTATTGCTTTGAGTCGTTTTCGTTTCCTCTTCCCGTAACTGTTGAGGGTGGAGGGAAAGATGGCGTTTTATATGGCAACTGCTTATTCACATATACGCTTCGCTGTAAAGCATTTTCTTGCGAAACAGTCATCGAATAAGGCGAGATTTTTAAATAAATTCGGATCAAATGGCGTTATTCTGCGTTTGGACTTGAAATTTGTAGGAAATCGTTTTGGAAAATTTCAAACATTTTCACGAAATATTTTTTGAAGTACAGCTAGATTAGACGAACTGTTTGAAGAGTGCATCGTTATCGTCAATTCTGTGATAGGTGAATGGATTTTCAAATTTTCTTATTACATTTTGTTTTAGATATTCAATTTCGGAGTGTATGTGGTGGCTATATAACAAGCATTACAACTAAATAATTGGTCCAGTTTCTCTTTCTTCCGGACCAGCTGTTTTCTGTTTCTTCTTAAAATCTTTCTTTCTCCTTCTTGAAATTGATGCTATTTTCGCGTTACCTTACGAACGAATGTCGGTACGGTAATGCGGAAATATAAGTCGTCATTGGCGTCCCGGCAAAAATTTCCTACATGGGGAGCGAGATATTTCGAAAGACAATCGAATTTACGCGCAAACACAAAACAGAGTTGGCGAGTTTGAAGAAGAAAGTAGTGGAAGACTCGAAAGAATACGTCAGAAGAGCAGAAAAATAGTTTTAAACAAGTTTGAAGCTGATGTAATCTCTACAGTTGTTCTACTGCTCTAACTAGTCGGAGGAGTTCTTGTGGTTCCAGCTAAAGGGGAAGGGTCGTTCCACTTTTACACTCCTAGCGGACATCCGTACGTGCCAAATTAACAGGATTGTTTGATTGGCGTTGTAAGCTTGTTGTTATCTTAGCTGATGTTGTATAGCTGTGCCATGGTTTTTAGAATCATTGATAGCAATATTTTCATCATATTGCATTTTACCCTACTGTTAATCACACAGGAGGGCCCACCCATAAAGCACATAAAGCGTTGAATTCAAACACCGGCAGCTGTAGCTTTCAGCCTTCCAGAAGGGAGACTTAGTTCGAATGAGAGTCGGAATAATTGAAGAGCGGAGGGAGAGAGAGGTAGGCAAAGTAGTATCTGCAAGAGGAGATGAGGAGTTTGCAAAGTATCGTTTCTAGGAGGATTGGGGAGTGAGAGGGGTGTAAGGTGAAGTTTCCAAAGGAGGGGGGGGGGGGGGTTGGGAGTGGGAGGAGGGGACTAGATTTGAGGAAAGACCATGCTTCAGGAGATTTTGAGTGGGTGAACTGAATTTTAGAAGGAGGATAAACTGGAGTGGTTGACGGATTGTTCTGCCCGATCCTGTGAAGGGGTGATTGAAGTCGAGGGTTTATGGCATTTTCTCCGTATTAGAGGAGCTCGGCTCACTCAAAGCGCTTCCCTAAATGGAAGAACTATTGCACAGTTACGCTGAATATTGTGTTTATGTTGTGATTGTGAACTGTGCCAAGCAGGGCTGACGTTCAATTGGGGCACGGTGCTAGGCTGGACTGCCGTGCAAAATGATCTCTGTGTGGGCATCGTTGCGTCACTCTATGCGTCTGCTATCGTATGGACGCTCATCTACGATACAGCTTATGCGCATCAGGTCTTTCCCACCCAACCACGTATCCGCACACACAGCATGGACCACCTACTCTCCTAAGTTTATTTTTCATGCCAACAACTCGCGCCAAGAATTTCCGGTCTCTTAAAGGGAACACAGAGTTTACAGCATGGTTTTTTTGCGCCTACGACATTTAATACTTGGATCTTTGCTATTTTCTGTGTTTCATCTATAACTTAGTCGTTTTGGCCACATAACGAAAATTGTGCGATTTTAGAATGCATCGTTTTCAGTTTTGGAAATTGTGATGGGTTTTTCGGTTAAACATAATTTCAGTTATCAAGTGAAACATATGCCAGAATGTGATGGATACATAGTGTGGCGCGAATTGGAGGTATTGATCTAATGCACTCTCATCCAATCCCAACTCTTGATTTATGGAGGCACAAGCTAGTGAATTCATATTGGATGAGAACACTCACACGACTTTTTTTTTTGTTATATAGTTTGAACCACACCGCACACATGCAGACACACAACACTATTCGTTGTTGTTATAGTTAGCATGAGCAAAAATGTGCACTACACAGAGCATCTTCATTTAGCTTGATAGCTGCTATGTTCTGAATTTCTTTTTTTTTTCATTTTCCACTTGCACTACACCAATGGTCGGTATAGCTTCAGTTGCTTTATGATATTTGAAGTTATATAATAGTTCATTTTATTTTCCTCACAAATTTTTCTTTCAATTAAGCGCATGGCTTTATGTTTCTTCCGTCTAACTAACCATAAGTCTTTTTTTTTTTGGATCAGACCCTTGCGTATAATTTGTTTAGCATGTCCGATGATGATTTATTTTAAAAAGAAAAAGAAAACTTGTTTTATGCGGATGAATTTTAGTCTCAGCTTGATTTTAAAATTGTTTGACTCTGAGCCAGTGCAATCAAAAACATACGAATAATATATGAGCTTATTGTTATTAGTCTTAAAACAGCAGTGACTTAAATTATAGGCGAACATTTACATTAGTGATTCTTCGATGATAATATTTGATAGCGAATATAAAAAATATGCGTTAATCACCATTCTGCAGCACTATTGTTTCATTGGGAACCGTCTAGAAATGGTTGTTTTTTTTTTTTTAATGTGACCTCTTTTTATGAATCTTTTTTCTTTTAAAAACCTAAAAAGCGAATTGCGTGAAAATTTTATAAAATCTTTCTTTTCAACCTTAATTATGGGAGTTGGGGACTGCCAACTTACGAAACGAGTTTTATGGTTTAAAAAAGGGAAAAAAACATTTGTTCAAGATAGGTGATAAAGTGGAAATACGGAGGTATAGTAGGAGATCTAAGCGTACGAAAATCATACGTGATAGATTTTGAAAGACGTTGAAGCGCTATTTTACATCAGATTGAGGCAGTATAGAGACGTTTCGTAAGCATGCTAGAGACTATCTTAAAAAGAATAAAATCTTTCAGTGGAAAAAAGGCTATTTGTCAGTGTTGAATTTATGCTAGTTTAACGGTACTGTTAACTTTCACTTTCACTCTTTTAAATATTGGTTAGCTATACTCAGTAGTGTTTTTCTTTTCTTGATATGAGGCTTCAGAATGTGTATAGGCTTTACGGATGAGAGCAAATGTGCCGAAAGCTTTTTGCTGAAATTCTCGGGCATGTTTATTGTGCAGCATAGGTTGCTATACTCATGGTCATTGAAGGTTATGCAGCGGTCTGTGTAGAGTTTTGCTCATTTGAAGTTGCTTTGTGGAGAATTGGACAGTAAATGGGTTCTGTATGGGGGATAGAGGAAACTACTTAAGCAACCTGAACTGCTGAACTCATTTACATTTTTTTGCATTGGCTATGCTAACCTTTCTCAGGGAATATATCACGCTAAAACGCGTATTACTATCACTGCATATGTGTTCTGAATAACGGCTATCCGGTGCTATAAACTTCGTCCTTTTATGTGCGGTGTTGTTGTTGCGTTCATTAGTTTTCATCACTCTCCCTGCTAACATTGTTTGAGATCCCATTCAGTTTTAAAAAATTCCTGTCTTTGAGTCCACTCAAGAGCAAAAAACGAATCGATTTCGGAGCTGTTAGTTCATTTTGATAGAAATCGATAGAAATTTAAAAAGCCTGCATAATTTATTTCGAGAGGATTCTGTGATCTGAATGGGAAAATGTGGGTGACCGAAAGTTCAGAAGACGAATATAGCCTCAGTTGATGTACCCTTAAACACTACACTTTTCGCTAACTTTAACCCTTTTTTGACTTTGCTGCTTCATCCTAACTCACTCTCATCACAAACAACGATTAGTTTTATCTTTCATTTATATCTGTAGTTTAGGAATTGTACTGAGACTTATTTTTTCGGTACCACCGTGTGTGCTTCGACGCATGGCACCGTTTGAAAGGAAAGAAAAGGAAAATGCAACTTCATATTTTATTTAAGACAATCAAGATTTATTCCAGCTCTCGGGCCTAAGGTGGAGAAAAAGATAATTTCTTCTCGTATGACAAAAGTTAAGGTGATTCCTTCAGCAAAACCTGCCGACACCAAACGATCGCTTATCCGTTTTGATTAGGAGATTTTTCTATACAGTTTGCGCCGTCCTCCCTCTCTGTTGCCTCCTTCCCCCTGTCCTTTTCCCTTGCGTTCCTATAAACGGACGGTGGTCTATTGCTTCTCATAAGAGCGTCGAGTCATGCACGGCGGGACTTTGTAGGAGATGCTTGTCTAAAATGATGATCCGGAGATTAATTTCAGGATAAGGCGGATGATATAGTGGCTGGTGTGAAGTCAACAGCACTCTTGTTTGGTGATAGTACGAAATACTGGCTTACTGGTTTCGCTACGCTAATGGTCTCAGGACTCACCGTAACTGGTGCATTGGTTGGCCAAACATGGCCTTACTACTGTATGCTGGGCGCTACAGCTGCTCAATTGTCGTGGCAGATCGGTACGCTGAAAATCGACGAGCCGGATGACTGTTGGACAAAGTTCAGATCTAATCAGGTATCGCTTCCAATTTTTTTAAATTAAAACAAAAGGTATAGTTTCGTTGTATATGCGAGTTACGGGCCATGGAAATCGTACTGAAATTATGAGTGATGCGCACATCGCTGGTGAACAGTAAATTAAGAAGAAATATCGGTTCATATCCGACTCATAAACATCGTTCGTATGAACAGCGATATGACAAAATCCTTGTAGGAGACGAAGCGTGAGCAAGATATCGAAGGTGAGATGTTTTCTGCGAAACAGTTTTGGAAACAGTGAAGTTTTCCACAATTTTTTTGAGGTTCGATATGAGGTAACCAAATGGACGAAAGAATGGTTTTAATAAAGTAAGCCACATTTGTTAACGGCTACGAACATTCGGTGGAACGTGGGGGGGGGAGGGGTTGGACCGTCCTCAGAGAGCTTGATTGAAAGGGAACTTCTTCAAATCTCAATTTTTGGCTTTTTTTTTTGAAAATCTCCCTGTCTTCTGTGCAAGATATGTAACAAGTGGTCATATATTGTGCTATTTTTTCAAAGTAGACAATTATGATCTCATTCAACGTGAATAATTTTTCCAAACACGACGTGAGCCATGAGGCACATAATCAGATCTGTTCACATTCCTTTCCCCCCTCGCCCGCGTCGTGTTTGGAACTGCGGATGATACTGCTGCTTTAGCATTTGCATGGGTGTCACAGTCATTATAAATTGCAGTGGCTTGGTGCGATGCTATTCGTGGGAATTGTAGCCGGTAATTTGCTGAGGAAACAGGAACGAGAAGAAGAGGAACAAGAACAGCATAGACATCTATCCGCTCAATGAGCGCAGTGACCTTAGTGTCTACTTAGCTTAGAGTGTCATCAAATGGAATTTAATGATTGACAGCCATTCCAATCACTGTTTTCTAGCCGATTATTGGTTTTTATGAAGTTATGCGCTAAGGAAGTCCCAATAATTTGTGCGTGACTTCCTTGCACGTCTTGGCGAACGTAATCACTCAGTGTTTTATATTCAATATTCGCGCTTTCAAACAAAAGCGACTTAAGGATTGTCCCTCGAAATGAGTTGCCCATAAGCACAGATATGCACATGTTCGTTATCTTTTGATACTGCCATTTTATTATGGATTGTTCGTATTTTTGTGCAAGCAGGCAGGCGCAAATATGATTAATGAGGTAAGCAGTAAAGTTTGACGACGAGTAGTGATGCAATTCAGCAAAAGATTTTTTGAACTTCTTGTGTTGTGCTATTGTACGTTATTCAATTTTTATGGGAACAAAACTCCCCAGAAAAAATTTGGCAAATCGGATAATTAATGGAGGTAAAATACGATATATTTTCATTGTTAGCAGAAAAAGCACTGTGCAGTAATTATAATAAACTGCGATGTACTGAAATAAATTACTGGTGGTGAAGCGTGTTAGGTGGCAAAACCAAGCACCACTCCATCAAATTTTCCAAAAAAAAGAGGTTTGTTATAGATTGTCATTGTATTGAATAAAACTTTGTTGACGCGTAAACACTCTAAAAGCCTTTGCACAAAAAAAAGCAAAAAATCCGAAGTGCTGCGTCTCATTTCGAAACGTGGTCACGCCCAAATTACCGTCAAATAAACCGTTGCAAGTAGTTGAGTCTGAGAGGTAGTAGATTCGGGACGGTGATCACACTGTACGCGTAATGGGTGAAACGAGTCATCTTAACACTGGTGAGACCTAAAATGGACCAAGACACCGCTTAAGTTTCTTCATTATGGAAAATTGGGTACTCTATCATTTCTTTACAGAAGCAATTGACAGCTTCTTGAAACTTACCCGCCACTGCAGCAAAATGCGTAAGGCGAGACTGCGATGCTTACGAGACATCGGAAACGAAAGGTATTTCGCGACCCACTTCTGACATTTATGTGGACCGCCTCAAGCGATTATCCCGGCCATTATGCCTTATTTCCGAACGTATTTACGCCCGACAATTGTTTCTTCTTAGATCTGAGTGCTATTACACACCCGGAAACTATACCTGGACGACGGCATGTTTCATTTAATTAACAGATCTTTTGCTACAAGATGCAATCCAATACCGTTACATGAAAGTCCCTTTTATAGCGAACAATGCTCACCAGCTCGACAACACGTTAAAAATTTGCGTTTTGTAATCGCTTTCTCCAGAACCTCAATTTTCAAAAAGTTTGATCCAGTGCATTTGGGGGTCTTGGTATGGGATAACCTTTATCCCTTCCCCATCGAATTCCCCTCTGATTGAATCCACAATCAACGAATGTCCGAATTTACGCTTCTACCTTTAGGCATTTACCAAGACGTGCAGTTTCAATGTGAAAATAAACGCAACTCCACCAGAGCATGTTCGTCGTACAACTGATATATACAAACACATGAAATGCATAAAAGTGTGTAACCAATGAAGTGAACGAAGCACCGAGAAGAAACACTTCATTGAGGTTGCTCTTTCTGTTTCAGACAAAGTCGCGCAATCAAACCTGACAGCTGTAGAAGGGAAGCAACACCTTCCACTGCGCGAGCATGGCAAAGACCGATCTCCTGAAAGTGAGTGGTCTACAGAGTGCTGCTGGTTTGGCTGTACAACGATTAAGGCGGTGTTAGAACACTAAGCAAAGGCTCAAATGATGGCGTCGTTCTGCATATAGTTGCATCCCATCGGCTATGTTGCTCTTGGCAATTCATTATTTCAAAAGTGCAAATTTTGTTTCTTTAATGCAGATATGTTTATGCCGGAGTACTTACGACAGAGGAAGGACGAACACCTACACGAAATGCATGGGTGGTTAATGTATCAAATTATTTCGTACGTGATCTGGATATAGTTATCTCTCCCCGCCCCACCCCCTTCCTCCCGCCTGTGGGATAACCCACTCATTGTCGACGCGCCTGCTTATGAAGATAAGACATACTTAGCTGTGCTGCCAGATAGCGTAGAACTCCAGTTAGTTGCTAATCAGCTTAGGATAACAAAGCGTAGAACTCCAGTCGGTTGCTAATCAGCTTAAGATAGCAACTAACTGCATGATCATTTTCTGAGTGTTGTTGATGCTCCAACTAATCGCATGATAAACAATTTCAATGAGAGTCTGAAAAGGACAAACAGCGCTCGAGAACCTTATTTGCAAAAACTGTGTGCATATTTTTTTATTACGGAAAACTTGCTTTTATTAGCACAAATATTTTCTCATCTCTCTTCACACTGTCAAAGAAGCGGTCCTCTCCAGAAAAGAAAACTCGAAAGAATAATCTGCAAACGATTTGGAAAAAAATCTTAAGTGAAAACCAATATGAAAAAGCTAGTAGTACTTGTTCGCCTTCTCTTGCCCTTACCATCATATATAGCCAACAAAGGAATTTAAACTCTAAAAAACAAAAAAAAAGAAAAACGTCCGAACCTTGATGTATTCCAACTTCAGATATTCGGGAATATTCGCAGTCTTGCAAACGCGAAATGTGTTCGAGAGGATATCCTCCGAAGAGTATCCCATCTTGTATAAATCCTGAATTATTTCGTTTGCCTCGTAGATTTTCTCCTGCACACATAATTCTAACATCTTCTTTATCATTTCCGGATGCGGTTCATCACATACCTTAACAAATAAATAACTCATTCATCATTAATAAATGACTCATTCATCATTAATAAATGACTCATTCATTATTCGACTTGCAAAGTTTATTGCTGAAAATTGCGATTTAAACAATCAAACGCTCTAGTTTCAAAACAAATTTTATTAGTTGACGAGTACTCGTATACTCTTTGTAAGCATTTTTAGACGTCGACTTTTTCATCGAAAGAATCAATTTCTCTTAAAAGGAACCTTTGACGCCTCAACAAAAAGATGATGACTGAAAGTTTTGCGAAATAGAGCAGAGGAAAAAAACGTTTCAGGGCTACTCACTGTGTGCATTCCCATCCTCTAAGAAGCACAATGATAGACTCAGGAAGACTACCTCAGTTGACAATAAATGATACCAGCTTTAAGGGAATAAAGAGCAATTTTATTATTTATAGATTTAAGTGCTGTTAAATACCTTAAAGACATTCTCCGCAGTGACTCGTTCAAAACCAGCAACGGTACACTGAAGATTGTTGAGTGCCTGAATTTACAACAGTAGCAGAATACACTTCATGTTTCGGAACCATTTATTTTATTTAAGGGCGCTAATTTCGACGAAAAAATCAAATTAAAGGTGCGGCCAAATTTTTTTTATATTTCGGAAATAATTCTTTGCTTGCAGATGCAAATGGCGGTATGACATTCACAATAACCATGAAGGTTTTTTCCAGTTTTTAAAATAAACACTATGAGAGTGTCTGTCATGCTTAAAATACGTAAAAGACATTCGCAGTCCGAACGTTTCCACCTTAAAAGCGTTAAAATTTTATTTCGTATACATGAATAAAAAAGTTCTTCCACCATAAACGAAGGACGTCTCTAATGCCGCTCATCTATGGAAGCAGACCTTCAAAAAAGGTCGATACGATATGGATTCTGTTCTTTTCTTTTCTTTTTTTGAACCTAGAACAGGTAATTCTAACTGGGGAGTCAAAACAGCATCAAAGATGAGGCAAAAAAAACAAGGATTAAAAGAACAAAATGAGATTTTACTCTGACATAATTTGAAAACACCGGATTTAAAAAAAAAGGTTTGGTAGAGGAAAAGCTTGACAACCGCCTTGACAAGAAGGACAAGAAAGAATCTCACTTGTCGCATATCACCTTGCGCGGTGAAGATCAGCGCATCGATTCCTGAATCGTCATAGACGACCTTCTCATAATCGCACACTTGTAGAAGGCGTGTCGCTAGCTCTTCGTCCGTTAATTTGGAAAAGCGCAGTATCGCACAGCGCGACTGGATCGGCTCTGCAACATGTACAACTCATGAACAGCTGCGCAAAAAACTTGGGAAAACTCGATATTGCAAACGTTTACGGTCCACTCCTCCCTTCCCCGAATTTCTACGCGTCCGTTGAATACCGCATTTATTGGCAGCCGAATTTCGGCAGATAAAGCAACTATGTAGACAGTCATGGCCTTTCGGAATAAGAAATGGATTGCGCGTGATGAAACGTTCTTGAAATTAATGAAGCATACGTTGACTGTAAATGTCTGAAAGTTCGCCTAACGAAACGAGAGAACGCTAACCTATAATCTTGTCAGATTGGTTGCAAGCGAGTGCAAATCGAGTTGTCCTGCTGAACACCTCCATTGTTCTACGCAATGCCTGCTGTGCACCTTCGGTCATCGAGTCAGCCTCATCAAGAATAATTATCTTATGCCGACCCTCCGGCAAAGATACTTTCGTCTGCGCGAAGCTCTTGATTTTATTGCGCACCACATCGATACCTCTAAAACTATGACTGCTCGGTGTGCACCAATCGCATAAAAAAGAGCTTTGCAAAATCTGTGCCGGTCTGAGCTAATTTCTTCTTCTCTAACCAATTCTTTATTGTTTGCCACGGCGAAAGAATGCATTAAATGCCTCCGAAATTATGACCGTTCATCGTGATTCCTCTTTGTATATTGCCTTAGCGTATTCTCGTCGTAAGTAAGCTATTCTGTTGCGAGCAAGCAAGAAACGCTGTCAAATTTAGGGTTTCCCAGGTTCGACTCCGTAATAAAATAGGCGGAATCTTTCACCTCTTCAAGGAATCAATGAATTTTTGGTGATTCGCCATCGAATTAAAACACTCATTCGGTGATGATTCGACAAATCCGAGGTACCCCTGCCGATAGCATTTCCTCTTTGGAAATTTCCATCGTCGGAATATCTCCTCAACGAGTCAGGATCATGAGCTTGTTTGGTGGATATCAACTTAAGAATAATTAAACAATGTAAAGCAGATAGAAGCGTGGAACGAAAGTGAAAACCTGTCATCTGACGCGTTCAGTTCAAGGCATGCCTCCCTCAACTGCGCACCGAGCAATTCTCTTGCTAACGCCCAGATACTCGTCGTCTTACCGCATCCTGGTGGACCCTACAAAAAAGCGCAGCCGGAATCCTTGAAACTGACCACGCTCCCCACCTCTCCTCCCGCTTTATAAATGGTTTTCTTCTCGAATATACGACCGTATCCAATTTTACGAACAATGTAAGCCCAGTAACTTACTTTCGAGATTAGGCATTCGAAAGTTCTCTTTATTTTTGTGCATGTAAAACTGCAATAAACTCGTTTTATTCGTTCCGAACTCGGGTTTTCTTTTTTCCTTTCACATTGCCGATAGAATGATCTAGCGAGAACGTTCAGTTAGTTTCAAAGAGATAAACGTTCCAAAATAAACATTACAATGACTGCCTCCC
>JPKZ01002087.1:96897-107284 GCA_000803305.1 Toxocara canis | reverse complement strand
GCAGCTGTTCAACTCTCTTTTAACTGATCGACTAGAAACTGTCGACTTCTTCAAAATCTCGAAAATGGAATAACAAGACCAGCTTTCAGTGACAGGCAGAAAGTGAATTTCCGCGAATTTTGCCATACGGATAAGGGGGAACGAAACTGTGGCAGGATTCTAGGCAGTAAACAAAACGAATCGTTTTCACGATTCTGCAAAATGTTGAGATGGCGTAAAAATTGACGAACGTTTTATTCTTTCATCAAACTCGACCAATTCAGAAAAAAAAAAAGTTTACCGATATAATAATATTTGGCAAATTGCCCTGTTTCGCGAACAATGCAAGCCGTTTTATTGTCGCTTTGTTGCCGACCATATCCTCTAGCTTCTTTGGCCGATATTTTTCGATCCTAAAAACGGAAAGCATTTTAAGCTTTAATGCTTCTCGCTTCAGCGTCATCATACAGTGCTCAGAATTATGGCTCAAAAATATTTTATCTTACTGGACACTTAGACGTTCCCATTCAGAAAGAGTCGGTCATATTTTTGAGTAGGCTCGACTAGCCTAATTAATAAACAGTATGGTTTGAACACAGCAACTAACCATGGTATACTCATGTCGAAATGCAGCCAATAGTGCGATTCAAGTGCTGTCTTCGGTTTTGACTTCCACTCTCGAATACCTGGAAGAAAAAAAGAAAATTATAAATAATCATTACTCAGCCGTATAACTTATTGCACGGAACGTACGAGAAATGTCAACAAATATCATCGGTTCGGTTCACTTTTACCGGTGATGATCGATCAAACAGCGCAACTTTCTATTCGCAACTTTTTGCAATAATCAAAACGAAATCACGGAAAGAAAAACGCACACTATGAAATGAAAATGCAAAAGCGAATAGACATGTGAAAGCGCCCTTGCGATGTGCATTTCGGATCAGTAGACGGCCAACGAGACCACTGAAAACGTCAAGCAGTCGCACATCGGAAGTTAACAAACGCTTCAGATAGGCAAATGATCTGAATGAAATTGATTTATTTAAAAAAGCCCATAAGATTTCCCGACCCTACTCGCAATTATTTTCCCGACTCAAGTAGCGGAACTTTCTGCTCACGATTTTTTGCGATAAATCACGGAAAGAAAATACGCTTTCTCTTTCTCTATACGCTTTCCCGATCGTTTTCGGAAGGGTAACGACAGCGTAGGTGGAAACGTGGAGGGGATGATGGGATGAAGAAAGGGATCCTTACTCATCAGGTAGTTATATGCCTTTTTTCCCTATTCGCTTACTCGTGCAATCCGTCCCAATTCTACATCCCGATGTTGCAACGACTCTAAACAGACAACTCCTTCAACAAGCGAATGAAACGAAGACGATGAACGATGGAAAAAAATATGAGATTGAATCGTGTCGGATCTCAATGCGATTGTTCTTGCGGCATTCAAATTTTGCAGAAGTTTCCAGCCAAATATCCCACATGTAAATTTGCTGTTGGTCACGTCGATGCGAAACTTGGGGCGTTGTTTAGAATAGGGTGGAGAGATTGTTCTGCGGTTGATTTGCGTTGGCGGGGGTCGGCATACGTTATTTTAGTATAAATCATTTTTCTCTAAAAGGGTGCAGTAGAAAAGTTAGAGCGAAGTCCTTCGTCTCTTCTTTCTTTTCCCTCCTTTATGTGCACTAAAAGGGTTTACTGGGCGATCCCGCATGTTTCGTGCCATACGCATCCTCGATGGAAAGTGTTAATCACTTTTGCGACGCGTATCTGGTAAAAGGTTGAATGTGTCATTCTTGCTTAATGGAGCTACGTTATCTCCGTATCAGGAGGTTGGAACCGCATAACTATGAGAAGCCGTTTTTTTAATGCGCTTTGGGGAATTTGAAACTTACAAAGTGCGGAATGGTGACCTCTCTGTTTGTGTAACATGACTTTTTGTTCGGTTATTTCAACTCGGCAACCAATGAGGCTGGAGTTACGAAATTTAGTGGGTATAATCTATAGCCTAGGGTCACATCTTATTCCCACTTTCAAGCCACTTCATCGACCACAGGGGAGTTATGCCTCAAGTGAGATTAAAAATTTGCCTAGGTTTTATGATAGGTAATGCTGCGTACGCGATTATGGGATCGCAGAAAAACGAATCTTTCGTAGAAGATTTGTACGAGCGGTTGCATCGGACGAAATTTGAATTTTTGTCATTTACGAGCAGTTTATTGAGCTGGCTTGTTTCGTAGATGCACTACCCGAAAAGCATTTAGTGCGAGCTCGGTGACGCGTACACATTCACAGTTATTGCAGGTTGAAGTGTGCTGAAACTTGGCTGCGTTGTTTCTGAAACTTTGAAGTGTGACTCGAATGGCTGCGTTGTTTTTGCGTTGCCTGGCAGTCATTTTGCGTTTTGAACTCTTCGGTTTCCTACTGTTGTTGGTGCACGTTGCTGTCGCCTCGGATAGTGTATTCTTAGGCGCTAACATCATATACGCCGTCAACTGCGGTTAGTGAGCGCTTTTGTCTCAGGGTTTTACTGATTCACTGAGCGCTAACGTTACTTAACTCGTCATTTCTAGCAGGTGGAAGTTAAACTCTGTGCTGGAGTGGTAGTGAGCACTATCTTAATTAGAACGCTCAGTTTTGACGCTAGAGCGCTCATTGGAAGCTTAATTTTAAGGCAATTGGTGAAAACGACAAATCTGCATTCTCTGCGATTTCCTTTCGAAGCTTATATCCTTCGCAAGCAACCGTTTTTGGCTGAATTTCTTTTCGTTCGGAAATGGAAGTTTTCATGCATTGGCAAGGATGTCAGTTTATAAGTTGAGATCTCTGAGCTGTTCATTTCCTCCGATTAGCTAGATTTATACAATCGTGCCCCGTATCTGTTAGGACACGTTCCAGCATCCACCGCAGATGGCTGGAACGGCAAACAGTAACGAAGGTAACACGTTTTGATGATATAACATGATTTTCACGTACAGTACTTGCGTACGATAAAGTTTAATTTATGATTTACGCATTACGGTATTTTAACAACGTTACGCGCAAAAATAACAAAGTACTGTTCGTGTGAAGTGCGTTGCTTTATTGTATGGCTCCACAACTGCTTGAAATCCACACAAGCGTCAGCGCTGTTTCTTGTAGTCATGCGCTGATAGCTGGAAGTGCAGCCAATGAATCAACCTATACGAGACCCTGCTGCATAGACGAGCGCTGAAAAGGACAGTGAGAGTGCCAGCAAGTGCCTAATCCATGAGTGCAGCTGTTCGAAAGTGGAGATTTGTGGGTTTGAAAACCTATTCGTGGACTTTTTGCCACGCAAGTAGATATCAGACGAAAACGTTCATTCTTCAGCTGCTCTTGGCGGCTATTTTCATGTTATATATCATTAATTGTTGTCAGTTTCATATTTTATTAATTGCTGTCAGTTTCAGGAGGACAAGCACATACAGATATTAATGGCGTTGAATATATCGCCGATCCGTTGCGTAGTGGTGTCGCTTCCGACTACGGTAGCAGACTAAATATTCTCCGTGTGAATCCTCATGATGCCATACTTTATCAAACAGAGAGGTGTCCGACTTTCTCTCGTAAATTTTTTCTAGTCTTAAAGATGTCGAGCGGGGTGGAGAGGGAGGGGAAGGTTTAATCTACACTACTTAATCTTTTACCTTTAAAATTTTTCGCATTTTTCAGATACGATATCACCGATTTTTCTTATGATATCCCCACTCCGTTGGAGGACGGAGAATACACTTTGGTTATGAAATTTTGCGAAGTGTATTTTCAGTCGGCTGAACAGAAGGTTCGTTTTGCTGTTTTGTTGCTTTAAAATCATTTCTGAACGATCTTAATATGCACCTTTTGATAACAAGTAGGTTTTGGGACAAGATGCATGTGAAAATGAGTCTGGTTGGGAGAGGATTGAGGCAACTGTGACACGAAGATAGTGGTGATGTGCAAGCCGTGCCTTTTTTTTGTTTCAGCGGCAAGTGACGCTGAGGCAAATTTTGCTTTTCTTAACTTTTCATGAAAATAGCTATTGAAAATTTATTTTCGCATCAGTATTTTGCGCAGAAATATTTCACTTTCTGTAAAATTTTTGTGTGCATTAAGAAAGAAATTTTTTGCCCCATTGAAATGAGATTGATTTCCAGGCTGTAATTTTTTCATTTTATTTGATTTTAATCGAATTGAAGAAATGCTTGAAAAGTCTTAAGGAGTAACGAAAACGAGTGAATCTTCCAATTAATGAATTTCTTATTCTTCACTTTCAGTCATCTGGTTCTTGATTCCCAAAGTAGGAATTTGTAGTGGAAGGGGAAGGGAGAGAGTTTCATTGAGGGCCATAAGATAGCTGGAGCTGCTCAAAGTTTGAAACTGGCAATGTGAAGGATTTGTTTTTTTTTAAATTTATAAAGAATATGAATGAGATTTGTCATTGATTGGGTTGTTTAGGTTTTCGATGTTCTGCTGAATGGGGAAGTAATTATTTCTCAGTTGGATATTTGGAAAGAAGCTGGTGGAATCGGTGTAGCGCATGATGAAATCTTCACTTTCTATGTAAGCAGTTTTTACATTTGTTATTCATTCTGCCTTGCGATGTTTTCATGGATTTCTGTTTTACGGGTATGACTGCATAGATTGTACTTCCAAATCGTCGAACTCAAATGGTTCCATGATTGTATGGCATAGCTTATGTGATTTCATGCAAAAGAATTGGTAAAATAGTCCCTAATGCATGTGTAGGCTATGCTTATCGTACCATAGCTTAAGGTCTTATTGAGCTTTTATTGTCGTGGCTTTCCATTTGCTGATGGATTTTGCATTCTGGAGCCTCTTTTGGCGACGCTAGGCCACCCTTTCGAAGGGCAGAGAGGACTGTGGCTGTCGTTAGCCATGCAGCGGCAAAAGCTTTTTGCTTATGTCTGCTGGAGTCTCCGAAACACTTTTGCAAAGAGGTTCCCCTTGGATCAGTCTGTAACTGGGATGGCCACAGGTTTCGCTTCTCTCTGAAGTCTTTTCGAATGATCGTATTTGTTGCAGGAAAAGGATTTGTTTCCTGTTTTATAACACGGTCGATGACTCGTGAAAAAGAGCGGAGCATACCAACGGACTAAACGAAAAAGATAGGAAAAAAGGGATCCGGAGAGGGTGTTTGGCTGCGCTGTATGTTATATGTTGGATTTCGCTAGGAAGCTGTTTGCTTCCGATTGAATTTATTCGCCTTATTTTGTAGCATAATTCCGTTTTAGGGACGCGTCAAATTTCAGGTAAAAGGTGGTTCGCTGGTAATTAGCGGTGAGCAGTTGGACGCGTCTGGTGAGTTGCGACTGACTTTCGCAAAGGTTTCTTACCGTTTCTTGTCATTCACTTTAATTTCTTTTCCATTTTTCGAGGAAAATGAGTTAGATTAGTCGAAATGCAGTAGTTCTTGTTTATTGGCCAGCATTTGATTGTTTTCCAGTTTATTACGTGGTCATCGCAACTGACATGTTTGAAGGCAGGTGACGCTCATAAACAGGCTGCCATTTGATTTTCGCACTGTCGTGCAATCGGTGCCTGAAGTAAATGGTATGATATCTGTGAATGGGTAGCGCCACCTGCGTTACATCAGTGTAGAAATCGCCCATTTACACTGCTCACGATTCCCTGATCTCCTCTAACGTGTCAAAGGCCTGTCTGGCTCTGATCGACTCCGTCGTCGGAAGCACCTGGGAAAACAAAATGACACAGATTGGGGATATTAAACGCGTTTTGCATTTTTCTAACGCAAATTGGGCGTTTTGAATTAGCAAATTATTTCAGCGAGACAGAATTCTCAAATCCAGCTGATCAGAGGCGACTGTCCCTGTGTGGCATGCGCCTGAGGCATAGATGCTTGTTCTGCCCCTCCATCCCTCCTGGTTTGAGGCGGTGTTCGATTTCGAAACAAAGATGCAAATGCCAGTTGAGAAAAAAAGGATGTAAGAAATTAGAAAGAAAAAGTAGACAAAAATTTGCAAAAGGAAGGTGCAGAAAAAAGATCGCTCTCTAAAAACACAAAACTGAGTCTTCCTGGTTGTGAAAAGGAAAGCGTGGCACTCTTTTTCACTAGCTAGAATGGCGAGTAAAGGAGGCAGTATAGCATAGCTTTCGATTAATATGATTTTCTTGGTTTATGGTAATTTCTAGCGAAGATCAGCTTGGCTTCAGTGCACTATGCTGGTACTAGGATTATTTGCGCTCTACGACGCTGCTAAATTTATCCTCCTCCTCTCTCCGTATCGATCGGAGAAAGGAGCAGGAAGTCGCAGAGACTCCGAATCCTTATTTGCTGATTATTTTAAATTCGCATTTTAGGGTCCATACGACAATCCGAAAATCAATGCGTTTTATCTCTATCGCGGTCCAAAAATCGTACGTTTATTTTCAAGTTCGTTTTTATTGCTCACAATATATCGATCTCACAACAACATCGTTTCTCAAATTTTTCCAACATCAAATTTTCCCGATTTCCCAACTCAATCTTGAATTTTTCCATTCCAACATCGCCTTTTTAGCAAATTTGAATGGTAGTTTTTGATGACTAATTCATGCATCTAGAAACGCTTGTGAGTAGCTCAAATATTGGCGTGAAAATTTTTTTTGGTCACTGTTCTCTGTCAGTTATTTTTAAGCCGAACATTTTGAGCTGTGTCATAAAACTTCTCGAAATCATGTCTTCATCGCTTTCTTTCGTTTAATCTTTAAAAAAATTTAAAAATCTATTCACTCACATAGGAGTTTAGTAATAAGATTAGGTTAAAAACGGCCATACTTGTTGCAGGGATATAAAAGGGGTAGATGGTGGAAATATGGGAGCAACATAAGTGTGCGGCATATGCAATTAGGCTTAAACGGTTTTCTCAGTAATGTTTACACAATGCTTTACGAGGCTGCATTTTTAAAAGTGTTTATCTTTAAAATTATTCGTTCGCAGCCGTCATGCACGTGTGAGTCGTCTCCGGCGGCTACGATCGCAACGTTTTCTAAAGATGCGTGCAATGCTAACGCAAATTTTTCTCTTTTTTTGCAAGCAAACTCGGTTCAAGCGCGTGAGGCAGTTCACAGAGTTTTGCTGTTTTACCTTTCTTTCCCTCACGCTTTTCTCTGCCGTGCCCTTCCTGCGTGATATAGCTGTCGACAGTTAGATGGTTACCGTGCCAAATCTCAGGACATCCCCCCACTATTGGATATGGCTGCCGAAGTAGACGAGGAACCCGAAGAGACGCAAGAGTACGTGAAACCAGCCGATAGTCTTCGGTACGCAGAAGGACCAGCGGTTGAGGATCCTTACGCCGAGCAGGACAGTAGTCATATGTTCATCCCATTCCTCGTGGCATTGGCATGCTTCTTCCCGGTACTGTTCTGCCTCTGTAAACTGTGATTTCAGCTTTCCTGGTAATCTTGTTTGTGATATTTGGTCTTGTCTTTTGTTGCTTTGGTCCTTTTTTGATGCTCGACGGGCACGTACTACAATTGCAGCCGAAGAATCTCGGATCGTTTGAACTATTCGTCAAGCCGACCTGTTCTTGCTGGAAATGTCGAAGGTTCGATTTCCTTCGGGAAACAGTAGGAAAATAGAGAGGAACATGCTCGTGCGTAAGGCAGCCTAGATTTTGTAACCCTTTGTAACCCTAGAAAGCAGATTTTAAGCATCAACTCTAAACTGCAAAATAAGCAGTACGGTGAGCGTATGGGTGGACTTAGATTGCTTGAAAGGGGAAACATGTGTACGTGAGTCGCGGTAAATGGCGATCTCTTAAATTCGATTCTTAATGTTTCCAGCCTTACTTTGTGATCACCTTAGACTTAGCACGAAATGGCCAATCACCGACAAGTTGTCATCATGTGAACACCCTAGAACTAACGCTAAATGGCCAGTCATCGCCAAGTTGTCATCGTCGTTCATCGAGAAATCCTAGTGCCATCAATTGCCATATGTGACAGGAGCCGAATTAACTAGTCACTGGAAATTTTGATAGTCGTTTTCCGTTGTAAGGCACAGATTTTGCAAAGTACCGTCGATTATCGATAGGAAGTTTTGCTGTTACTTTTTCTCTGATCTCTGGTCGGCCGATCTCCCGCATTGAATTACCCGCTTGCAGTTCTACATTCACGACTGGTTCATGTTGTTCGGGAGAGCAGGCCTTCAAATGTGATATTTCAGGTCATTCCATCTCTTTGGCAATTGCCAAATTTCCTTGTAGTTTTGGCTTTCGGTTCTTGTATGATGGGTTCGTCCATGCAAGCGGCCGCAAATGAAATCGCATAATCTGAATTTTTTGTACAAACTTGCTTTGCTTAGAGCAGAAAATATTACGCGTATAGTTTATGGTCGTAGTATAGATAGTAAGATTTTAAAGTAATAGGTTTGTCGCATTGCAAAAGCGACCGCTGCACCAAATCATACGCTGTTCCACTCGTCCCATAGAATTGTGCTGTTTTATCCCTTTCTGTTCTACTTTATATTCGATTGCTTGCTCATGATGACGCATAACATTTTTTGGTTATTTCAGAGGAAGGGTATGAATGACAATCTCCGTTTATTTCTCTCCTTCTCATTTCATCACTGTTTGGACGTTCACTGTATCACGCATAATCGTCTTCTTGAGTTTCTTCGTTATTCGATTGTTTTTTTTTGCCCATCAAATGGTTGTTGTTGTTGTCATAATAAAAGTCTTCGTATCAAATGCAAGTATAAAAATTCTTCCTGACAAAATACGACGGTAGGAAGATCCGTTGTTGTCATATCGATGTGAACAGTTATTGATGACTGTCTTTGATGTGAGCAGATGATTGATCGAAACAGGAGTCACAACAATTTTGCAGCGTCCATCTGTGCAAATAAACTCGTGTGCCATGATTTATGCAGCTGAAATGCTACCGTTGCTGCACTGTTCGCTTTGTTATATGCGTTGGAAGAGAGCGATAAATGAGAGGTGTTCGCGTGGGCCGTTGCGAATTGTACTTTTTGGCAGTTAGGGGACCGCTTCGCTGATCACCTAAATGAAAAGTGTGCATAATCATGAGCATTTCGGTCTATGCGGTTGTGCAGGAAAGCCCTGGGTAAGGCTTTTTTTTTATTAAGGCTAATGGGTTGCAAAATGCCTCTGCACTTACAAAATTGTGGCCGGACTCTCGAATGCCCTCTTTGTCTTCCCCCTCCCCTTCCATTCCAAAGGAAGTCACAGCCGCGGTGTGCATTGAATACCTGGTGGCGATTGCTCAACTAGCTCTCTGACTGGTCTTCAGTGCAGAAGTTCTTGAGCAGTGAGGGGATTCATTAATACAGAGAGCATCTCAGCGGGTAACCTTCCTTGAGTAGGTGACGCACAAATTTGTGTCCGATCGTGATAAGTGTCTGCATAGTGCCGATAGTGCTAACGTAGAGAATATACGTGAGAGTAACATTTTCGTACCTTAAATCTTTTAAAGATATTACCTTTTTTCAGCATATAACGAAAGCAACCGCGTTATTCAGGTGTGAAACGATCTTACCAAGAAACCAGTCGCAGATTAACATCCGAGACGGCTGAATGAATGGAATGAACCCATAAGCCTTAAAACGTGCTCACCCACTGCAGTGATGAGGGAGGATTGTTGTATTTGGTAAGTGAATTGATATAGATTGTTTCCGGTGTTCTGATTTCATTGTTCTGTTTTTATGTTATCTTCGCTTTGAACTGTTTCGTTGGGCTGCGAAGAAGAGACTATCCGCCAACGACATATCAGTTACATGAGTACTCAGCAAAGAATCGTTTGGATGGGTTCTGACTGAGAAATTATCAAAAAATTATGAGAGGCTTTAGCATGTTCAAACGAATAAAACCATCGTATTCATTAAAAGGAAAAATAAATGTGAAAAACAATGAACACCCGCATGAAAAATATTTCTGCATTAAGCGTTATTGCAAATTAACGGGCAAATGTCACATATGAAAGTACTTCATGGAAAGACATCGCATAAACTACTTGTCTCATACAACAACAACCATGAAGTGAACAACTGAAGTGGAGGGAATTCACCTCCCCTCCACCCTGCGCTTCCCTCCCTTTACCCCACCTTCCACCTTCCCCCCCACTATTTATCCGCTTAAGGCGGAAAAGAATTTCTCTTGTTTCAAGTCGATTTATTAGGAAAATACTTGATTTTTTCCTCTTACTTTTAAGACTTTTTCTTGCCTGCACGTCGTCGAGTTTTTGGGCTCCCAAGACTAACCTCCTAAAGTCCCGGCTTCCTGCACACTTCCCGGCGCCGAGTCGGTTATTCACTTTCACAACGTGCAGCATACATCAAATTGAACAACTTACACAATTCATTTGTGTACAGATCGAAACCATTAGAAGGATAGACTTTGTGGTGGAACGAAATTATCATTGTTAA
>JPKZ01002087.1:66969-79865 GCA_000803305.1 Toxocara canis | reverse complement strand
GGGGGGAGGGGGGGGGGGGGGGGGGGGGGGGGGGGGGGGGGGGGAGAGAGAGAGAGAGAGGAGGGCGAGGGAGAAGAGAGTAACTCCTTGTGAAAACGCACTGAGGAGTTATGTCGCAATTTGATGAAAAGCATTTTAAAGTCTGCATTTGGACGTGAGTCTTAGCACCTCTTTACAGCTTATGTGATTCGTCACCAAGTTCAACATAAGTAGCTCTCGCCACAAACAAAATACCTTTACCCGATCTTTTCCAAATTGCGATTTTATTCATTTTTTTCAGTGCGTGACTACGTTGCAATATCGCAAATACCACGACACCCTCCTTATTTTCGACTTTGAGGCGAGCAAATTCATACTGGATATTGAGTGGACGGGTTTTTCGAAGTCATCTGAAGTGATATATGGATAAATGCTCAATTTTAATTCCGTTCCTAACTAAAGTTCCATCTTTCTTACTAATTCATTTTCACCCGACTCATTATCACAATAGCAACTTCAGTATTTTTGTTAGGTGCCTAAAAATTAGTGATTGAAATTTATATTCCTTTTAACTATATACCATTTACTTTGAAGAAAATGTTCCCTGAATGTTGATCGACCAACAAATCAACTGCTCTCAAAAGCTTGGATAAAAAAATCGATTGAAAAATCACCGCATGGAAGCGTATATTCAAGCTATGTTCCCCTCCCCCTCCCCATCTTCCTTTGCAGTTTGTTTTTTTCCACCTCAGTTTTCAGCTGCATTCATCTATGATTTCATTTTCTTCTTTATCCGATTTTTGCCGTTTTCTCATTTTCTTGTTCCTAAGTTGTGACCTCATTTCGAAATCAGAATACGACTTGCGATGAGATGCAGTAAGTTCTTATCATAATTTCTCGTCTTTGTCACTTCACTGATTGCATTCCACGAAGTTGTAGTTC
This sequence comes from Toxocara canis, assembly GCA_000803305.1. Lineage (NCBI taxonomy): Eukaryota > Metazoa > Nematoda > Chromadorea > Rhabditida > Toxocaridae > Toxocara > Toxocara canis. Next base: position 78,944 of record JPKZ01002087.1, on the reverse strand, counting down.
AAAACATGCCTTACTTCTACATAAACTTTAGCCGTTTTATTGTTAACGCTTTAAAACAATGGGGGAAATAATATGGACGAATTTCGTAAAAAGGAGAGTTCGCGAATGACTGAATCAACAACCGAAACGAGTGGGAAACACTGACTAAAAACGAGAGACGGTCAATGGATAAATCATTATTCATTCACTGCTGATCATAATCGATTTCGAATCGCCGTTGCCTGTAGGTGTTATGTAAACTTTAAAATTCCTCATAGTCAATGACCCAAAAGATCACTTCTAATCGTTTCCTTAAGAAAGGTGTAAATATTTACATTTTCGTAAAAAACAAGTCCCTGAAAAATGCAATGAGGCATCAAAAATTTCTTTTCAATCCGGTCAGCAGTGATTAAACTCTCCAAGTTGTTGGATACGCCCATCACTCTCGTTCCTTCATATCGCTTCGTTCTATTCATCATTAAACAAAGCCAATTAGTTGAACATAAGCATCAATAAAAATCCAATAAACTTTCTATGATAACTCATAAGTACGTTTACTCGGTGATATTTTGCAAAAGCGCTTTTTAACTGAAGTATTCAGCAATACGAAACGTTCCGACGACGAAAACATTTCCTCTAAAAAAGTTCTTTTTTTTCAATGCCGAATGATTCAGTCATTAAGATGTCATTTAACACGTAACGATGAGGCGATAATGAAATGAGTCATTTATTAGTAAAATTATGGAAAAACTTCGGAATTTTTTTTTTTTGCGAAACATTTCCAAATCATTGATAGAAAACGAAGCAAATCTGAGGGGATGAGAAGGTAAAGATGTCCATGCAGTAACGTGGGAAAGTTTGAAATATAAAAGGAAAAAGAGCGAATTCACGACACCAAAGGTAACAACATCTGTTAGGAAATTTTTAAAAAACTGGCTGCCCAAACTTTAAAAAAAACTAGCAAAGGAACGAAAAAAGTTTGCATTTATAAATTAGACGAGCAACTTGCAAAATAAACGCCAACATACGTACTTCGAGGAGAAGTTTCATCAAACGAAAGTGTCCACCTTCTGCGCACAAATGCAATGGCGTATAGCCAACGTCGTCCGTAGCGTTCACCTCAAAAGTCAAGATCGGAAAAACTACTAAGCATAAGCCAAAAGAAAATTCGAAATTTTGGTTTATGGGTCAAATGGTTCACATGAATTGAAGAATATCCCTAGCCCCAACGGTCCAAAGTCAGTATCAACTACTAGCTGTAACAGATGAATGCGCTACAATAACGGGTTCTTTTGTTACAATCTGTATTTGCCATGAGTCGTGGTTCGGTGGTTTAGTTAACCACCTGTCATCTCAAAATATAGCCATATGGGGAAGATGGAACGGTATTTCATAAAACCTTTTCGAATAGCAAACGTGGAAAGAACTTTCATTATCACTGTTCACAGTCTATACCAAATCGTTTTGGTGAGCTGAATTTATTTGAGTGATATAGCTGAGAAACGAGACCTTTGAAGGCATAAAAGGAATGGAGCGTACTTACGTCTGCGCCTCTCACAAGTAAAAGTCGAGCAGCATCATAGTAGTTCTTATAACATGCGTAGTGTAGAGGTGTTAAGCCTTGAGTTACCTCTATGTTAGCCTGTAACAAACAAAGCAATTAACTGCAAGATGATGATTCATCGAACTATGCAAATCATAGAGAATATTAGTTGAATGGGCCCATATGCAATGCTCGACAAGATGATCGTCTACAGTTAAAACTGTGCTTTAGAAAAACTACTACGGTAGGTAGCATTGGTTCTTAAAAAGAATGAGCGCATAGATCGATTGGATTGGTATGAAAAGTCAGTAGGTCGACCTCTGGCTAGCAGAAATGACACAAACGGTTGTGAGGTGACGGGGGGAGAGGGGGGGGGGGGGGGGGGAGAGAGAGAGAGAGAGGAGGGCGAGGGAGAAGAGAGTAACTCCTTGTGAAAACGCACTGAGGAGTTATGTCGCAATTTGATGAAAAGCATTTTAAAGTCTGCATTTGGACGTGAGTCTTAGCACCTCTTTACAGCTTATGTGATTCGTCACCAAGTTCAACATAAGTAGCTCTCGCCACAAACAAAATACCTTTACCCGATCTTTTCCAAATTGCGATTTTATTCATTTTTTTCAGTGCGTGACTACGTTGAATATCGCAAATACCACGACACCCTCCTTATTTTCGACTTTGAGGCGAGCAAATTCATACTGGATATTGAGTGGACGGGTTTTTCGAAGTCATCTGAAGTGATATATGGATAAATGCTCAATTTTAATTCCGTTCCTAACTAAAGTTCCATCTTTCTTACTAATTCATTTTCACCCGACTCATTATCACAATAGCAACTTCAGTATTTTTGTTAGGTGCCTAAAAATTAGTGATTGAAATTTATATTCCTTTTAACTATATACCATTTACTTTGAAGAAAATGTTCCCTGAATGTTGATCGACCAACAAATCAACTGCTCTCAAAAGCTTGGATAAAAAAATCGATTGAAAAATCACCGCATGGAAGCGTATATTCAAGCTATGTTCCCCTCCCCCTCCCCATCTTCCTTTGCAGTTTGTTTTTTTCCACCTCAGTTTTCAGCTGCATTCATCTATGATTTCATTTTCTTCTTTATCCGATTTTTGCCGTTTTCTCATTTTCTTGTTCCTAAGTTGTGACCTCATTTCGAAATCAGAATACGACTTGCGATGAGATGCAGTAAGTTCTTATCATAATTTCTCGTCTTTGTCACTTCACTGATTGCATTCCACGAAGTTGTAGTTCAAAACATGCTTTACTTCTACATAAACTTTAGCCGTTTTATTGTTAACGCTTTAAAACAATGGGGGAAATAATATGGACGAATTTCGTAAAAAGGAGAGTTCGCGAATGACTGAATCAACAACCGAAACGAGTGGGAAACACTGACTAAAAACGAGAGACGGTCAATGGATAAATCATTATTCATTCACTGCTGATCATAATCGATTTCGAATCGCCGTTGCCTGTAGGTGTTATGTAAACTTTAAAATTCCTCATAGTCAATGACCCAAAAGATCACTTCTAATCGTTTCCTTAAGAAAGGTGTAAATATTTACATTTTCGTAAAAAACAAGTCCCTGAAAAATGCAATGAGGCATCAAAAATTTCTTTTCAATCCGGTCAGCAGTGATTAAACTCTCCAAGTTGTTGGATACGCCCATCACTCTCGTTCCTTCATATCGCTTCGTTCTATTCATCATTAAACAAAGCCAATTAGTTGAACATAAGCATCAATAAAAATCCAATAAACTTTCTATGATAACTCATAAGTACGTTTACTCGGTGATATTTTGCAAAAGCGCTTTTTAACTGAAGTATTCAGCAATACGAAACGTTCCGACGACGAAAACATTTCCTCTAAAAAAGTTCTTTTTTTTCAATGCCGAATGATTCAGTCATTAAGATGTCATTTAACACGTAACGATGAGGCGATAATGAAATGAGTCATTTATTAGTAAAATTATGGAAAAACTTCGGAATTTTTTTTTTTTGCGAAACATTTCCAAATCATTGATAGAAAACGAAGCAAATCTGAGGGGATGAGAAGGTAAAGATGTCCATGCAGTAACGTGGGAAAGTTTGAAATATAAAAGGAAAAAGAGCGAATTCACGACACCAAAGGTAACAACATCTGTTAGGAAATTTTTAAAAAACTGGCTGCCCAAACTTTAAAAAAAACTAGCAAAGGAACGAAAAAAGTTTGCATTTATAAATTAGACGAGCAACTTGCAAAATAAACGCCAACATACGTACTTCGAGGAGAAGTTTCATCAAACGAAAGTGTCCACCTTCTGCGCACAAATGCAATGGCGTATAGCCAACGTCGTCCGTAGCGTTCACCTCAAAAGTCAAGATCGGAAAAACTACTAAGTATAAGCCAAAAGAAAATTCGAAATTTTGGTTTATGGGTCAAATGGTTCACATGAATTGAAGAATATCCCTAGCCCCAACGGTCCAAAGTCAGTATCAACTACTAGCTGTAACAGATGAATGCGCTACAATAACGGGTTCTTTTGTTACAATCTGTATTTGCCATGAGTCGTGGTTCGGTGGTTTAGTTAACCACCTGTCATCTCAAAATATAGCCATATGGGGAAGATGGAACGGTATTTCATAAAACCTTTTCGAATAGCAAACGTGGAAAGAACTTTCATTATCACTGTTCACAGTCTATACCAAATCGTTTTGGTGAGCTGAATTTATTTGAGTGATATAGCTGAGAAACGAGACCTTTGAAGGCATAAAAGGAATGGAGCGTACTTACGTCTGCGCCTCTCACAAGTAAAAGTCGAGCAGCATCATAGTAGTTCTTATAACATGCGTAGTGTAGAGGTGTTAAGCCTTGAGTTACCTCTATGTTAGCCTGTAACAAACAAAGCAATTAACTGCAAGATGATGATTCATCGAACTATGCAAATCATAGAGAATATTAGTTGAATGGGCCCATATGCAATGCTCGACAAGATGATCGTCTACAGTTAAAACTGTGCTTTAGAAAAACTACTACGGTAGGTAGCATTGGTTCTTAAAAAGAATGAGCGCATAGATCGATTGGATTGGTATGAAAAGTCAGTAGGTCGACCTCTGGCTAGCAGAAATGACACAAACGGTTGTGAGGTATATACCATAATGGAATTTGATCGGATCATGATCAACGAAATGTTTTAAGAACGTCACATTTGATTTGTAAAATGATGCAAAATATAAACTGTGATCGCATGAAGCCGATCAATAAGACAATGCACATGCTGCTTTTAAAAATATTGTACCTTCACTAACAAAGAAATACCCATTTAAAGGAACAGAAAAGAACAAATTATTCTCGGTGTGGCGGTGATCATAACTCATTCTGATAACTAACAACTGGTTTTAAGAGATGTTCATAACGATGAATTATTCATTCGTTTCAATCGATCATCGCAATTACCAATCAGATTCCGTTAAAAAAAAGCGAATATTTTTAAGCGTAAAGATCGGTATTTCTTAGACGAAAAAAAACAGAAGACAAATTTAGAATTATGAATTTTCAGCACTTTACCTTACACATAAAATTGAAACAGTGCAAAATAAATGATTTAAAAAACGTTAATCTACAAGTAGAACGGTGTCCAAAACAAAACCTTACAGTAAATTTTGAGAAGGACTTAAACTAACGATCTCAACCTTATGCGATGAATTCCAGTAAAATTTCTAGGATAACTCTAATGTAGGGAAGGCCATGGGCAAATAGACTTGCTAAAAATTGTCAATAAAATTTTTACGAAGAACTGTGGCAAATTTTATAAAATAAAGCTTGCTGTGCTATTGAAACATACAAAAAATCTTTCGAAGAGATAGATGGAGAGAGAGAGAAAAAAAATGAGATAGAGACGGCAGTGGAGGGCGTAACAGAGACTGAGTGCTCCGTGGGGTGAAAAGAGTTGAAGAAACGAAAGCTAATGGTTGCCGACAATTAGCCGATCCACCATGGCGAAAATACGCGAAATTTTACACGTTATATTTTTTTAACGATATCTAATTTTCTCATAATCATCTAAAAAGAATGCCGCACCAAAATCAGTTCTGAACCCTGAAACTTATATTTGTGATTGATTATTCATGTAAAATTTGGTCGCAGAATTTGCAATAAGAATAAATAATAGAGAAGTAATTTTAATAGTGTTATGGATTAATTTTTTCTTCATTTCGATAAACCTGTACCACATATTCAAATAAGGTTTTCGAGTATCGAACGAGCCGAGTACTGATCACTCATAACTAGACCCACTGAGTTCGATCGGAAAAGTAAAAGAGTTTTAAATGTTTAAAGTAAGAAACTGAACAGCTGCGAGAAGCAAAAGGTTTCAAACCTATGATTATTAGTAAATATTACCAAACTGCGAATGGAGTCAATTTTCATTTGCGAAATCTAAGAGACTTCACTTGAAAAATTTTTAACTTTTTTTTCTATCAAACCCTCTTCTTTTCAATTTATTACGACCAATAACCCTTCCCTCTCATCTCTTTTGACAGCGTTGGTGACCTCTGTGAGTATATCTTTGTATGAAAGTCTCAACGTATCGATATTCTCGTTCTTCCGTGGTACATCTAATTAGCTAATGCGCATTTCAGTGAAGCTGCTTACGTAATGGAACAACAACAACAGATGAAATAGGACCTCAAAAGCAGAGCGCTTTATGCAGAAATTCATCAAAAGCTGAAGTACTACAAAACTGACTGAGTGGTAATGGAAAGGAAGAGTGGCAAACAAGTTCAACAACGCCTACCAAACAGTGAACACATTCATTCACCTATCCCGTCGTCTTTTAACGGATAAGCGAAAGAAAGTGGTGAATCGCAGCTGAAGTATATTTACATAACTCTAAAAATTTTTGTTTACTCTCGATGGACGCGAACTGTAAAAACTCTCGTTCAAACTGTAAAAAGTCTCGTTCACAATGCTTTTATTGGTCATTACTTCGACAGAAAACTCGGCTTTCTCAAATTGGCCATTTCATAAGGTACGATGCAAAGCCAAGGTAATGTGTTTCCATCGCGCACATATTTTCAAAGACGACCGACCATCCACTGAAATTCGTAAATGAGACCATATTTGTGATTCACGGGCGCCTCGCTCGCATCTCACTCAGCAAAAACGAAAAAAAGTATTGTGAAGGAGCGAGAGGAATTGGACTAATGGTAGAAGCTCCATATCTTCAATTTTTGTTCCATCTGATTTTGGTCGATAATAGATTTTGAGTAAGAGACGTCGCTGAGATTGTCGACCAAATGATGCGTAAGATCGACGCTTTAAAGAAAAAACGAAGGAGCGATGAAGTTGTCGTAAAGTAGAAGACTCGCAGCTAACGCTCAGAATTGTTTGATTAAGCTATGTTATATCGTATAATGTGCGTGCCACCTAAAAGTGAGGAAAATATTGGAGAGTAAAATTTGCTAATCGTTTCTATTTGTTAGATCGCCGCATAATCAACTTCTTCTAAGCATTAGGAGCTTCAAATAGATGAAACACTCTTTTGATTTTTTAAAGATCTTCCTCACGCTCACTGTTTGCACTCGCCGTCCTACTTTTATCATGCTATGTTATATCGTATAATGTGCGTGCCACCTAAAAGTGAGGAAAATATTGGAGAGTAAAATTTGCTAATCGTTTCTCCTCGTTAGATCGCCGCATAATCAACTTCTTCTAAGCATTAGGAGCTTCAAATAGATGAAACACTCTTTTGATTTTTTTAAAGATCTTCCTCACGCTCACTGTTTGCATTCGCCGTCCTACTTTTATCACTGCTTGCAAACAATAAGAAATTTTCGCCTCCCTATTTGATTATCGCTGCTTTCAACTGCAGTTGTCGTTGTTGCTGCCATGAAGTTTTCATGAAAATTTTCCCAGCGGAAATTTCATTTCTTTCTCGAATTTATAGAAATATCTTAAGAATTAGAATAGATTTCTTAAGAATGGAAATTTCAGAATGTTAAGGATTATCCTCTCTTGGCTTAATGTTTTTTAGCGTAAAGCAATGTGATCAGCTGAAACAAAGCCCGAAAAACTTGGAAACAAGGGCCTATATAAGGGCGGTAATGGTTAGTGAACGTTCATATGGTGACCCTGTTTTCTACGTTTACTTGAAGGTTAGCTCTAATGGCGTCAGGTCTTTTAAAATTTGTTTTATTCTCGGAAAATACCTTTTCTACAGTGTCATGCGATATCAGCGATGTTGAACGTTACAAGCATTCTTAAGATATGGTGAGGATTTTGCTCGAGTGCTTAGTTGAACATTTCAAGCGAAGAAGAAAAATCGCTGGTAAAACATATGAATATTAGTCAGCGTGAAAAATATTAGAAGGTAAATGAAAAACAAAAAAAACGGAAATGAAACCTTTGCTCCGGAAATAATCAGTAGTCTGAGCTCGTCCACGGATGCATAGTTGACAATTTTGTCCGCCAGTTCACGCTGAAGTTCACATATTTTAAAACTGCCCTATGAAAATACAAAGTAATTATTAATTATATGTAAGAATTCAGGTTGTCTTGCATTCTTAATACGCATTTCAAACACTGAAGGTTCAAAAACAGTGGTCTTAAATTATTATTTCTCACAAAAAATCAAAAATCCTCATTGAAAAATACTTGACCAATCGTCATAGTCGCTATCCAGAAATGAAAAAAGCTGTGTGGGTCGCCCCATTAAAATTACACACGAAAGGACGGCAGCTATACGCCATATTTTAACAACTAAGCTTTGAGATTGCTGACTTACCTGTAAATGCGTCTGTTGAACTCGACCGACCCCACAGGACATCTTCAACAAATAACAATGATGAAACGAAATCTCAGCCTGAGGCGGCACTGACCAACAGACACGTCACATGGCACATGTTCAGTGCACCATCAGCTGATCGTTGTTATGCCGCTAAGCATGTCAGCTCGTTGAATTGTTTGTACTCACGATCAGTCAAGTCACGAATCCTTCGCTGATTGGCATTCTGCCAGATATTGAGGCTCGTCACTTCGTAGTCCCACTTAACGATCGGCATCGCGCATCGATTCTTATGAAAACTTGATCGTATCACGTGCTGCTCACGTGTTTGCCCGACTTCTATTTTTACATATGGCGGTGGGTCTGTTTTGGCACATCTTCTCCAGACACCACAACTACATCTAATAATTCTATTGTCAGTTTCTCATTAGAATTACTGGTGAATGTTACGGTCACATCAAAGACATCATCCCGAACGTGTTTCAGAGCGAGTTCTTTGTAGAACACTTCGTCGCTTAGCGATCCCCAAATATGCGAATTTTTAACTGCATGAGCGTATGTGGATGTTTACATAAAATGCAGTGTTTTGAATTGCAGCAGAATATCTCACGGATTTAAATCTTCCGAAAGCATTGAGATATTTTTTCGAACGATATAAAACAGAAGTTGTGACATAGAGACTAAAGTGAAAACTTTGCAGAAAATATACGAGCATGCGTGTTGTCGAAATGCTTGTACTGTATAGCTTCGTATTATTCAACCTTTTGCTTTTGCGACCCCTCCTCGCTTAGCAGTAGTGGCGGCAGGTTATTTCATACTAAGTCGCACTTCTCAATCGAACTACTCCTAACAGTCTACTTACTGCCAAACCTATTCACTTGTTATAATCTTAAAATTTTCTCCAATGAAACACACTAAGCGCCCCTAAAAAGGCCATATTCCGTTGAATACGTCGAATACTTCTCACAACGATTAGGAGTCAGCGGTTGTAAAGGCAAAGTAGCTTCCTTCAAAAACTATTCTAGAACTGAAAGAGATGCACGTTGTGCCCCCAGCTTTCGAAGAAACCTACTAAATCGTTAGGTAGTTCTAGTTTATTTCTGCTTGTTCTGTTTACGCTCGTTCTACCTTCACCTTCCATTTTCTTCAAATCCCAAATATAATTAAAATCTCTGGAACGTAAACACGTATAAAGGTTAACTCTGCTTCAAAATGCGTCGTTGCTTTGATGAGTAGATTGAATGACCAGTGCGGTATGCAATTAGCCACCTTTATCGAACCCACACTTAAGCTTCTCAAAATTGTTTTAATGAAAATATTCGGTAAGAGAGAACGATACATGAAGTCCTACATGTAATAGTTTTATTAAATATGTTAACGTCACTAATTTGATATAACTTGATGAGTTGACACGCGAAATGGAATACGCATATCGTAGGTTTATATGCAGGGACCACGGAAACTATGCTGGATATACACGAACGTGTAAGTGCTGTTCGCTTAGTTTGTTATCGCTACCGATTTTTGTTGTTCTTGAGCATTTCATTTATCTTACTGGCAACCATCATGTTTTGTTTACCTTCTCCACTATCACTTTCAAGATTAGCATTAACAGCGTGGAGTTCTCTTTTATTCACCGCAAAAACAATGAACACCAAAACGAGAATGTTGAACACAAGACGAAAGTGATTACATAATGGCTTTGGTGCCCCCGTCTAACCACGCTTTCCTCCTTCCTCAGAATTCTCCATCCCCGTACGAATGAGCTCATAATCTCTCACCAGCACTTCCTGCCCTGCAACTCTTCTCTTCACACCCCTCCCCCTCCCCCCTCCCCACCCTTTAAGCTCTGCTCATCCTTGACAGTGGCAAGTTCTGTAAGTGCGTGCAACACGATTTGAAAAGAAAAGCTTTTTTTAACAGGCAATGTTATTGCAGCGCTAATTTTCTCATCGAAATGATGTAAATGCTGCACTGTATTTTTTCATTTCATTTTGATACGAGTAAAGCTCAGAATCGTAGTGCCGATGCAGGGAAAAAAGAGTATAAATACGCCGCCTCAATAGGTACAAATTGTCTTATTGTCATTCACGAATACTGTACTCAATTTCAGTTTCCATTTTGGCACGAATCAAATAGCGTTCTGCGGTACTATAGAATAAAGTACGAGATGTCGCAACGGCAGAACAAATATTAAAGAGGGACGGCGCAGATATATGCATCGAGCAACTACCTCGTTGAGCGCTACCCAACGTTGTATCTATGTGCTAAAAGTGCAGTTATAATTCATTCCTTAAAAACTTAAGAAATGAATTATGACAGAAAATAATTGATGCAACGTTGGGTAGCGCATAACGAGGTAGTTGCTCGATGCATAAATCTGCTTTACGTGCGCTAATTGCATCTCAAAAATATATTTGTTCGGATTGTTCCTAAGAGATATTTGTCATCTGCTTATATAAATGTTATGCGACTCTCAATGAAAATGGATGTTCCCGAAGCAAATGTCAATGAATTTTCTAAGCACCATATTAAACTTGCTGCTATGCTTATCACAAAAACCGAATAACTTAATTCAGCTTAGCGTACGTAAACACTCGTTAAAATCACTGCATGCCATAAAAATTACCGAAATCAAACTACTTACGCAAATCAATTGATAACTATATCTGATCAAGATATCGCCACTCAACGATGCATTTTCTTATCACTGCAAGATACGTTTTTCCTGAACGAATTTAACTTACAATGACAAATCTTTTACAGTCAATGTCGTTGTAGCCGAATGTTACATTGACTATTACTTAGCTAGAGATATGATGATTGGGATTGGCGTAAAAGTCGTTTCGAGAAAAGAAGAGCTCTTTTGAATCCGATTGCTAAAATGTCTTTTAAATTTTCATTAAGAAATTACGATGTGTGTTAAGCGATAGAAAAAGAAAGACATTTTACGATTCGTTCGAATCATTTATTAGATATTCAAAAACATAGTAAATGTTTTAGTTGTTAACAAAAGCAAAAATTTTCATCTAATAACATTAAATATTGGTAAAGCCAAAGTACTTCACCGATAGGCATTGCCTAATGCGAATATTGACGAAAAAAATTGTGCATAATTGTTTAGTGAGACATTCACGATCTAACATAATTTAAACGAAATCAAATAACGATAACAAATAAAGCAAGCGCACTTAGTTGGAAAAATACGACGCTTAACACAAAAATATAACACAATATTTTAAAATAACACAGGAAGATAGCAAATTGAATGATTCCTCTTCCTATTCTTCTTAATATTGTATTTTGGAGTCTTTCTGCTGCCATTGATTGAACGGCTCCAATGTGTTTTTAACACGCAATTGCTCCAGCTTACATCTTCCGCCTGATGTCGGGTTTTCGAAGAACTTATAAAATGCCTTATCGTCGAAGCCAGATCTTTCTGCCTGCGAACAAAAAGTTTGCATAAAAATTAGTATAAAAACTTCGGAAAGAATGCTGCAAAGTACGGCTAAATGGGATTATACTTTGAATTAAAACCTCATGCTTTCCTTTATTTTCGATCGTAAAATAAAATATTTGAAGTACAACTCACAAGTGAGTGTAAATCGATATTTGAAGCGTTTTTTTTTTTACTTATTGCAATTCAACTGAGGACATCGTTCATCTATGGAGTGGAGGG
>JPKZ01002087.1:41656-66874 GCA_000803305.1 Toxocara canis | reverse complement strand
GTGGGGGTGGGGGGGGGGGGGGGGGGGGGGGGGGGAGCGTAGTAGGTTTGTCTCGAAAGTCAACAGCCCCTTCATTGTCGTCCTATTTGGAATCCTCTAGTTGGAAGAGAAGATGACCCCCGTAAGCATGCTTTTGTTATGTCTTTGTAAAATGCAACCCAAGTTTACCGTAATTCCCTACGATTCGGACAGCGGTACGTATGGCATTGGCCGCATGCGTGATGCCGTTGTTTGTAAAAGTGCTTTTCTTATTGGCGGTTTTGCTTATGGTTGCTAGGAGTGTGATGCTTACGATTATTTCGATTCTGGTCATGACACGCAATGGGCTGATGGTTGTCCATTGTGGTATTTGTTCGCTTGAACTATACTTAAATGGTATATAATGGCTATTTATGCTGTTGAACGGTCGACCTTAAAATGTCTTTGAATGTGAGGACGATCCTAACTGCAATAATTAGAAATTCTAAACTTTTTCAAGTTCTCATTAATTTTACATCTCGTTCACATTCGCTCACACTGAACTTTTCTGTTTCAGTTTATATACTCGAAAAAATCAATGAATTATGGCAAATAATCCATTTGGTATTTGCGTCACTTTTGTCGACAAATTGATAGAATAACTTTTATTCACTTTTTGACACCATATGTTAGCCTTTTGCGTTGAAATTTGGTAATAGAGTATGTAGACCAATACGATTTGCGTATCCGTAAATAATCTCTGTCCTTCGTTCATAGTAAAATATAAACAGAGAAGAACAAAAAAATACCTGTACCTTTTCTTCAGTCAACGATTTCAATGCCTTTTAAATATAACTTTAATTGCTTTTTTAAAAGAGGAAACCTAGTCATATTAATTTCCTTTTAAGACTTATTACTGTACTGTTGATTTTTTGGCATAAATATCATCTTTACTCCCTTCCCAGCAAGGAGACGACGAAACCCATAATTCCATTTTCGTATTCAGGGCACAGAAACCAGGATTTAAATTACGAACCTCATCTTGGGTGGCTGCATAGTAAATGGCGTCGACACGCGACCATAACGCTGCACCCATGCACATCGGGCACGGATAGCAAGAGGTGTAGAGCTGACAGCCGTGTAGATCAAAGGTGCCCAACGCTGAGCAAGCATTGCGTATAGCTGTCACCTCGGCGTGTGCGGTCGGATCGTTCGTTTTTAACACCTGTACTTGCTCCCTACTGAATTCATACATCCGTTTTCTCACAAATACCATTCTCATTTTGTATCGTTATTATGCAGTGGTTCTCACGAGAGCTGTTGAAAACTACTTTAAACCTCATGTTCCGTCTTTTGTTTTTGTGACACTGAACTCTTAATCATGTGTCCAACAATGCAGAGAAAATTAGTTGTTTGAAATTATCGATTCTTTAAAATTCGCATTTCATTTTTTGCTTCTTTTCTTCCGATTCACAAAAGTGTTTTATGTTGAAAAGTCTTCTACACTATACGTTAGGAGAATAAATTTAAAACCTTAAAAGTATACTGAGAATTCAGGTCATGTTCAATACTTTCGTTTAAAAGAAAGCTTTAGATTTAAGTTAACACCTGTAGCTGAACCAATACCAGAGGACGATAAATGCAGTAAACGAGATTGTGATTGCAACTGTGCTCCTTGTTAGGCTACAATCTGTAGGGATCCCACCACATTGAATTTATTTCTTTTTCTTAAAATCTGTTGCGTTCTGTGTGACGTGCCCTATCTCCCGACCACATAACACGAGTGATTTGTTTGTTTGATATGTCCACATGAAAAAGAACGAGCACTGTTTATTTACACATTTTCTTAGGCTATGAAAAAACTGCTGTTTCGGCTATGATACTGTGCTGCAAAATTTTAAAAAAATTTGATGCAGCAAGTAAGAGTTATGAGATCGGCGAATATGCTACAGCCCTATTGATATGACTCACACAATCAAACGTAGACAAACTGAAAGTGCCAAAAATACGATGAAGAGCAGTCAGTCAATAGGTCTGTTTCAAATTTGTTTAGGAGCATGGTTCTATCGGTAAAGGTCCGTTCAAAGCGAGGGTGTGTGCACATTTGTGGAATTCGTCTCTTCGGAATGCTACATTTTCTCACAGCAGTTTATGTATAAGGGAAGATGACAGATACAAAGAGAAAATCACCCTTTCTGAGCAGTGGCGAAAATTTTTGGCTCTAGTTATGGGAATGATCACATTTGGACTTGGGGAAAGTTGCTTTTGTAAGGCACATCATGATAGAGTAGTGTATGTTCACATGTATGCTTGTGTATACGAGTGTTTACCCGCTAGTTTCGTCTTGGGATCTATTGATGGTTGAGCTAATGAACGACGATCCAACCTCTTATACCAATTTTCACGCTAAAGTGTGCTTCTCCGGAGGAAATTTGGGGGCTTAAAAATGGCCGAAAAACTGCACATTAGGTGATGCATTTTAAAACCGATCGAATTAACGATTGAGCGAGTAAAAACGATCGTTTCACAAAGCTCTTGTATAGACGGTTGTTTATTTTAAATAAGTTATACATTCATACTCATATATGATTAATTTTAGGTATACGAGAAACCGGTTGGTCTGAAAGACGAAAATGTCAAACTTCATATCGTATAAGTCGACAGCAACATGCATCATAACTAGTTCGTAGCTTCTTGTTTCATTAATTACGCGATCATTGGACGCCCCTAATGCAGACAAATACAATCAATCGTTATTTAAACTTTAACAGCAATGTGTTGGTGAGCAACAGAAGTGATTTATGTGTTTTAAGCATTGCATGCAGTAACAGCTCAATAACTAATGAGGACCTTCACGGCTGAACGTCACAAAACGTATAACGGCGCTGTTTGCATTGCATGGAATAGAATATCAATATTTGCGCACTTCCTCGTGATTCACTATTTTTTGCCAACCGTTCCGCAATATCCGCAATTCAAAAGTGCTGGCGAAGTTTGACGGCAGTGAAAACAAACTACTCTGGCTAGCCAGAATTTCAAATTCGCGCTAAACGAATAGGGTGGGCAATGAATATTCAGACGGGGGGAGTTTCAGTAATACTGGGTTGTGTAAATCGAAGTACATTCTTTATCGGAGTCGTAAAGGTTGCAACTTTCATTCATTGCCGTGATGCTCCAAGATATAGTTGGACTAGAATTCATCAGGGGATTCATTAAAAAATACGTTGCCTGAAGCAGTAAATTTGGTGAGTATATATAGGTAACCCTTCCGTACAGAACCGACCACAGATTATACGAAAATACAATAAATAAG
Organism: Toxocara canis; assembly: GCA_000803305.1. Lineage (NCBI taxonomy): Eukaryota > Metazoa > Nematoda > Chromadorea > Rhabditida > Toxocaridae > Toxocara > Toxocara canis. The sequence continues at coordinate 63,603 of JPKZ01002087.1, read as the reverse complement.
TTGCTAACACAAATTTGAAAGAGTTGCGCGCTGACGATACGCCAATAAAAATATGAAAAAGTTCACCATATTATGACCGGTGGCGACAATAGAACCGTTGCGTACAATAACAGCGCCAAATGGTCCGCCATCATCATTGGTTACTCCTTGCACTGCCTCCTCAACCGCCTTCTTCATAAAATCCATTTGGAATATTACTGAAAAGTTGCAAGTGTTTGAAAGAGACGTTGCACGAAATTAACAAATTTGCAAATTCAATCGCAACAAATAGCCGTCTAGGTGCTTTGCAGTTCCCAAAATATGCCAATTTATTTGTCGTCTAGCGAACAGCTTCGGAAGCAACTTAAGCAGTAACCTCACTATTTTGCACGGTGTCGGATTAACGTTACGCATTATAACCACATTTAAAACACCTATGGGAACAAATCATCAACCAACAATTAGGTTCATGATAAGGTTAATTTTAAGTTCTGGAAAATTAACCTTATCATGAATCTCTATCGCCTGTTCAATCGGACCAATGCCACAGGTAATAATATCTCGTCCAGCTGCAAAAAGGGAAAACTCATAACAATTTTAAAAAGCGCAAAGAAAAAAACCGATCCGTCGAGTTACAAGCGGATAACACTCATGGCCTCTCTGTCGAGGTTGTTCGAGTTTTCGTTTACGAACCAGTTACATCATGTTATAAGCCCTCTAACCTCAACTTGACTTTCTTTGTATCCATTATGTGATCACAGCTCATTCTGAGATCAGCGACTTCATTTGGAATAATTAATCATACAGTCGCTTGTGTCGTTCAACTAAATATCGCCAAAGCCTACGATAATGTTGAGGAAGCTGCTTTTACAAAAAATCTTTTCACCGAACTTAACCCCAACTCTGCGCTGGAACAACTATTTAAAAAATTTCAAAAGCAACGAACATTAGGTTCCATTCGCTAATGGTGTCATTACCAACATTGGCCTTGATGAAAAATTGATATCTCTCAAGGTAGAGTTCTTGCACCACTTCCGTTCGTCTTTTGTTGTCTGGTCTCAAATAGCTCAACTTAAAAGATAAGATAGTAACATATGCTTCTGGTCTCAAATAGCTCAACTTAAAAGATAAGATAGTAACATATGCTAAGTAACATATGCTGATGACATTTAACTCCTACACCCATGCTAGCCATATGAATTCGGGGAATTGGAAGGAGTAGAAAATGAGCTCAAGAAAGCCAATGAATTTTAGCTATCATTCAAATAAAACTCAACCAAACCAAAACTATTGTCACCAAATTTGGTACCAGACGACAGCTTGCTAAATTTCACTAAAGAGGACTCGGATTCAGCGGGGTATATAAAAGCCGATATTTTAAATACCGTTGGAAGTTTCGGGCTGGCCTGCAACGAACACACATGTTTCCGCACTCATCTCGAAAAACTGGCCAAAAGTTCTTAACTCTGTTTTTCGAGTTACGCCCATATTTGCAATTCAACTTCATATTTTAGAAAATTAAAGCTCTGGTCGAATAATTTAGACCTCACGCAAATTCAATTTTGTCAACTCTTTCTACGAACGATTGAAATGAGGCAAAATAGAAAAACAGTCTGATAGCTGTTGCCAAAGCACTTGAACGTCGCAGCAGTAACACCCACCTCGAAAAAATCCCAAAAATGAACCGTAATAAAACATAAAAGTAATGTCGCGCACATGAAAAATCAAACACTGATATGGGATGGATGAGATCTATGCATCGCGCAATAACGGTCGTCAACGTATCTGTTGAACTGCCTTTCTTCAATTGTAGCATTGCCCTTCTCGCATCGATTTGGCGCGTGATCGTCCCTTATACCTCTTTTCGGTCCCTGTGCTTCTATGAGTCTATCTTACCTAACTAGCGAACAGTGAATCGCTATGAATTGCGTGAACGACTGAATATGATAATGTTTGGTCGTTAAGTTATAAATGCCGTTGTCGATGTATTTAATAAACGCGTCGTGTGAACGTTATGCTTATCGAGAAAAAAAAAAGCAATTCAGTCCAATTCAGATTTGTAGTTAATATTTCCTTTAAAATTGATTGCTATAAGAAAGAAGTATATTGCGTAAAAAAAATATAACTAACATATACATGGCTTTTGATGGTTTTTGGCATTTTTTCCATTTCTTAATTGCGCGTCGCCCCGTTTCTAATATCGGGTGAGTGCCATACGCACAATGGACAGAAACAAATACAAAGCAGCGAACATGAATACTTCAAAACAATTATTAGAAAATGTTGGAAGCTCGTAACAATCAGAAAGAAATTTTTCGTAAAGTCACATGTAACCTAAATTTTCGTAAACTGACAATCAATTAACTATAAGAAGATATAGTGATTTCCTGACCGTTACCAGTTGTGTTGCGGAAATGAATTAAAATGAATGTCAATACATTCGAAAATGAGCACATGAGTTGAAATGTATGAAAATGGCACATTTATTAAGTGGATATGACAAAATAGAATCGACCACAAAATGATTGTGGATTAAAGATTTCTGATTCCGTCTTTCGAAGAAAAAAACGGAAACGCTTTTTATCTTATCGGACTGATTGATACTCAATGCGTTCCAAGTCAAGAGCTTAGTGGAAGGCAAAACCGGATGAACACTGCCGAAATGCTTGTAGACGATGTTGTTATAGTTTGCACGACAAATTACGCCAGCTGAGGTACACAGAATAATTTTCATAAACTGCCGATAAACGATTGCAAGTGAGCAAATAATTAGTTGGTGTTTTTATTAGTTATATAAGTCGGCTATATTGTAGCATCACGAACCACGGCGACCGACAGTCTTCATGGCGAAGCCAAAAGCAACTATTTTTGAAAGAGTATAAGAGGTGGCGGCCAGATACCCACTACTGACGGATAGCGCAGAAATGCGAAAGGGATCAGTGAGACAGAGGAGAGAGAAAAAAGTGTTATCAGCTTTGTCTAGCAGTTAAGCTCCAGCTCCGCATTCTAACAGTAATTATATCAACGTCAAGACTATGTGATTCGCTCGAGACAAAGTATTTTGTTAGTTGCCATCTACACTGCTGGGTGCATAATCAATAGTAATTGTGACTTTAAGTTCCCGGCGACAAAGATAAGAAAGCACCATAGCAATAACGTGGATTGTCGTTTTCGGAAGGGGCAAGGAAGGGAGAAGGACACTGACTTGATAGTTCTAATTAATTTATTAATTATCTAATTAATCGAAGCGATAAAGATCGTAACATATGGATAATGAAAAAGATCGGCGAATGCGCGCTTTTCAAAAATGAATGCATTCATTTCAACGAACACATTCGTTCGGTTGACATGGCACTGCGATAAGTGTACGGCGTCGTTATCAAGAGTTTTGGTCTTTAAGAAATCAATGCAATCCAAGTTCTGACTTAATTTTTATGATATAAATGAAGGTTACGTTTTATAAGACTTTGATTACTGTAAGACCATCGTCAATACTTTTTTCACCCTTCGAGATTTCAAAAAACAAAACGTGAAATATTTCTTCTTATATTCTTACAAAGTGTATACACATCAGTACATATATGTGAATACTCTTTTCCGAGCAATGCAGACGGCACATCAAAAGAGAAAGATTTCCAAATCGATGAGCACTTAATCTTTCCAGTCACCTCCCTTAAAATTTATCAAACCAGTAGAAACCACTCGTAATTCAAAATATTGTTTGCCGCTTGCCCAGTGGACAATATTTTTCTTCTGATCAATCTGGTGTCAATAATACAATAAATTTCGACGAGCAACAACTCGATGAAACAGAAGAGGAAATCGATCGTTTAAGGGTTATGCTATACACCACGAAATTCGGGAATTTTGGTAATGTGGATCACATTTGTTTGAATTTGTCACAACAAATATTTTTTAACATCCAAAACCTATAAACATCATTAACGTCGCCGGTACGAGACTTTTGTTAGTAATGAGTACTTGTTAAAACGAATTGTTTGCATGGTGATGAAAATATGAAGAAATTAAAACGATGTCGTCGCTGAACTGCTCGCAACGATGTTATGATGAGCACACAGACGGCCGCGCATGATTACGAATGACGTGATCCGGGAGAAACGCTTGCTGATCACAACGAAGGAATAAATTTATTGTAACCAAATCATTTCTTATACAGTGACAATGACATACATTATAAGAATAACATCTGCGCTGTAACATTCACATCAAATGTCCGACACGGTCACAACAATGGTTTTAAATAGGCATAAGATCGGCACTTTGCATTACATTATATATGCCGTCATCGGCAGTGATGTTTTAATTTTGATAGCCTATGCAATGATTCAAAGTATGCACATGATTCAAGAAAGATGATTCAAAATCTGTTTCGGGTTCGCGTCAACGAAACGAGTGGAAGAGGCGAGCCGTCTGGCTGTATGATTCACTGCATATCGATTCTCTCTCGCTCTATTGATTCACCGCGCATTTGTTTTTAGTGCAGAAAACCTGAATGCACTGACAACTCGACCATTGCCTCCCTCTTCGTCATGTTCCAGGTTTTCCAACAACTAACGCGGTAGAGTAAACCGGCCCTTCTTTGGTTTAGTGGAGTGTCGGTAAAATTTCGCGAATGAGCGAATATTCTCTAGCTGCAGATATCTATGCTATGGCCAGCCATAACAGAGACGTGAAATCGATGTCATATGGTACAAGCAGTGGCATATGCAGCGGGAGATGGGGAGGGGGGGGGGGGGGAGGAGGAAGGGAAGAGAGATTGGAGGATGATGTGCCTGCTGGCAATACGCGTACACATTTGTGTGCTGGAAAACCGTATTCGTTTGCGTCTTGCCAAAACTTATACATCTCACTATTCCCCTCTAAAACACTCCTGCTTCCACAATTTTTAATAGAATGGGCTATCTCCGTTAAAGATTCGCAATTGCGAAATGATAAACTGTGCGTCCGTGCAGCTAACCAGCAAACCCGCAAACCTCCGCAACGATGAAGTTTTCATCGAATTCTTAGGATATTCGCTGTCGTACAACTCGCGCCATGCATGTTCGCTTCGGATCAGTGCTAGCTGTTACAGTAACTATTTGGCATCGTTCTCATTTCAAACGGTTGCCCAATTTTGTATTACATCGCATATGTGCCTAAACAATAAAGCGTAATATAGCAGTAGTTCCCGGTGACGTCTACAACAGTGTGATTAGTCTATGCTATTGCAAGCAGTCAGAATCCTGCTGTGCGTAAGCCATCTTCTTTTAGCAAGCGTTCATCGTTACGATGCCGAATATTCCAGAAATAGTTTGAGCCGATATTCATCTCTCAAATTTCTAGGTCGCTAATTAAAAGAACTTGGAAGTTACGGATCTCACTTTGCTATTGCCCTACCCCACAAATGAATTTGGTTTTTATGTATTTTCACACCAATGAAATTCAGTTTCCATGGAATGGGCGATAAGGATAAAAAACTTTAAAGATACAATACAATGTACTGTATAAGAATGAGATGAACATACGAGTTCAGCCAAAGAAACACAACGAAACGCTTGTAAATGTTAAATAGCTCTAGGTGAGGCGTTACAAATCATGTTTCGATTGATAAATTCTGGAAATGAACTTTAAATGTGCCAGGAACACCGAGCTGCTATATGATCCGTTCGCAACGCGATTTCTGAAAAACCGTTCGCATAGTTCAGCTCGGTATGCTTCGAGGAAGGTTTTATCCCGCTAGTTCTGGTCGATCTACCGTTATATGCAAAAAGGAAACTTCGACAATCCGAATAACCCAGGAATTGTTTCACCACCTTCAATGAGGTCGTTTACAGTTTTTGTACAGTGGAGAGGTTGCAGCTCGATACGATTGAGCCGTTTATCGTAACTCAACAATAAGTGTATGATATTCGATGAACTTTTCGCCAAAGTGGCCGGGGACGGACTCCAGTAGACTCATGTTCGGAAGTGTTTTGGGAGATTATGCATCGTCAGCATATTCCAGAACGGGCATGACAAACATTTAGGCCATTCGTAAAACTAGTGCACCATTAGTTATTTTGAATTGTGAACAGTCGTTTCTCGATCTTTTGTTTGCCACAAGAGAATAACATATTCCCTAAACTGTTTGTAACACCAACTAAATTGCGAAATCGGTGTAACCGCGCCTGTTCTAAATAAATTTTAATGACAGTCGAACCGAGCCATGCTCATCAAAGATTTCAAGTACTTCGTAGGTTTCTTTGCCAACGCTTTTTAGGTTGTTGCCTTTTGCATTAGCGGTTCCTCTCCTTAACTTTTGGGTTTGTGCCCCTTTGCATACACTGTTTATTTCCCCCTGCTTGCTTTCTAAATTATTTGGAAGTTAAAAAAAACTCGCTGCTCTTTGTAGGCAGATTTCTTTCGCCCAAAAGAGGCATTACACAAATTATTTTCCCCACTATTTATCAGCTGGAACTTTTGAGGAGCCTATATTCTTACGCAGAAAGGTAGCGAACAAAGAAGAGTGACGAGGTGAAAAGTGGGGGACGAGAGGCGGGGTGGGAAGGAGTGGTCCTGTGCCGAAAAAATGTGGGCATCATGCTTCAGGCAAATAACGGGGTGATGGGAGCAGTACATTTATGTATTAAAACATTCGTACAAATCACACGAGATTCTAAACCCAAATGAGTGCAGCCCACTCAAACGTCCCAATTTCGCAATGCTTCCCCGCTTCGCTCCTATGTATTTCCTCTTGGGCTTGCTTTCTAAATTATTTGGAAGTTAAAAAAAACTCGCTGCTCTTTGTAGGCAGATTTCTTTCGCCCAAAAGAGGCATTACACAAATTATTTTCCCCACTATTTATCAGCTGGAACTTTTGAGGAGCCTATATTCTTACGCAGAAAGGTAGCGAACAAAGAAGAGTGACGAGGTGAAAAGTGGGGGACGAGAGGCGGGGTGGGAAGGAGTGGTCCTGTGCCGAAAAAATGTGGGCATCATGCTTCAGGCAAATAACGGGGTGATGGGAGCATTTATGTATTAAAATTTATGTATTATTAACATTTATTTATTAAAACATTTGTACAAATCACAACTTATACGCGACATTTGCGTATGCCATACTTACGCCCATGTGAATAAGAACAAGATGGATCCGCAGAGATAACGAAATCTGTTGGAGGTGTTTTGTTCAGTTGAGCAATGAAAAAGATTCCGACAAAACATTCCTAAAACAAAAACACAGCAGGAAATCGAACAGATCCGCTCTCTGTACGCGTTTTAAGCCATATAACTAACAGCAATACACAGTAAAGTGATCTGAATGAGGAAGCATATATTCATGCACTCCTAATGGTTACAGAGGAACTGTGTGAGGGGATATATCGACTGCATTCAAGGAAAGTTGGGAAGATGGTTGTGAAGTTGAAAAAGTAGTTAAGATCAAGGGCAGAAGCGAAGGTCTTTGCACGTAATAGGATTTATATAAAGCTAGAACACGTCTTTGTGATGATCTACGACGCCGGTCGAAAATCACATGCCCGCTTCGCCCCAAATCTTTTCCGTGTTCGCCACTGCTCTGAACTTCCTACTCTGTGGCAGATTGTTCACGACAGGAATGGGATAAAGATAAGCAAGCGTAAATCTGAGTAAAGCAAAGATTACAGGAAAACGAGATCAACAACATTGTGGTCGTCAGAGGTCACTAAGCTTCGAAACCTCTCGACACCGCTTCCAACAACTCGAAATTTTTCCTTCCACCTTCACATTCCATTTCAACACTCAGTCCGCAAAACTATCAATTTGAAAATCAGGTTTCAACGACTAAAAGCATCATGCTGCAAAGCAGCGAACCCCTCCCATCCATAAAATTTCAGCATTTTGTTATTAAGAGCGCACCAACCAGTTCGCCTCCATAAAAGCTAGTGGCGGCTTTCTAACAAAGAAGCGCAGCACCCAAGCATATCTGCGCCTCTCCCGTACTGTTTTTACACTCCACCATAACATCTGTCCCAAGCTAAACATTCACACCGGCCAATCGACATCTTCTACATTCGCCCCACAAAATTATCCTAAGTTTTGATGAATCCCTCTCTCCACAAATCGAATAAATTTCCCAGCTCCAAAAACCGCGCTCCTTGTTAGCATATATTCATGCCAGAATCTCCCTTCCCTACCGCTTTACAACACGAACAACAGCAATACCCGTTAGCAGAAAAAAAGACGAGAACGATGTGCATAGGATGTTGCTCCTCATATCTTCGCGTTTCCTGGAACTGCGAATCCGAGGTACGAACTGATCAGCGGCTCGCTTACATTAACAGCGAATGGCCTGCTGCGGTCCGTCTTTATGCCTATTACCTGAACATATCCATCTGTTCTGCACCCTTGGCAAAACAATTTTATCGCTAAAACTACCTACGTCTTCCATTATTTTTTGATTTTTGTCTAAGTTGAGGAAAAGCTCATATGATGCTGCCGCAACGGGACATCATGAATAGCGCACACTACCCGAGCTTGAAAGCAATTACAATGCGTCATCAAAATATTGCTAACGGATAATATGGCCTAATTGGCTTTCTGTAACTCTAAACACTAACCTGATTGCACACCCGAAAAAAAGGCCAGTGAACTGAAATTGCGAGTCGAAACAGACGGCGGAAATATTAGCAAAACAGTCCTCTAAATGGTATGAGAAATAATCACTACAAGAAACAATCCCGCAAAACAACCTCCAGCAACTGAAATCTAAAAGCGCCCCGTCTAACTGGGCCTGAGTAACAATAGAAAAGGAAATGCGCTCCACGCGAAACGACTTAAACTCTTTCCAGATTTCGTATATGCAATCAATCTGAAAAATAAACCGCACATGGTCCAGCAGACGAGCTTATCATCCTCCGCCTGAAGTTGGACAAGGACGGAAGTCACAAACAGCAGTCCGATTACTAAACAAGGTCGCAACTCATTCGAAAAAAAACATTAAAAACTATGTGAAGTGGGAGGAAAGAAAAATGAAATAAAATTATTATAGAATGAACAGGTAGCAAGCTGATAGAACCTGAGGCCGCATTCAATTCACGGAAACTAGGTCGATAAGTTCAGCTATAACGATCATAAGTAAGGCAGGCCGAAGGCACTTACGAAATGTCTGTTAAGAGCATGGTCTTGGACGTTATGTGGATGCACTGCGGCATCGCAAACATGACACGTCGACGTCTGATAAGCCCAATGCACCTGTTGATAATGCCGCACGAATTGTTCTTTCTGTCAAAAAGCAAAATCCATTAATCAAGTTGGCAAATGAAACAAACATTGATGGCGACAAAAAGTATCAATTCTATAACGATTCTGGGGCAGCTAGGCAATGAAACATGGTAGTAACAGCCAACTTTGTGAATTACTTTGCTGTGATGTCATAATGCCTTCAAGATCTGCAGCAGCTTCCTCGGCATTTAAACGGAGAAGAAAAAAACGCTAAACTAAGAAAATTTGAAGCTGCGCGTGACTTATAATTCCACTTCCATTAAGAAACAAGTCCAATACGCCGCACTCCACTGCAGCAAAAAACTGATTCCAAGTGATAATGGGATGATAAACCGATGTTTTCTGTCCCTTCGACGATGGAATGTTGAACTGATTACTAGCGTAAAAGATCAACAGAGAAGTAACGATAGTACCTTGAGCTCATTGGGGAAGCAAAGTCCACATTCGCGGCACATGCCCCAGATGGAAAAAGCATGAATATAGGTGTGTTCAAGCGGTGGACATTGTGCAAAGGTCGGCAACGACCAGAAACCACGCGATGTGCCACAAAGAAGACAGCAACCGCTGCAACAAATTCCATATAAAATCTGCCATAAGCAGTAAAACAATGTCTTGTAAAATATGTAAGGTAAGTTGTCCCCATCCACCAAATCTCTTTCGGTTGGCGTAAAGAAAAGCAATGAACAAGTGCTGCATATTTTCTAACGACTACGCATCCAATTATTTTATACCTGCAAAACTTGACATAGCCAGATACGCGTATACAGACTCAAATAGGAATGGTGAAAATATACAGACTCAAATAGGAATGGTGAAAATAAGCAACTGTAAATAGTAAAGCCGTTGAAAAACTGAAAACCCTCTCTCCATGCTCGAAAGCAGCATGGCAAAGACAGCACTTGAGAAAAAAAGAACAGAAGCGTTTTTCTGAGGAGGTCTGAGTTGTCCCCAAAATTAAGAAATTAAGAAAAGACGACATAGGTAAATCTTTCCGCGACACTGTGTGAACACTGACATTACCCTCTACTCTCCAGAACTTTCGCGCCACGTAGCTCTACGCCTTTCGTTGTTCTTTGCTCGGGAACCCTAATTTCAGTGACGACAATTAGGAGTGAGATAGCTTGGCAGTAGAAAGCAAAAATGAACAAATACTTACGAAGATTTCGAAAGTCTGTGTTCTGCCTCATGCAGCTGCCTCGCTTCATCGGTTGCAAACAAAAGATTGCACCTACTAAAAAGTGACAATTTTAGCCAATCAAGCGAGAGTCAAACCTGTTTGCTAACTACAACATTAACTCAAATAACCCTTAAGGCATACGATATTCACAGCTTCTTAAAGCGGAGATTCATTCGAGGTGGGGCTACGTCGAAAGGGAGCCTTTTATTCAGCCACTGCTGGCGGCTTCTATAATGTGGAATTCCACTATACTTTGGAGAAAGCGCTACGTGACGGGAATTATTTCTCGTTGTGCTTAACAGAAGGGGTGGAGAACTCGAGGTGTGTGCTATGTTGAGAGGGATGTATTCCAGACAACAACAACTTATTCTGATGGGTTCGTTCATGTAAAAAAACCGCAAAACTGCATCATTTACCAGTTAAAGACATCTATCTATATTGCTCAATATGCAAGCCACAGTTCGAAGATTTAAAAAGTAAACGAAACGAACAATCACTGAATTCAATCACAATTAGCGATTTTGATCTGTTTAATATCGCGGTCAAGCCTTCCTCGAGTTCCATTCCCCTTCCTCAAAGATATCTTCAAAACATTGTATTCTATCGCATTCCGTTAGCCAGTCACTGATGTAAATCTCCAACTCCGATACAGTCAACCGACAACAGTTAATGAGGGCCTAGGCCAATCAAGTTCACAGCAAGCAAATCGTACTATCCATCTTTACCTTGCTGTACTCCTAAGCGCAGGATTGCAAAATCGGGATGGATGGAGTTGTCGATGAAAATTTTGAAATTGCTTAAACACATGCATATAAACGATTAAACGTTTTACTTGGGTAAAATATAAAATCATAGCAATCGCAAAAATTTCTCACGGGCCCAGTCTGAACGCCATTTAATGCAATGTTTGTTGCGCAACAATAGCATTCACAGATTTAAAAATTTGGAAGTATAAGGAACCCTCCAATGAGTGTAAAAAGGAGTCAACTGCAGTGAAAACTTCGCATTTGGAAAAATTTTTGAAAACTCAACAACCCGGCGTCTTAGACTCCAAAAACTTTCAATTATACTGAATATGCCGGCGCCCAACACCGCTTCCTCTTCCCTCCCTACACCGCCCCCTCTGCCCCCTTCGATAAATAATGAAACGCTCGTACCATTCAACCCATCGTATCGGGAATTGAAGATTCCTGCCGACATGTTCCATTCGATTGCTGAGGTGGTTCCTCAGACCACGCAGGGAATGAAAAATGGGCTTCTCTGGACACAGTGGACATCTCAAAGTCAGTAGTGGTACTGAAACCAATAACCACCACTGCTGTCTATTAAGAGAATGAACGGAAGTCAATACATTAGGTGAAATTGGTCACCTATAACAACTGCCGCAATCAGCTTTATAAATTAACAAAACAGACATTTTCAAACGGCAAATTAAGCTGGGATACGTTCGCTTCTAATACTTCATAAATTACAAGGGCAAATTAGCTTGGAAAGACGCACTGAAGACCTATAACTGAATGACTGAAAAGCCTCTCGGATAAATGACACCGTTTTTTCCCCCCAGTACAGACAGAATTAAGTGTCCACAATTTCACTTCTTGAAAGCCAGGTATCATACTAAATATACCTCATATGTTGGTTGCTTGTGTGACCGCATTTTTGCACATGTCATTCAATGCAACAAATCGCAGTACCACATTCGACATTATTAGTTAGGAACAAACAGAAGTATGCTAAAGTAATACCTTGATTATTATGGTGCACTTCGACTTGATGTCGGATGGCGAACTGTTCCTGAGAGAATGCCTTGCCGCATTCAAGGCAGAAGTAAGTGTCATGGATGTTGTGCCTCAGGTTATGCACGTGCCCACTAGCCACCTTTTCGATGCGGATTCCCGCACACTCGGGCCGTGTGCACACCAGCTCACCGCGTGAATTGCGTACTATAAAATCCTCGGAGATTGGCGTAGCAGAATCCACCTCAAACATAAGTTACACCATTTCTCACCTCAGAACACCGAATTCTTATTTCTTTCTCTGCTATGAGGCTCAAGCACATGATAAAGACAGACAGAGATCGCTAAGTATTTCATCTACATGCAGCTACCTACTCAACAAGTGTGTGTATTCAAGTTTTCTCATAGTCACAGCGAAGGAAAGGAAGACGAGATACACGATCGGACTGCAGCCTCGACTGATAGTACCGGTGGCTCGTCGTGCTTTTGTTATGCCTTTTCATGAGCAAAATCTTGCAGCTTCTCGTGCAAGCAAAACTACGGAATTTTTAAGCTGTGTTGAGCTTCGGCACAGAAGAACCACCACTGCTCGCCCTCAGGAAGATGAGGGAACAGAACGGTCAGAAAAATATCCAGCAGCCCGATCTTCAAAGATAACAGCCTTAAGTGCGAAACTTTCAGTTCCTCCCACCCCTCCACCTGAAGATGAACTGATCCCGCTAATGGTTTGGAAAAATATTTATTTTCGAATAAAACACTTGCTTTCGCGCCATTGAACGCCCTTTCCGGCCACGCTTCCAGGTAAGTGTAAAGCGGACCGAAGAGTTCCGCCTTGACCAAAGAAATGTTCGGTAAAGTAGGATAAACAGTTGGGAGGAGGCCAGTGCATGTGCAAAGTAATATTCAAGACTAAAATCCCGCTTAGTTATCCAAAAATTACACTTGACACTCCTGTGAGGCCTACTATCAAGGGATGTGTACTGCACAGTTAAATGACTCCCTCTCACCTGATTTGGCATCCTCGATTGAACCGCTGAAAGCGAAGTCGAGGGAATAAATTGCCTCTGCGCCGAATTCGCCGCTCCTGATGTGGATGGAGTGGCCGCCAACTAAAATGAACGTTCTACTGATTATCCAGACCAAACAAACAACTGCGCCATACCGCAGCTTACGAATATCGGTACCCACTGGGACGAAGAAAGGATGAAGCATTGCCGGAGAAAATGCCACTTAAGATGGCAACATTTAAAACTTACATACTACCACAAAAAAAGTTTCGCCGGTATTCCCGGCCTCAAACAATCTCTATTCACTTGGACTCTCACACAACTCAAAACTATTCGCAATGACAGCAGACGCAGTGACAGCTTTGCTGCATCAAGCCGATTACGCTTCTGCTGAATATCGGCACCACACGCTATTTCAAAAAGAAACGAATGTTGTGGTAAACTAGTTTCATCACTAGCGTTCTCCGAACAACGTTCATTTCTGTCGAATTTGGAATGGCCCTGAAGAGTTAAAAGGCTACCGAAAAGAGCAGCTAATATGAAAAACATACTCCTTATTTTTAAACACACAAATGCAACGTGTACTTGAGTAGGAATGCGAAACAAATGTACCAAATAAAGATTTGGACGTGTAACCCAAAAGCAAGTACCTGTGCTCGCAGAAGCGGATGCTGCGCTGGAATAACACCGTTCTGCTGGTGCGCCAGCACATAACTACTGCTCGTCGTAGGAGCTGATGCACGCAACATTGGACTCGGCTGAAAAGAAAAACTGCAGTTGTCCTATGTCGAGAACCGGCTGCTAAAAGACCCTAGCACTAATTATGCTTAATGGGGATATGCATGAAGGAGTTGTCGCGATCCGTGCTTTTGCAACTTAACAAACCAAGCGGTTCCAAGAAGGACTCGTAAATGATGAAATTCAAACTTCAGCTGACTGTTGAGCGTTTCAGTGGAAACTCGCTCTTGCGGATCTGCTCTTCCGCCAGCTCCAACTGGAGTGCGCTAGCCATTAATCGCAGATAAGTTCTTTTCTAATACCTCAAAGACCGGCAAAAGTGGAAAAACACTATAGAAGGAGAAGGAAAATAACGAGAGGAAAATGAGTAAAGTGAAAGAAAAGAAATATGATCAAGAAATGAAACAGCTGAAAACTGACGTCGCAGCCATTCAATGGAATACAATTTCCGCAATTTCGATGAACATACGTAAAGTTGGACAGAGCAGATGAAAACGATTATTGCATTATTTCTTCAAGTATTAAAATTCAGTTCCCGCAGCTTAACTAAAGCGAATTCAATCAAAACTCACAGCGAACTGGGGCACACTGACGGCAGACGCTTGTCGTTGGGTGTACTGAACATTCTGAAGTGGGACCGACTGTACGCGGATGGCCGCATTTGAAGCATTTGACTGAAACAAAAAATGACGACAGCTGCTTGCAGAAGCGAAGCAAAATGAAACCATAAATTCGCTTTGATGTAAAAAAATAGTTGAAAAGCTACTAATTCCCAGCTGAAAACTCCCAACTCGCATAATTTTTAGATGTTTCAGGCCGCGCAATTTTTGAAAAAACGAAAGCACCCGCCCAAATAGCAACGGGGTCGCCGAAAAATTCAAGCGAATTATATAACCCGTTTTCGAAAAAAACGCACAAAGAAAAGACAAAGAAAAAGTATAACTTGACAGAGCCGAGCTGCCGTATGCCCAAAAAGTTATGTGAAAAGAGGTTTAACCACTTTCCCTGCCTCTCCTCACATTTGGCGTACATCCTCAAAACTATCGAACATAACGATGAAAACAGCGACAGACCAAGAAATTCCCTGCTTGCCATAAGCACGCCTTACTTGATTTCTATGCAATCAACTTCGTTGTTTGTGATAACAATTTTAGTACAGTGGTAACCGCTTTTAAAGACGGAAATGTAGATATGACTGAAACTGTTTTTAAAACGAGAAATGTAGGTATAACAGAAGCCACTAGTTGAAATCACAGTAATTCTTGGGATAAAAAATTGGTAATGCTTGCTCATTCCCCTCTGCAGAACTAACGCATGGAATGCAGTCACAAACCTGCACTGGTATCTGTACTGACATAGCGGCGTGCTGTTGGATGGCCTGTTGCATTCCATGCCCATATGTAGATAACACCTGAGCAACATTATCGTAGCGGGCACCTCCTGTGGAGACCGCACAAGCCTGCCTTCTCGAAATTTGCATGTTGCCGCTGCTCGCAGCCATAGCACGCTGCTGCACATTTCCATACGACGAAGATGTGTGCGCTGCAACAGTCTGTTGTGCGCCTGCTACAGTCGTCAGGAAGTGCTGCTGCGCTCTAGCTGTAGCCGAAAGACCAGCAGCCGCGATCGCTGTGGCATTAACGCTTGGCGGTAAATTCTGAGCAGTTGAAAAAGCTGACTGCATCAAAGCCTGCGACCCTGTATCAGTAGGTGGCACTGATGGTCGCTGCTGTGCGGCTCTGGGGAGCAATGGTCTCTGCTGACCATGCTGAGGGGGCACCGTTGCAACTCTACTTGCAACCATTTGTTGTTGCTGTGCCTGTGCATCACAATCTGGAAGTCGACGACGACGCAAAGCCTGAGTGTTAGCGTTACTCAACCTGACACTGCTCGTAGTTGAGGTATCTGTAGCGGCAAGTACTGGTTGCCATATGGGTGCTGTCGACTGCCGATTCTCACCATTATCTTGACTCTTTCGGGAAGCGCCCGATCGCCACAACTGCACTAGCTGCGTTAATATTGCGCCCGAATCATCCGGTCCCCGACTCAGTACACGCTGAAATTTATAAAGTAAAAGACAGACTTATGCGGACTGCTAGGACTGCAGTTGCACACAATGTTTCAAACGTGTATGCATACATTACAAAGGAGGCTTCTGAAATGAACAGCAGCAGCTTAACTTAAAAATATTCCTGAGGGCAAAAATTCTGACGTATAACATTTTTTAATCACTAAACGCGTTGTTGCGATTTTTTTTAAAGAATGAAAAAACAAGCGGAAACTTACGGGCAGATTCGTGATAAAGGCCGGATTTTCACTCTGCAGCCGATTAAAGCTCATCTGAACAAACGGCAATAAGTGTAGTCCACGAAAGAATGTCGGCGTATAAACAGGGAGAACAGTAGCTATACTTCAGTGGAGTTAGCTGTTATTGATGAATACTAGTTAAAACATGCTAAGAGAGTCATGAAAATGTGACTTCATTTTACCAAAAAAACTTAATCAGGGCGAAACTAAACTGAAACTGCGTGCTCTACGGATTCATGAATTGCGTTCACGAACAAGTAAAAAAGGTAAACTTTAATTTTCGGACAAGTATTTGGACAGTCCGAAGTTGCCCTTGTTCAGCAGCGCCTCTATTTTAAATTATTACCTCCGAAAGACAAGAAGCTTCAGAAAGAAATGGAGCTCTGCGTTGTCAAATACCATTTAACCACGTTTCATGGTATTCCCTACAGGTAAGGTGATAATGATGCCAATTCAAAGAAAGTATGGAGTAAAATTAGTATAAATGAAGTATAAAGTAAAACTACTGCGCAACATGGAACATGACTTGAATCAAAAACTAGAACAAAGATTGTGTAACTAACGAGTCCATGACATTGTGGACATGTCATCATAACGTGTTCGTTCTGTGGCATCAGGAAGGAACGATGCACACACTCAGACGGCACTACCACCACTAACGCACCAGCATTCACCGCCTCTACGTAGCGTGTCTCGTTGGCCGGCTGATAGTGGAACATCGAAGCTGGTGCTATGCCCAGTTTTGATGACTGCCCCACTGCTGTGTGCTGCAAACTATGTCTCATCAATAACACCTTAGCACGTCCCTAAGTGACGGCGAGAGGAAGAGGTGGCAGAAGAAAAACCGCCGCTGAAAAGAAAGTCAGGCTTCCAGAGAGTTCACCACACTGACCACGAAATCAATCTAGCTTCCAAAATTCCAGTTGTTCCAATGTTTTTCCCAGCCCGCCTATTTCGTTTCCTATCCTATGGACAAGAGATGACCTATATAATTAATGAGCTAAAACCCACCTGTGAGCCGCATTCGTTCCGGGAAATATGTGCGTAGACCAACTGCCCGTTGGTGCTGCCCGAACCGCAATTTTTACAAAAATACATAACAACCATTCCATGAGTGCGCATCATATGATGGTAAACACGTTCGTCCTAAAACGCATTTTGAACATCATAAACGTACTTTAAACATTTTGGTACTTTTAGGCAATTTCGCAATTGCAAAACCCGTTATGGAGAATCGTGTCTCCCCTTATGTCCGTATATACGTGGCCCCCTACCCAAACCTATTCGTGCACCGTAAAAACCTTCAGGCATTCTGAAACGAACCTTTCATAGAAAATCCAAGTCGGTAAAACGTCAAGCCATTTTCAATTACTAGTTACATTTTGTGAAATCGACTTGTTTGGTGGCAGGAATTGCCAAGTAAAGCTGACAAACCGGCACTGTTCGGAAGAGAGAAATCCTGACTTCTGCGTAAGCTGGTTCCTCCTGCAGCTTTTTACTGTACTCGAGTAGCACTGTTGATTACCTTTTGCATTAATTTCAGCTCTTTCTTAGCTGCGGCCCTCGTTACCTCAGAGAAACAACTTATTTCCGACAAACAAATATAATGGCAGTATCGATCTGTATGTACTGGAAAACAGAGTACAACAAATTCTAGCCAGTTTTTCGAAATGATCTCCGAAAGTCATGTTTTTGTCGTAGCTTAGTCCCAGACTTCTAACGCTATTAAGAAGGCCGACTTCTAGATTTTCGCAAATCGCGAGTCAGTGTTGGTGAAGTTTAGCTAGCTGTTTCTTGGTGCACACCTGACTACACAACAAGCAGTTGAGATACCTACCTTTCACCTTATCTCTAACACAGCCTTCGAAATGTTCAGTTTTAAAACTACTGATGTTGTGAGAACATACCGAAGTGTAGGTTGTGGCGCAGAAGGCGCACACATATGTGAGGCGTTGTCCCTCGGCAGCATGCTGTGGCACGTGCTGCTTCATCTGCTCTTCATTGAACGCCACTACAGCGCAATGCTGGCAGTTCTGCAGAAGACCATGCGTGCGCATGTGCTTTTCGTAGATGGCCTTCGACTCATATGCCAGACAGCAAAGACGGCATATAAAAACGATTTGATCCTGCGGCACACCATACACCTGCAAATCGACTTCAAAATGAGAGTCAGCATGGGCCGAATAATTTAAACGACGGCAATAAAGATCGGAACAATCCGCGATCGAAAGTTTCAACTGCGGGGACTTGCTTCTCAATCAAAACGACTGAAGCAAGGGGTCCCTCGCTCAGTCCAAAACAAAACGTGGACAAGTTGTGAGAATACCCAAAAAAAGCACTCGGAAACACAGGGAGCGGCGAGGAGGGAGCGAGCAAAAAACTCAAAAATTCGCTCAAGATGATAAAATCGAAAATCTCTCTTCGAAAACGGGATTGTGTCCGAGTTCGCCAAGATGCCGCCGTAATGCCAGTCGACGAAAATACGTCTGGAAAAAGAAACGGAAGCGACAAACCGATGAGATGGTGTTCCCTGCGTCATAACGATGCGAAGAAGAATGGACTTCTAGCGCGGCGTGAGTCATAAATCTGGCCGTACAATTTGGACATTGCACACGCGCTTCGCGCCTCTTCACAAACTGCAGCCCCGGTCTAAATGCAAAACTGGTACATACCACTAACTCATACATCACATATGCAAAACGCGTAAGCTCTTTTCGATATTACTCCTCCCCCACCCACTCGTGCATTGATCGTGTAGACTGAGCAGCTCCCATTCGTTCAGAAAGAACAAATGAACATCAGAGGTTGCTTTCGCCCTCCGCTCTCCCCTCCTCCCCAACCCAACAAAAGTCGGGAAATAGTGCACGGGAAAGTGTGCAATACGACCTGGCATGAAACTCGTTTCTATTAACACCTACAGAAAACCAGGTTCGTCGACTGCACTCTTATAACCACTGAAACAACATCTGTTAATTACAATTAATCGGGACATAAATGGCTAAAACTCAAAACAGACTGAAGAAAACAGTCGTGCTGTTAAGAAATGCAGAAAAGGGGCACTTAAGCGCACATTCATTACCTCGCACAATACAGAGATGTTCTCCGAAAAACCCTGGCAGTATGTCAGAGTATTTGAAGACAAATACATTGTTTCCCTAATGGTAAGAACAGAAAACGCCTCGATCAATTAGTGGTATGAATATCGAATTTTACGGAAACTCAAAAGATACACTCCTTTGAAAGACAAGAGCAAACAAAGCTTACCCTTCGCCGACACCGATCACTTGAAGGTCTTCGTCTCCATCATCGACGACATCTCTTATACGAACAGATTCCTCTGCTGCCTTTTGCACCACCACGCCCATAACTTCTTCTTTTTGCGCTTCATCTTCTACTTGCGGTTTCGAAACACATTGTTCACGATCTTGCCCTCCGTTCTCTTCTGATCGCTACAACGCAACTGTCATTAAACACATGAAAAACCGATAACGTTCTCTACAAGAACGAAATGACACAGGCACCATATATACTTTAGTGACGGGCTGTTTTCAGTTCATGGCTGTCAATAAGCGAACTGATAAAGATTCCGAAGCGCGCAATTTATAGCTATTTCGAAATTTTCAGGTGAAGACACGCCACTCTCCCTCCCCACCATATCCCTGTCCGTTCTTGCCGATGTATGATAGCACGGCTAACAGCCTCAGATCGAGTGCTGGCGCTGGTATCGCCAAACATGGGGTGTCCCACTCACTCCATCAGCGTTAAAAGCTAAGCACAAAAACGGTACTTCTATAAACCAAAAGAACTACCACAACGACATCGAGAATTTGGATTTCATCGTCATCGTCTTCCGTTGGCACCTCAGAACTTTGCTCTCCATTGCCAATCTCAGTTCGACTAACATCGACCTCCTGCGTCTCCGCAACAGCGAGATTTACAGTAGCACCGGTTTCTGTTGTGGCCACGGGTGACACCTTAATGCGATAAAATTCGTTCACGTTCAACTGGTAGCATAAACGATGCTCGGCAGCAGTAACGTATCATTCAACTTCAACGCGTGCTCTGGAAACTCCATTAGCACCCTACGATAACAAGTCGGAAACCTTGCTCGCACTATTAACTATTACTCATTTAAATAATTACGACTTGCGCCAGACATGACAGCATAGGCTGTAAAAAACAATAGCGTTCCAAAGCGGATCGTGGCATGCAGCGAGCGATGTTGCTATAAGGAACATTCGACGAAAAGCAAGACGGCAAGCGAACGGTCAGGATACTTGAAGAATTCAAGTAGCTATCGCTGTAGCGAAGTTCACAGTTAAGATGCTCAAACTTTTGGTTTTCTGTGTGGAAACACACTGCCGACTCTTAAGGATATAACAGCAGCATAGAATATTACTATCACTCTTATGCTACCTGATCACTGTCATCTCCCGATGGTTCATCAATTATGAGGATGTCATCATGTTCACCACTCCCATTTAGTTTGGCTTCATCGCCGATATATTCGCTTCCTTGACTCGCTCCATCCTTGTTCTCCTTCACTGCTTCATCAGCGTCATCGTCCACCTGCGATGGGCTTAACACTGGCGTATTTGTTACACCTGTCGCACTGCGTTCATCTAAAACAGAATTGTTTACTACCGCGCACTGATGGGCTTTCAAACGGTTCATGGAATATATCTCCCTTTTTCCCTCCGAATATCACTTTGGACTTTAAATTATCGTTGCAAATGTAAGTAGAAGAAGTACACGAACAAAAAAAATGCGTTTCGAGCGTCCAGCCGTTTATGCGGCACCCAAAAACCCATTCTAATCCTTTTCTAAAACACTCGAGCTTCTTCTGATTTCTCACATCCTATAAGGAAACAGGGAAAACAAAGGATCTCGAAATGCGCTCCACATCTTCTTCCGGTGCACCGGTATTGTGACTACCGCTCATATACCCACAATATGAAAAGAAAGCATGGAAAAAAGATGAGCAAAGCTAAAGGATGAGAAGTGAAAAACCAGGGCTCACGCGGAATTTGGAGGATTGACCCGGAACATAGTTAACCATTTATGCTTCATAAATCGAAAATGCTATCAAGCGGTATACATTTGCGCAGAAGAATTCTTCCGTCGCCTCCCCCCCCCCCCTTCCTTTTCATGTATACCGCTTGATAGCATTTTCGATTTATGAAGCATAAATGGTTAACTATGTTCCGGGTCAATCCTCCAAATTCCGCGTGAGCCCTGGTTTTTCACTTCTCATCCTTTAGCTTTGCTCATCTTTTTTGCATGCTTCCTTTTCATATCCGATAACGCTCAAATGTTCATTATTAATGATTACAGGTAAACATACCGGTTTGCTCCGTCGCATCAACGACTGCAGTGATCAGCTTCTCCAGTACACTGTTAATGGCCTCTTCCTGCGTTTCTGAAGGACAATTAATAACATCAGTGAACTTCTATTAGATTTTCGGCCTAATTTGAAAAATTGAATACTGTGTTAAAATTGATCTGGAAAAAAGTAAAAACGGGGACGATTAAGTTCAGCCTAGTAAACCGTTTCATTATCTGCTGCACTCCTACAAAACCTTTGCCTTGAAAGACAAGCAAAACAAAATGATGACAAGTAAAATGAGTCAAAACAATGATCGCTGAAACTTTGACTTCCTCCCTTAGCGCTCTCCAAACGGTTACTCAAGGAACGAAATGCTGAGAGAAATCCCTATCCGATTCAAAAGATCACCTGTATTTAAACATCTGCTCTAATCCCC
>JPKZ01002087.1:15116-41606 GCA_000803305.1 Toxocara canis | reverse complement strand
TCCCTCAAGGCGCGAACTATATACGCTACAGTATTCATTTGTTAACTCGCACTAATCAAAGCAAACATTCCTTCACCTAAATAATGTGAAAATACAACTCCTCACTATAGGACCTGCAAAAAGCGCAGTTGTTGCAGCGCTCATGAAACGTGGAAACGAGATCGAACATAACCAACCAATCGGAATATCAATGACTGGCGCCTCTTCGTGAGATTGCTCATAGAGAGGTCTCGACTGGTCGACGTGTCCAGCGTCCTGCTCCAAACGCACGTTGGCCATAAAATTAATTGGCACTGGCACGCTCTGTGCCTGCTGTCCTTCGCTGTTAACTGCCTGCTGCGCGGCAATCGACTCAGCAGCTGATACAGTTTCCGACACTGAAAACAAAAAGACTGGAATCGGAATGCCGTACCCAAGTAATCCTTCGGTCTCCTCCTTCCTTTAAAAAAACAGATTCCAGCATCTTCTGGCGCCATTCTTCATATCCGTTTCACAGCACTCCACTGTCGAACATTCTCCGTTACGGTTAGCCGTAATTTGCAAAAGGTGCAAAAAAGCGACGAGTCTAACCAAGGTGGAGGACAACGCAGGGAAGTGATTTAAGTTTCCTTGGTCATAGATTGGCGCCAATCCTTTCCGCCTGTTCCTCCACCGCTCCCTCCTCATTGTGATAGTGGTTTAACAAAAAATTAGACTTGTGCTAATAGCAGAATATCATTTGCAAACCAGAACTATTTATGCAAAACCATACGAACGTGGTTTTACACGCCTAAATGATCAAACTGATAAGGAAAACCAAACTAGTGAAACAAAAACGATAGGAAACAGACTACTAGGTTTGTTTACCTATCTCTCGCTCAATCTTACACTGCTCTTTCGAGGTCTGGAAAGCCAAATTTTTTTCTTACGTAATTCGGCCAACTGCCGATAAAATGTTAGAGCAATATCTTTCCATAAATTAAAACAACATAAAGAGAAATCAAAGAAACGAGAGACCTTGTTTAGCGGCAGCCGACAAGCTAGCGGGCACCGAAGCAGGTAAAACCACGGATGATGAAATGTCTTCATCGAGAATGATGACGTCATCGTCTTGTTCCTTCTCCTGCTTTACCTGCGCCACTAGTTGCACACCGGTCCCCTTCGACTGTGTTTCCTGTGCTTCGAATGGCTAAAATGTGATTTGCTTAGAAGCTTGCTTCTCAACTAGAAGACGTTAATTAGCTGAAATTATAACTCATTTCTAATCGATATCGAATGACATTCATTTATGTACGCACGGATACAACCCTGCCATTGTGATGGGCAAAAATCGTCAGGTGGAGGATGTTCTACGGAAATTCCAGTAAAATAAAACTGAACGAACCCATCGTCGTTCAAAAAAATCGATGGATTTCACAGTTCCAAACTTTCCCATAAAATTAATATACATCTAGTGGTCCCGCCACGCATACCACTGGATTGGCCGGGCTATCGAACGTTTGTGGCGTTGCCGGTCACAGTGCGTTTCCATTTTGCTCTCTTTGCTCTTCTGTGTCATGTTTATCCGCCTTCTTGTTCTATTTCGTCTCTCCAGCTTCTTGGAGGTCTCCCGAGAGGTCGTTTTTGTTCCATAGGATACCACTCGGCAACCGCTCGAGTCCACCTGTCGTCGTTTATTCGAGCTACGTGGCCTGCCCAACGTAGCTTCTGCTTCCGGTACTCTGCGGTCACGTCTCGGACTCCAGTCCTTCGGTGAATCTCCTCGCGTCGGATCTATTCGCGAAGCGATATCCCTAACATACATCTTTCCATTGCCCTCTGTGCTGTCGTTAGTCGTCTTTCTTCATTTTTTGTTGTGGCCCACGTTTTGCTTGCGTATAGCATGGCGGGTAGGACCGTGCTGTTGAATAGACGGGCACGGAGGGTTTTGCTCATTTTCTTTTTCAGCACATCGTTTATCGAGTTGAACGCCCTCTATCCTGCTCTTATTCGTCGCGTTATTTCGGGCTGCATGTCGCGATCCATCTTCATCATCTGCCCCAAGTTGAAATACTCCTTCACCTCTTCGATTACATCGCCCTCCACTGCTATTTAGCCTGCTTTTGTCGTTTCTGACCGCATGAATTTTGTTTTCGTGCGGTTTAGTTTAAGGCCAACGGCTGCACTGTGAGTGCTGAGCTTGGTCAGCATGGCCTATAGTTCGTTAGCGGTTGAAGCGATGAGTACGATGTCGTCTGCAAACCGAAGATGGTTGAGGTACTCTCCGTTGATGTTGATACCACCTTCCCAGTCGATGTCTCGGATGTGACTCGAGACATGCAGTGAATAGTTTCGGGGAGATTGTGTCTCCCTGTTTGACATTTTTCTCCACTGGGACTGTTACAAGTGTTGATAGTAGCTTTATGTCGGTGATGCTGTACGAGTTTGCCTCTTTGAGCAGACTGATTTATTGGGTTGTGATACCTTGCTTGTGGGGAGAATTTAGGACTGAGTTTATTGCGAAGCTGTCAAAGGCCTTTTCGTAATCTACAAAAGCGACAGTTTGTATTCTCTTGCCCTCTCGAATAGTTGTGTAAGGGTAAATATGTGATCCATCGTGCTGTAATTCTTGCGAAAGCCTTCCTGCTCTCTTGGCTGTTGGTAGCCGAGAACATCTGATAGCCTCGTTACTACGATCTTTGTGAACAGCATATAAATATGAGAGAGGAGGCAAATGGGGCGACAGTTTTTCAGATGTTCTTTATCGCCCTTTTTGTTAAGCAAGATGGTATCTGACCTTTTCCGCTACGAGGGTATTGTGCCCTCGTTGAGATATTTGTTGAATCTTGTTGCGAGGGCTTTCCAAAAAGCTACCCATGCGCTCTTTATCATTTCCGTTGTTACACATCATCTTTTTATGGAGCTTTGTCGCTTTGGATCAGATGAAGAGCATTTTCGATCTCACTAATCTTTATTGATGGCACTTCTTCCGCTATCAGTGGTGATAGGGGGATAAGCAGTAGCAATGACCTGAAAAGATTGGTGTAGAAGGTTTTGCAGGCTTCCTCCATCTCCTTTTTGCCGGTCATCGCCCGGCCATCCTCAGTTTTTAACGCTGTCACCTCCCTTCTGTACCGTGCCAGTTTCCGCCCGCATCTGTTCATGCTTTTTCTTTCCTCCGCGACTCTCAGCAATTTTCTGATTTTGAAGTTTTCGAGATCTTCCTTCAAACGCTGCCTGATAGCTTTGCATAAAATCGAATACTCGACTACTGTCCTTTCGTTTCTTCCCATGTTTTTCCTTCTTTCCACCGCTCTCTTCGTTTCCTTAGAGATCTTTTCTTCTTTGTTTTGCTGACGGCCGCGCACATAACATATGCGTAGTAATGTTTAATGCACGGATGCAAACAGAATTTCATTTTTCACAATAAACTAATAATACTTTCGCATTTGCTGTTTTACGTAAACCGATTTTACATAAACCGACAGCAGTGTCTACATCTCTACGTTATTTCGCTCCAATAAAACATCGAAGCACTAAAACGAGTTTTAAATGCGACAAAAAAGACTTTTCAGTGTACGGCTGGTTTTCGTCATTTTCTCCAGCAGCTCTCCATCGTCTTTACTAAGAAAAAAAAGCGCAATGCAGGCTGTTACGAAAATGAATGACCCGTAAAATAGCACTTGAAATTTACCGGCGTTGAAGCCTTTTCACTCGTCGACTGATTTTGTTTCATAGACGAGCGCCGTTTAGCATGCAAGTCAAGCATGCGACGTGTACCCACCGAGATGCTCTTGTGGAAATTCATATGTGAGGATTGTTGCTGTTTCTGAAACCACAATATACGCGTAACACAATCCCAAAAAATTAGGCCAGTGAGGCACTTTTAGAAAGGTTTCCAAAACCGTTTCGCAAATATGTTATAAAATGCGAGCAGCCAAAGAAGTCACATTTTTGTGCGCTTGACAAAAAATGACAATTTAAATGGCACAGCTTTGATAAACGCAACTGAAATGTGGTCCTGTGAGATCACAGGCGGTATATGCGGATAACTAAACAACCGTTCTATGCGTCAACAAGCTGCTCTCACACTGCTTCAACAACATCGGCTTCGGAGAGAAATTTTTAGAAATTATTGGAAAAATTCCGTTAATTGAGTTCTAAAAACGTTGGAAATAAAAATACTCAACTGAACACTAAGGAAACCATTTTACAATAGATATCTTCACTTTCTTCTTCCTTTTTCTCAACCTCTAGATTTCCTTAGACAAAAAAAAGATGAAGAAACCTCTGAAAGCTACTTATCCCTGAAACTGCCAGCTAAATCTTGAAATCAAGGGCGTGCAATGTTAAGCACAGAAATCTAACGGTAGCAAGGAATTTGTTGCAAAGAAGGCAGAAGTCGCCCATTTGGTTGAGGTGGGTCCTGAAGTGTGTTTCATAATCACGTTCCGTGAACTCCTTACGCTCACCGCACGAGCAACGCACATGAGTATTGCAAACATGGTTCTTGAAGTCACTCTGTACCAAAAACTTCTTCGGACATGACGAGCATCCAAATCTGAAGAAAGCCACCGCTCAATTGTAAACGCACATGATTTGCCAAGTACAAACCATTATGCCAACAGCCAGTTTCAGGATTTTCGATCCTAAAGTCAAAAGGATTCAAAATTAGGTTGGCAAATGAATGAAAAAGGACCCTAATTTGCGTCCGCTACTGTATGTTCAGCACAGGATGAAGCAAGACCCAATAAAATAACTGCCAGAAATTTCATTTTCGATTTGCCTCTGAACTAGCGTTGCTTATAAAAAGGCTATCCGCGTGTCCTACGGCTGTATATGAAAACTCAGGCACGCTACCGAATAGAGAGCTAGACTGAGCAGCTGCCAGTTTTAGAATGAATATTTGAAGCAATGCCATACAAACAGCTCACTTTCACCTCAGCAGACTGCTGATTTGCGAAGTATCTAACTATGCAAGAGCTTCAGTGAAAGCAAAACAAATCGAACCTTTCATATATGTTGATGTGTGTTTTGATGCGATGTTTCTTGAGATCGTCAGGCCGTATAGTCCGTCCGTTGTTGCAGACGAAGCACGTACTCACCCCGTTGCATGAGTAGACGATATGTCTGAACATTTGCTCCTCTGTGCGGCGTACACTTATCGCATCAAGCGAATCGCACTTCACGCATGTGCAGCACAACGAACAAATCATGGTCACCTCCTTAAATGACGGTCCAATAACGGTACAGCTCTGGAACAACTAGTTCACAATGTCACACACTAGGGGCAGGCAGAAGGAAATCAAGGTGGTTTAAGAAGATAGACAGAATGAAATCAAGATCGTTTAAGAAGATACTCGCGACCGTAATCTCCTCTCCAGTGAGCAGACTGCCAAAGAACAAGCTGAAATGTTCTCGTAATGTTCAAACTGATGCTTTTGCAATTGATATCTGGATTCGTATGGTCGCTATCAAACGTCCTCCGAAATGCTGAAACCGAAATACCTCAAGTATTGTGCTTCTTTTTTGATGCTTATTTAATTTCCACGACGGATATAGTGTTACCATGGCAAGCAGATATCGATGAACAGAAAGAAAAAATACCTCTATGTGCTAATGAGGAACTCCCTTAACCTCTCCATCCCTGCGCTTCCTGTGCATCAGGCAGAAAACAAACTCAGTGGTGCGCTATTTCTGAAAACGAGCGATCAAGCACAAATTCGTATTCGCTTTCCGCCGTCCTTAAAAAGAAAACAAACAAGTACCTGCGCGGAATCGGAACGGTGCATATGTTTGGCGACGACGTGCTTCAACAGTTCCTCGTGAGACGCAACCGGGAAATTCATAAAATTGTTATTGTGGCACACCGGACAATCGGTCCACTGCTCCTCATGCTCCGCCAGATGCTCTCGAAGAGTTTTGTTCGTTCCGAACACTTTTTCACATAAGAAGCAACGCGGGAGCTGAAAGAAACACTTCCATGATAAAGAAAAATTCGATCGACTAGATATGGTTCAGCGCGGTAGCGACTCTCCTTCAACATCGAAGGTTAAAAAATGGCCTGCTTGAAGGAAGGCACATAATATAACAGACAAAACAAATTATTTGTTAAAACATACCCATCATCCATCGTTTTTATTTAATCCAGTTCCCAAAAAACATCTACTGCAGCAGTCTACTTTTATTCGAATACTTTCTTCAGTCGTCCATTATACACAACAAAACCTCGTCTATTTCGACAATACCTTGTCTACAAATAATAATGCATAAATAATGTACTACGTTCAACCTCAGCCTCGTTGACCGGAACTATAGAAGCGACGTTCGATGAGTCAACGGCAAGTTGTGCCAACTCGCGGGGTCGCGTCTGCGAAGCGCTCGATGTCGGAACAATCACAGTAGCCGACGCAACACCCTTCTTTCTGCTTGCCTCTGAGAACGACAACTTCTTCCACATCAGTGTCGGCATCAGCTGCAGTGAAGACCTCTTGCAACAAAAGCAGGTGAGCTAAGGTCAGCAAAAAGATTCAGCAGATAAAAGAAAGAAATACAACTAACCGCAAATGCTGGTCACACTTATGGAAGACCACGTATCGCATTTAGAACGGCTGTAAGATAAACAAATATTCCATATCAGTTCCCCATCCGGTGGGCGATGTTCTCCCCGCTGCGGATGAATGAAACCGCAGATACTAGCGAACTCAGTTTGAGATGATGGTAAAAAGTGATCTCCGTTTACAGTGTATACGTTTCTATAGTTTAGTAATAAACTGCACTGCAGGACCAACAACCGACTAAATAATTATAGAGCATCGCTTGTTGCACAGTACATTATTATAATGCACAATATTGTTATGCACCATATAATAATGCATTCTATTTATTTGTCCCGGAAGACAGCATCGCTACGACTTGGAAACTCCTACTCCCACAATACTAAAAGCGCTTTAGGAAAACTACCAAATAAAGTGCAAAAGATGCTAAAAAAACAGTCAAATATGTGAAACAAAAAATCAAAAAAGGACGACGGGTAAAACTGGAACCGAACGAAACAATCACCATCCGAGTCGCCTGGTCGAAATAGAATCTGTCGAAGTGAAAGTTGGCAATGTGATAGAAGTAGCGCTTGGGATTTGAAAGTGTGAAGTTGCATATACCACAGAATGGCAAGTATTCACCATCCGCGCCTAAAAGAAATTCCACAATAATAAATCTGCAGTAGCACTGTCAACATCATGCATTAACTTTACTACAAGCAACGTGGCATGCATGCCTCATATAGCTGAGCAACAAACAGTCTCAAGGAGCACGTTTTAGTCTTTACAACTACGCTGAACAAGACAGAAATAATGTCACCTTTTGCGACACTGAACTTCTCTCTATACTGTTACGTTATCATTTCTCCTTTACTTTCCCGTCTATCTTACCTCTCTCCCTTTAAAAGACCGTGAGGCTAATGAAAATGAGAATTCTTAACTTTTTCCAGTCATCATATGCGACAACCAAGGCTAGTTTCTGAATGCCCTCCGCAATCTACTAGAACCAAACATATCATTTCTAGCTCAACATATTTTCCAAAATTTTTCATCATTAAGCGGATCATAAGAAGCGATGCATGGGGACACCGAGCGCTGAAAAGAAATGAGAAGAAAAAGACAACAACTCGACTTGAGGAGGCCACTAAGTTGAATAACTGCAAAAACCTGCTACACAGTGTGTTGGACATAAAGATAAAAGTTCTTCTGTTCCGATTTTAATGGGAATTCTTGCGAGCGTTACTGAAAAGCTAAAGGACCGGGATTCGGCGTATTGCCAAAAAACCAAGCTAAAGGAGCACAAATAGTAGTTTAAAAAAGCAACGCAAAACGCACATTGATGGGGCCAACTATTGCACACCATTTTGTGGGCTTCGAGAGGTGCCTTTTCGCTGAACGCCACTCCACACATCTCACAGAAGTGGAAGTGGTTATTAACCAGGTGACGAGCCGTTTCTTGAAACGAGTCGAGCTCAACCTCAAACATATAAACGCTAACATCATCAGCAATACTCGTCTACAACACTATTCCTTCTTCTCTCTTCTCTACCGGATGAAATATAACTGAGATTCACGTACAGCCCCAATTTTTCGAGATTGTTCCCGCAGTCAAGATTTCCTACAAAATAAATCGGGAGATTCCAGATAGAAGTTTAGCAAAACTAGTTTAAAAATGCGAAACAGCCCGGATCTTTTCCTCGCTTTGAGTGAAAATGCCCACATTTCCTCCCTTGCTCCCACGCCCAACCACGAATAAAAGCAGAATTCCTGCAAAACTTGAAAATCGGAATGGACGCATGAGTTTCCCTATATCGCGCTCAACAAAAGCAGACACTTCCGTGTTCATGCCTATAGCCTTATCCTTGTTAGATATTTACACAAACATCCTTTGCAAAATCTTCGGCCTTCTGTTGAAGGTGGCGAGTATGGAAAGCCGTTCTGCGACACAGCCAGAGCATCATGGAAAAGGGAAGAGGAAGGAAGGCCCAAAAGCAATATCGAGAAGTTGTTTACTCACCTTGCATACGAGACATTCTTTTCTTTTGGCGGTTATCAACTGCGTCTGTGGGTTGACCACGTTGTTCGAGTCGTGCAAGATTGTGCGCTCGTTCACCTGAATATCTTTTACTCATAAAGGTCATGCAATGACTGTCATGAAAATCAACCGTTTCATCAACCAAAAATTTCCAAAAAATACCCCAAACAGCCGCTTCCTCCTCCAGTACAACTACACAAAGCAATTCCGCCTTCAAGGTATGCATACCTACAACGACATCTACAAATTGTTCTCGATCTCCTTGGTGATATATTATATGCTACTTTGTTCCTCAAAAAGACAAAACGGATAAAAGCAGTAGCACGTTAAGAACGAACAATTCCTCAGCAACCACCATCAGTGGTAGGTGAGCATTTTCCAGAACAGCGACGATCCACTTTCTACGACAGCGAACATGAAAACTTTACGGAGAACAACGAGTGAAGAAGAAGGAATATGGACCACAACAGGTGATGAGGATGCAACCACACGTGGACTAGGCACGGCCCAAACGGCTGACGGCCCCGGCTGCTGCGTTGAGGTGCTGCTCTCTTCAGATGTGAACCCACTCCTCGTTGCCGTTTCTATAAAAAAAATCGTTCGGAAGAAATCACGGCAAGACATTACAGTTCTTTTGCACTACGATAGATAGTTCCTCTTTCTACGTCATTTCGTTCTGGAGGAAACGAAAGAAGGTAGCAAACATAACAGCTACAATCGTTACAGCCGATTGCCAAGCTAAGGGCCATCTTTGTGCACCAACGCGTCATGTTATCTAAACAAGCAGTAGCAGATGAGCTCTGATTATCAGGACTATCTCGTAAAACAGAAAAGTATTTCCTTTTCTAATCAAACGTATAATATGAGTGTGGCACGCGGCTTTCTGCTGCGTTACAGAATGAGTCTAACCTGCTGACAATTACCTACGATACCTGATGATCCACACTCGACAGGCTTTTCTGCAGAGTAACCTACACCCCATCCCTCCCCAACGACGAGCCACATTTTTCGGCCGCAAGCCAAAAGTGCCGCTTCAAAGACCCTCACCGGTCAGAGTGTGACACAACAGGTATCCAGGACCACAGGCTTTGTCAATGGCCGAAAAGAGCCAATTCATCTACGGGCTACCCAGGCTTCCTTTTCCTGTCCTTGCGAGAAATTTGCTGGAGATGCAGTAAACTCCTGGCCTGCTATACTATCCCCCGAACTACTACAAATCATCATCAGATATCGAAGATATACCTCAACCTAACGTTTCCACTAAACTTTAAACATGGTCTGCATACACTAATTCAACTATGCTATTAATTTATGAGACTAGTGAGTGAGAATGACCGAAAGCTCCAATGCTGGCTACCGTCACCTAAGCACAGGATTTCACAAAACTGAGGCTCCCAAGAGGGAGAATGCCCTTATCCACGGTGAACTGTTACCACGGCAAAACACGCACTATATCTCGAAAGACAGCCATGCTCCAACAGCGAATAAACCTACGGCTGAGCAAGCTGCGATTATTAACAGGCCCCAGCTTGAAATCACCATCCTTCGTCAAGCCCAATTTAATGTTCGTTGTTTCGGCTAATGTCGGCAACTTTCTCACCACTCCTGTCCACTCGATTATTCCGATCTCTTTACAGCCTTCTAAAATCACAATCTTTTTACGAAGATTTACACTCTTCCAGTATAAATGCTCTATAGAATTTCACTAGCCTGAAACAACGATTTCAAATTAAGACTGACAAAATTACAAGCGAAGACGCAACAGCCGAGAAAACTACCAAAAGTGTTATACCACTGGCTTGATCCATCCACTTTTCCAACATATTTTCGAAAAAAAGGCAAAATGTAACATGCATGCGGATTTTGTTGACAGACGGAAACTGATCAACTTGTTGGAAGTACAAGGTATAGAACCATCTAACAGGAATAATTTCTACAGAAAAAATGTGGATTGCTTAGCAGGTGTCTAGTGACTGAGAGTCAATGAAGCTATGAATACCTGGAGGATTGAAAGGAGCAAAGACACCATGGTCGACAGCAAGATGTCGTCGCAGCGACATTATCGAACAGCACGTTGCCGCGCATTTCGGACACCATACCCTCGTGTTTGGCGCTGACAACGGATGTGTCAATCGGAACACCTCAAACTGCCAATTTGTTAAAGTAAAAAGCGATTTCACTGTACCGAAGTATATGTGCTTCCGCGATGGACCTATTATAGCTACTACTACCGTCCAAAAATGTACAGAACCATCTAAATTTCCTAACATGTGTCTAGCGATCCATGGCCAATGAAGCCGTGAACACCTGGAGGGCTGAAAAATGCACGGACAAATATGATAAGCAGTAACGCTAAAACAGAATACATAAGCACACAATGATACCGATAAAATCACTAATTCGAACGGTCACAGGTGCACAAATAAGGCTTACTATGCGATAGCGAGATAACGATTGCATCTCCCGCCAAATGAGGAAGCTGCCTGAGAAAACATATGTCAACCACGACCGTCTCCGTTTTTGTATTCTCTGTACTCGTTCTCAGCCAGAAATTAGTAACTACCAACTAAAAATTGCTAAAACTGCAAAAATTATCCCGGAAAAAATAGCAAACGAGGGCTAATGAAGTTGCCACCCGCAAAAGCGTTCATCACTTACAATGTCCTTATCATTCAGATCGAATGATTTCTCGGGATCTGGCGTCTCGACATCTTTTTGAAGACAGATTCTGAGATGGCGCAGTGTGTTCTGCTTGCCCAAAAGCAGCGCATTGCACTTCACGCAGAAATAAACACTAAATACATTGTCTGCACTAAAATTGCCTTCACTGAAGAAACATATTATGAAGGGAAGCAGGCACCAGTTTCGCAACGCAGTTACCGAAGAAACTACTTTCTTGTGAGAAAAAAAAAAACTTTATAAATGAGTGGGTTGTTATTTAAGGTCATGAAAGCATTTTGTAAGCAAACTGAGTTTGAAAACCTTAAGCTTTCCTTGTGTGAGTGAAATAAAACTGCGAAAGTCGCTGTCTCTCATTTCGAAAAAGACTGTCAGGAAAAAACACTGAAAAGCGGAACCAGTGATGAGGACCAGAGCTCGTCTTGATTTAAAAAAAAAAAAAAAAAACTGTCCTATCACCTAAGCCTGTGGAAATGGGAAAAGCATTTATAAACGGTAACATCGTAACGGCTGTTGAAGGTAATCCAAAACAAACAGACCCTTAATTAAAGTTTCAAGGATAATAGCACTTACGTGTCCATCAGAATGCCTCCTTTAATCGTGTCATGAACAGCTACACTGCTGCCAACGTATAGATAGCCGGTACGGGAAAACTTCTGCGAGAGTGAATGCATCAACAGCCTCACTTCGTCCTCACCCTTCGCCATACGCAGCTGGTCTTGCAGAGGGGAATGGCCCAGCCAATTTTCACGCGCACACGAGCATAGATCTGATCGAGCACCCTCCGGTAACAGCTTAATTTCAACAACTGCTAATATCCGTATGACACTTCAAACACTTAATGCTAGTAACAAGTGGAGAAACGATGCAAGAGCCACAGAGAAGAGACAGACAAAGACGGTGAAGATGTTTGAAATGGGGAATACCGGCATCATATCTGCCGGGAAACGCTGTTTCTAGGAGGCCTACTATCAGCCAGGCTATAAAGACTAATAAGCGTCGAACGGCTGCAGCCAATATCCGATTAAACGATGATAAAAAGCAAACCTTCGAGGGGTTAAGGAACGCAAGTACAAAAGCTGCGAAACATATCGCCCGCTGTTTCGATACTGACAGAGCCAAGCTATCCTCTCAAGCTTAGCAGAACGCCACATCATGTACCTTCACTTACTGCCCCTACACCATATTTCGCTCCGACACTCAAAAATGACTTAATGAAGCCCACAGGACGGAATAAATTGAGCGGTTAAAGCACCAAACCAATCAACCTGCACACGCTGCTTGCAGTAGATGCAGCGCTCATCAAGAGAACGCTTTTGTGCCTTTCTTTTCCTTCCATTCTCTTTCTCACTCCCTTTCTTCGCTTTTTCCTCTGCTATTTCTTCTTCCACTCGCTTTTTCTTCAAAACGTCACGAGCAACCACAATGTCCTCGTTGTCCGACACCTTAAACATATCGTAAAAACACAGCAACGGTCTATCCAACATCCATTTTACGTTCTTCGATTCACTACTGAGTAAATGCCTTCCTTCTGGACATTGTTTTACCAGCTAGCTCAAAAGACGTAAGCGGCCTCAAGCCGAAAACCCATCTCTACGATCCATAACCCCCAAACGGCTCAACAAAAACACAAACAACTCCACTTTAACCGTTCCGCATTCGACCACCCAACGAACCCAACAAACAAAAAGCCTAGTTTCTCACTTTAACTAATCTCTTTCCTCACAGTCATGTGACGCCAAACAAAAATGTCATCGGTCTTTATCATATTTCGAAAAAAATGTACCCCAAAAGTGGCTAAAAAAATTAACAGCTTTAAGCCATACATGCTATTTAAACCATTCTCCCGGCCATAGAGGAGTACGTTTTCTCCATAAAGCCGAAACAAAAAGGTAATCAGCTCATTAATAAAGCTATAAATGCTCCTCGCGAAAATACCACGTTTGTGGTACATATAAAAAATGGTAATTATGAACAAAGGAATATAGAACGGTCTGGAGTTGGTAACAGAGGGGAGGAGAAGTTTCTTCAAGAAAACTGCTAATCGTGTTGGATGTATGAAGTAGCTCCCGAAGTCTGCCTCAAA
Organism: Toxocara canis; assembly: GCA_000803305.1. Classification (NCBI taxonomy): domain Eukaryota; kingdom Metazoa; phylum Nematoda; class Chromadorea; order Rhabditida; family Toxocaridae; genus Toxocara; species Toxocara canis. The sequence continues at coordinate 28,309 of JPKZ01002087.1, read as the reverse complement.
GTCCAGCATTCTTGTGTTTCCACATTTCGTCATAAATTACCCAAATCCCTACCGCATACCAGGATCGCCCTTTGCAGGTAATCAGTATTTCAGTATTAAAAGCAGTGAAAAAAATGACCAACCTCTTCGCTGAGGCTGATAGATGACGGTAACGCAAAGTACGGTCCACGAACACGCGTCAAAAGCGAACCCATTTTCGTGGACCCATGACTCATCCATGCCGGAGGTACCAGAGTTGAGCTTTCGACTATGGGAGCCATCGACCACTGCTCACCCAAATGAGAGGCCAAATGATCTCTGTAAGCAAATTGTACTCTGCTGAACTTCAACTTCCACGTTCCAGAGTAGATGATTATGCAAAATTATTATTCATTTTAAAAAATTTGGACGAAAAAAACAAACCAATACATGTAAGTGGCAACCACGTGTGCTAACGACGCACGGAACCTGTACCAAGCGGAAAACTAATGGTCACTCATAATCTCACGTGGGCAGCCAAAACAGTACAACTTCCTCAAACCAGCGTAAGAAGTACGATTTCAGTGAGCCTTATAGGCTACGAAGTTGTCAAATTTAGAAAATATTATATGCGTAGTGTGTGCATCAAGGATAACTGTGAATGACCGTCCGCTTGTCGACTAGGACGAAAACTGCCTCCCAACTTCAAGCACCATGCGCATCCTCCTCTGGGCACAAAGTGCATACTGCATCAAACCATTAAGGTCGATCTCGCTGCTCTCGGAGCATCCAATTAGCGTTTAACAAATAATTACAATGCTATGATTAGCGGCCGCAAGCAGAAAACCATACTACTATAACTTGGTGTTACTTCTGCAGAGACAAAAACATGATTCATCCCATCCCAACCTATACGCCTGTCAAACAACCCATCATCCACGTTAACCACTGCAGCAGATTCTATAAAAGGATAATCACAATCTCAAATTGTACCTTGTCATATATGTACGACCCTGCACCAACAAGGTCTCACCATCTCCCAGTGCTGAATTTCTCATTATCTTCAAGACTCGCAATATACATACTTGACACGACGTGCCGCCTGAGCCTAGGGGCTCTAATTTTACACGCTATTTTCTAGCATTCTAATGCCATTTAGTTGTAATGAATGAAAGCCGATTCCAATTAAAAACTCTCGAAACCTACCGATAAAAGAGCTGTGTGAAGAAGAACCGTGGGCACAAAGGGCACTTAAGCTTTGGCTGTGCGTGATCAGCACCGTGTTTTTCAATGTCGAACACTGTCATGAATCGTTCGTGACATACGGCACACGATGTTGGTATCGAATGTTTTATCTCAAGTCCACGTACCGTAACATGCTCCACACCGATAGGTACCTCCGCAAAGAATACCAAACATGACACCACACGTTTGCAACTGTGGGCTTTCTGAAACAACCCTCTTTTAACCAATTCAAACGAGAAACTCAGAAAGGTAAGATAAACGCGCGCTTCGCTAACCTATAAGATATAAACAAACTTTTCCTTAACAATAATAAAACACTACTGTGACAGCAGGTCATATATGTACTACCCTTCAGAACCCCTCAAACGTAGTAAACATAAAAAAGAGAAAAAGACAGGAATCAAAAAGTGAATGTGAACCATGCAGTTGACGAGTTTCCTTGCGTTCGCATCTTGGCGCCCAGATGGTAGAGGTATTTGAAGGTTGCACTCGGCACAAACCAATGTATGCATCGCTTGTTTAAGTTCGAACTAAAATAAACACGTAATGCTTTAACGCCACAACCGAAGCGACAAATCTAACAAAAACCTTATTTCTCCGGGAGGCTGTTTCATTTCACGATAGTTTTTCGCGTAAATGCTGCTGAACCATGTCCCATTCCACACAGACATAGAGCACCTCTGCCATAACATGTCGTTTTCGTCACTCTACTTGTGCAGGTTAATAAAAAGCAGACTGGAACTGACCTGAACGTCTCTGTCCGGTATAAACTACCATAGATGTGTTAATCCGATCTGTCAAATGAATAAATGACGAAGCGCTACGTTTCCTTGGTATTCCTCTTTCGTTTTTCACTGTGCAAATAGAACCTTACACGTGCAAAGCGGGGAGGATACTGAGGACTGCGCAATCGGCAGGCGCCGAGTAATACACACGAGATGGCGAAAAATGAACAAGAAACGGTGACGACGTGCCAAACCGAATGGGTAAGCCAGTTCCTAAAATGCTTCAAACTCAAGGTATAAGGAACCTTCTTATCTGCTGTCAATAGGCCAATCGTATATGCAGCAAATTCCTGACAAGGATGCCTTCTCAAACCATCCAACGAGTGAAATGCCTCGAAACAAAGATGGCAGCCATAGAGTTGCAGAGTATGGTGATCCTCAATGAGATGAATCTGCAAAGCGTCGGGAAAGACGGATAGGTTCGTCACTTATGAGACAGCGAAACGATTTAAACGGTAAACGACCAAATTGTGTTATCGAGGACGCAAACAATGACGTGTTACTACTGCGGAAGCATAGTAAGCTGTAAGCTAACATGACAAAAACCTTCATATTTAACAACCGATACTGCTGCGCAATATGACACGAAACTCAATAGCATGAACTATTCAACCAAACCCGCTTCACTGAACCTGACATGAAACTCGCAATCAGCCAGCCAGGACAAACCTCAGCTCCCCGTGACGAAGTAAGCATTTCGACATAACTCATTTTAAAATAATCGCTTCTTTAATGTTGGCAAATGAAAATCTCGATGTCTGCATGACTACCACCATCTCAACATTCGATATGAGTTCTGGAAACTCATCATCAAAAGAGAGAAAGACGCGTCTCAATTCCTCATGTTTGGCAAGATCTGACCAGAAATTTCGAGGGCCCTGAAGCAAAGTCCCAGGCGTGTGGTCAATGATCGTATTTTTATACATTTCGCCGCTTTTATTTGTTTCCCGGTACTTTCCTATTTGTTTTTGTTTTTCTTCAAAATTGTACTTCAACGTGCATAATATTATCATCTCTCAGATTGTGGCTTTGCCCAATGTCCGAAGACATCCGCATGCGCTGCGAATCGACGCTCACGCAAGTACGGATGCAACCTGCCCTATCTTCCAGAACCGTTTGCGGTCTCAACTGACCCACTGTTCCCGCTTTCGGCCTCACTATCAACAGGTGTCCTTTTTCTGCGAAGTTTTTCGGCTCTTCGCACTGTACAAGTCACCCGAGCCGGTTGCTAACTGGACCACAAACCTGGTTGTGATTTCCAACCATCCTCATAACTTTGGAGAGGGAAGGGAAAATAACAATTGGTAGGCTCATTTATCATGACGAATCACCAGAAACTACCTGGAATGCAGGCGCTCCGACAATGCTCTTCTTCTCGGGACAAATCGGACATCTGAAGATGCCGAGATTCAGCTTGTTGTTGAGCTCATGCGCATCAATCGCGTTAGCGGAGCAGAAGCGAAACTCACATGGCGGCATTGACGGCAAATCACGCACCATCTCTTCTGCCACAATCTCATCTGAAATTACACAGCTTTCTGCGAATATTTTAGAATTCACTTGCAAAATTCAAAAAACTGATCCCATATCCGATATAACCATTCTCTTTTCCTTTAAAACACCTCGAAAAATTTAAGGCTTAATACTTCCAAACGCTACTGTGCTCCTAGCCAAACTTCCATGAACTACAAACACATTTTTGTAAGGTTCTTGAACTGCCAAAAACATTACATTGCAGATAATCCTGGCATCAATAAAACGTCAGAAACAACCTGCGAACACGTAAATTTGTCGATAATAAAATTAAAACGGCACGTAAAAACTACACTTCAAATATTAAAAAACCTCTCCCAATCACTGTCAATACATCTAGGTCCTATAGTTGCATAGGTCAGATTTCGTAGGTTACAATTACTCAGTTCCATTGCTTTCGCTTCTACCGACACCACGCTAGACATGCAGCTAACATGAAAACCTACACAAATATTTCAAAAGCATGTTTACTCGAAAAATTAAAAAATCCCTTGAAGGAAGAGCTTCAAACGCTATTCAAGGTGAATGCAAAGGCAGCTGTAATTTAGTCGATTCCCGTATCGATGCAGCTGACAACCATGCCTACGCATGATTGTTTTGACCAGCCTCGGAACGCCTGGTGGTCGGCCTGCTGGCGATCCGTCGGGTAAGCAGCCGAGAATCGAACCCAGGTCTTCCCGCATATGAAGCGGGAGCTCTACCACTGACCTACTGCCTGCCCATTCAAGATGAATATCCAATCTTAATGCATTCAGTCAGTGGAGCTAATACAACAGTAACGTCTCTAATGATTATATTTTATCTCTGATGATTATAATTTAACAAATACCACTCTTTCCTTCCAGTTGAAACTGCACTTCCATATTACCCGAGGTTGCTGCGCTGGTCGATCCTCCGTCTTCATCTATGCTAGCCTCACTAGAGATGGCAAGCACCGCATCTTCAACTTCTTTCGCTTCCGATGACTTCCTCTCCCACTTCTGTGATACTTTTTCTCTTACAGAATGCACGTGAAACTATGAAAGTCATATCAGTGTTTAAAAAAAATGGTTTTCAAAACAGAGGTTGCCGCACTCGTTTTAATCGGGAACTTGCACCTCTAACTCTCGCACATCTCGTATAATTGTGGGTTCTATTACCAAAAACTCAAAATTTCACTTCAAATGCAAAATGTTCTGATCCGATATAAGGAAAGATATTGCCATCCTTTCACTCTCTCCCTCTCTTTTTCTCTCTTCCTCATCAATTACGTCTGCAACGTAAACGAATGCAGTAACAAAGATTCAATTCGGAACATTCGCTGCAATTTCTCAGCACGAACTTTACCGGCGGCAACAAAGGTGAAAGAGCGCACCTTTGTCGCAATGTTCTTGACATCAGCTACCAGATTTGCAAGTTTCTTGGCTTCTATTCGCGCCATCAGCTCCCATCTCGTCCGTTCACGAACACTCAGCCTGGTCCACTGAAATGTTTTCTCAACTCCGTCCATCCAAGCTTCTAAAGCAATGAATGAAGAACGCATACAACGGTGTATGCATCGCGTCGTGTACTTTATACCAATGACAATTTCGCTAAAGCGACAACATAGACTGTAGTCGTTTTATCGAATTTATGCTATTAATGGTCGGGCACAGACGGGTTGTCGCCCAGAAATTAGCCGTCAAAAGTTTTGGTTGCACAGACAAAACTAAACTGCAGATGATATCAAATATAGAGCATAAATTAAATGCGGAACCGAATTTAATTGATTTCTTTGGCATTTGCGCAACAAAACGAAAACTCACCGCATATCGTAAGATCTGAGCGGTTTGTTCCGATCCGTTATTCAATTCTGCGCTTCGCGCATTCTCTTCGCCTATCTTCGTACTAAAAATATGCGGACTGTTTGTTTCATTTCTTGAAATAATCAGAAATAAGCTAAATGGTCTTTCACAGGAAACTTCGAGTACAAATCCCACTTGATCTGCAAACCCTCCCCACCTCCTCCACCAAATCAGCATCGGGATGGAATTTTCGCAATGAGCGCCCGAGTTTCAGATCGAGCAAGTCAAAAAACAGTGGAAAAAGAAGGAAGTAGAAAGATATGCGTTCTTCTGCTAGACCAACTTATAAGATGTCGACCCCTCACCAGTGATGTCATCGAACCAGAATTTTCGGTACGATACTGTACCTGTACTTACTCCCCGAAAATGACATACTGTACTAATACCACCTCCTGAAGAAGCTGATCGTACCGTACTTTCACTGTACTTGGTGGCCGAGATAGGGTACCAAGTATTTTGGCCCAAACAGTACAATACTTACACCGTACTTTTCGTACCTCCAGTTTTTCTTGACGTGCATGAATAAAAGAGCGTAGACTATTGATAAGTAAAATAAACCAAAACTGTGAGAGCCAACGGACAGAAGAAAATGACCACTGGTTTAAACGACGAAAAAAAGGCAAACCTAGAAAAAGATTTTTAAAAATACCCATGGTCGAAGTGCAAAACAGTCAAAAGACCTGTTTGTTTTGAGCCGTAATGGAAAGCGCTTGTGCAAGTCACCGTACAGGCATGAAGCACATAACAACTGGAGAATGCATCGTATAACAAAAAGGCGAGATTAGAAACACGAGGATAGGAAAAACATCGGAAACTTGCAAAACATCGCACCCGCACAAACTACAACAGTTGGGGAACGAACCGCAAGGCGAGATTGAAACATAGGGCTCAAGAAAAGAATGAACACTTTTTTGCAACAGCACATACATTTATCAGAAGCCCAAGCAAACGTTTACGCGAATCACATCCCTTCCTTGAAAGGACAGAGAGATGTGCCATTGTAGGGTCTATATGAGTGGAGTCTTCATTCATGGAGATACAGAAATTCTTACATCGGCTTTTTCCTAAGCAGGAGAAAAAACCCTGACAACACGGACTGGAAAATTTCGTGTATGTCTAATATAAATATCTTTATTTACAATACAGAAAGCATGCAGCCACACATGCAAAAGAATAACTAGACACGAATGCCACAATACCTCCGTAAGTATAAACATTGGAATTTAGTACAAACATTCTTTTCCTGCAAGTGGAATTTAGCTTAAGTTGTGTTGTCGGTTGGGTTTTTATGTTTGGTTACTTTCGGAATCTGACCAAAACCTAAGCGAGTAAATTTTCTATTTGTGCTGCTTCTCTTGAAAATAGTGGTATTGTCTAATTTCATGTGAACAGCCCAACAAGTCAGTTCAGGGACAAGTGAGACATCAGTGACATAAATAACAATAAAGCCATCTGCAGAAATGAACAATTGAAGTGACGAGCAACAGAACCCAAAGCAAACAGCTGTGACAAAAAAAGTGGTGGTGCGAAACGAGAGGTTTTCTCGTATTCGTTCTGCCTATACGCTATAGCACCTGCGTTTGGCATGTGCAGGAGAGCGACTGATGAATTGCCATGAACAAATTGCCATGAACTGCCTATGCACTGCCAAGATTTGTGTGTTCGTCTACCCTTTTTAAAAACAGAAAACATAGAAATAAGGATGGTAAGGAACCTGATCCTTAGCAGTCGAATGAAGACCACATAGCACGATTCATATATAAGAAAAGATTCTCTTTTAAAAGCACCTGCTCCATTCGCAGTCTTCTGCTGCTTGTAATGATCCCAGCTTGCGAAAACACCCGCTCCACTGGACCGATGACTCCGGAATGCTTAGCACACGAAGCGCCACGGCTTTCAGAGCACTATGTACCTGATTTCGGACCTTCCACGAAACTTCCACAACGGCATCCTTCACGCGAAGATAGTACTCCATGGCGCAGCAGACAGAATTCCAGTGGATGCTGCAGGGCTTATTAACTTCAGCCCGGACCTTGCATGGAGCCGTTCAGCCGTTAGCCGTGTCTTCCTGAACTTACCAACCACCCTTATCAGCGCATCGACCTCCGCACGGCATCCGGACGCCTTCAGACCGCCTGCCAGCGCTAGCTGCAGCATGTGAGCCATGCAACTCAATCTTTTCGGAAATCGCATTTCGAGTTTTTTTTTTCGGCCCGCCTCTTCGAAATCGTCAATTTCGTCTTCGTCGGAATCAAACAGGTCACCGTCGGAGCGAGTAGAAGCGTTGTCATCTTCGTCGCTTCGGATGCTCACTGCTGTTACCTCTCCGCAGCCTGCGTTTCCTGTTTCATCGTACAGCACCTCGTACTCATTTTTGAAAGCGCACACTATGCTTGCGCCCGAGTCAGTTACCACTCTGTATATTGAAAATTCGCTGATGCCCACGCTGTTCAGGATTTTAAGGTAGCCTCGTTTAACTGTCTTCGCATCGTGACGCCCCTTCAGCCTCTTCAAACCCAAAAGGCATTTTCGAGAGATCCGTCTCCTACGTAGTCGATCGTTGCAGTAATGAACGAATCCTTGATACACTTTTCCTCCTAAATGTCAACAGTGACCGGTGCTCCAACACATCCTTCCACTTCCCGCACAATCTGCTCCTTCATCACTTGTAATGGCACTTCCAAAAGCGACCAAAGGCCTCCTGAGGAAATGGGCAGGGCGAACCGCGGATTCAGCACGGCTGTATACTCGCGAAACTCATGGGTGAGAAACAAGCTTAGAGAGACATTCGGTAGGGAGCCATCAGCTTTTGGAGAACTGCTATGCACCTTTTTTTTCGGTGCTGCCCTACGCTTGCTTGCCGACATCCGCCATGACTCTTCCAGCGTTGTCAATGGAGCTTTACCGGCTGTTGGCGATGACTGAGCGGTTCAAACAGCTCGGCACATTCAGCTTCATGTCGCGCTTCCAACCGTTTCGTAGCATTCGTCGTGTTCAGGCCTACTAGTTCGCGCCCACCACACCTCGAACACTCACAGCCCACCTGAACCACTTGTAAAACTGCCACAGGGGTGAAACAGGCTACGAGACCTGCCTTGTTGCAATGCATTTTCCAGCTCACCCATTTCGCGTATATGTGAAGTCAGCCGCAGAACGATATTGAAAAGAGGAAAGTATGCACATGAGATAATACGCGGACGTGAATTCCGTTTGCTGCACTTCAGTTTGTTTTCATACATCCGCAATTGTAAGAGGTCTGTTTTCCTAAAGGGTGCCCAATAAATGCCGTCTTTTAAAAAAGAGCACTTTTCCTGGCATCAAAAAGAATGCTGTGTGAAATAATCCAACATAAACAATTATGGCCTACAAATCAAAGAGATGGCAAAACAAACGAACGCCGCGAACATAATATAAGGAACTAGAAGATTTCTTTATAAATAAATTAAAGAACTATAAAAAAACTTGCGAATGGGGACTATCCTTCGCCCCTATTGACACTGTCGAATATCTAAATCAGAAAAGTTCGATCACGATTTCTCAAATGAATGAGTCATCCCCATCGGTCAATTGTCGAGACGCGTCGGGGACCAACGGTGAAATTGAAAATTGTGGGAGCCCGGTAACGCTAATCTACATCTCCCGCGAGTGAAGTACATTTTAAGTATTAGTACAATCAAAGAATGGCACGATGTACTTGTACTTTTTTCTAAAATAATCGGTACAATACTCTACTTGTACCATCCTTAGGAAAATCACGCTGTACTGTACTCATACTGTACTTGCGATTTTAAACTTGGTACGATATCGTACTATACTTGGTATAAGTACAAGACAGTACGAAAAGTATTATACTCTTTGGTAGGATGACTTTTCCTGGCATCAAAAAGAATGCTGTGTGAAATAATCCAACATAAACAATTATGGCCTACAAATCAAAGAGATGGCAAAACAAACGAACGCCGCGAACATAATATAAGGAACTAGAAGATTTCTTTATAAATAAATTAAAGAACTATAAAAAAACTTGCGAATGGGGACTATCCTTCGCCCCTATTGACACTGTCGAATATCTAAATCAGAAAAGTTCGATCACGATTTCTCAAATGAATGAGTCATCCCCATCGGTCAATTGTCGAGACGCGTCGGGGACCAACGGTGAAATTGAAAATTGTGGGAGCCCGGTAACGCTAATCTACATCTCCCGCGAGTGAAGTACATTTTAAGTATTAGTACAATCAAAGAATGGCACGATGTACTTGTACTTTTTTCTAAAATAATCGGTACAATACTCTACTTGTACCATCCTTAGGAAAATCACGCTGTACTGTACTCATACTGTACTTGCGATTTTAAACTTGGTACGATATCGTACTATATCGTACTATACTTGGTATAAGTACGAGACAGTACGAAAAGTATTATACTCTTTGGTAGGATGGCATTACTGCCCCTCACGCAGCAATTGAATTAATACTTGAAAATCCAAGGTGGGAGAAGAACAGGGCGGAACGGGGTGCGGAGACATTCATACTCACATGGAAAAATGCATGAAAAAAAAACCACGTAACTAGGTTGAGAAAAAGCTGATGACAACAGAGGCACAAAATCTGGCTGGAGTATACGCGCATGACAACGTAAACGACAGATGCTACGTACCCCTTCTTCACATATGACCACGCCGTTTTGCAGATTTAAGTAAATTTTTACATTCATCAACGTATTATCTCAACGGTGAAACACTGCACACACTCATCACTAAATAAAACACGACTTCCTTACGATGAACAGACTAGTCCCTTCTTTACAGCTTCCACTCAGTACAAAAAAATCAACATAACTTTCTTAAAATGAAAATCGATTGATTGCGAATGTTTTGCGCAACTTCTACTAATTAATGGTGACCAATCCGCATTACCCTTAAAGTTGGCAGGCAAACCTTCCGAATTCTGGCGATTGACACTCTACGCACACCAAAGCAAAATATAGCAGACGTCGCAACGTTCGTTCAGTTCAGTAACATGAATGAACAAACAATTAAAACGAACCGGATGAGTTCCAGGATGGAGTGTGAGCAAAGGCGCATGAGCATTCTGAATCCACCACTAGCTGTTGGTAAGTTCTCATCAACATCCAGCCTTTTTATTGCTACTCCTCGTTCTGCGTTCGCTGTGACACGATCATAGCTGCATACCTCATCGAAATTCACCGACGCCTAGAAATATTTCGTAACCATATGGAAACAGGTTTCAAGAACTTAACAAGAGGTACGCGATATATGTATGACCTTGAAGCGAAAGAGATGCTATGCTCAACCGTATCAAAACGCCGACATAAAACTGGTAGATGTATGGCAAAACACTAAAAAGAATACGTGTCATGCACTCCTCCTTCCTCTCGCTGCTCCCTTCAGCTGCGCAACACCATACAAGTAGCCGCAAGTTTTCCGAAGGACCAGATCCATGCATCGTATTTCCTCGAATAAACCCCTTTCCCCGAGTACCAAAAAAATAACCACGCTCTTCGCACTGCTTTTCTTTCATCAAAAATATGACAGAATGCTGAGAAATCACACAGAGAACACCGCCTCAATAGCGTTTGAAAAATTCTTGCCTCTTAAGAAATTCTCCCTTTCAGGAAGATGCTTTCGCTCCTAGTATTTTATTCAAGCAAACTGCACTCGTCCGCTGTGGAGGTCGACAACTTTCCCATAAAAACAAAAATCTTTGCAATAAAACTACAACACGCCCACCCGTCTGCTCACAGCTAAAGTTGATACTATCCCCCCCCCCATCAGTGGAGGAACCGACCCTCATCCAAAAAATCTGTACCAGGTCTTGCCCTCCTAACACGTCGGTTACTACCCTCTCCTCACCCCCTTCCCCCACCCGTTCATGCCCTTTACTTTAAACAATCGCTCCTACTGCTACCACTCGAAACCGATAAGCCATCCAAAACATTTACGGTGCTGTTTGGATTATATTAAATACCCTCATAAAACAGCCAATATAATCAATCAGCTTACAGTAAAACGGGAACCATGGAAAACTTCGTAAACAAAATCCTGATTACCTCCTCGCCCCTCGTCAAGGAAAGAAAAACTGTTCGATAAAACTCATCGCTTCTTTCATCGTTAAGCGAACGACGACGAAAAATAAAATCATCGCTCTTTAGAATCCATCGTTCCCCTACCCACAAAAATGCATCAATCCTATCTAAGAAACTGGAACCAACAAACCCCAGCGTATTTCCTTTTCAGATGTGAGGAACTAGCGCTGCCTGATGCTGCTGATCTTTTCTTCGACGCCTTGCTTCGTTGGCTTACCCGTTGCGCCAACTGTTCGGCCGCCTTCTCGAACACCACATTTGTTAAGTGTTTGACATTATAGTTGACCTGCAACGAGTCGACAAAGCTGCACTATTCGACCTTTAATATACTCTTCTTCATTCACCTCATTATTTTAATATTCCATAAAACTTTCTGACGTTCACAAATCAAGTAATGTGCATGTATGTGGCCGTTCAGCACAATTCTTCAAAAAAATAAATGAACTCGTCATAAGAGTCGCTCTCAAACATACTCATTGTGAAAAGCTGCTCACTAATATATACAGAGCAACATGTAGATAAAATTACGAAGATAATATAAACATAAGCGGGCACAGCATACACCCGTCATCCCTTTTATTCTCATTTAGATCAAACTCCGCAACTATCGTGGCTGCCCCAAATCTGCGACCTACAACTGCCCTCGAATAGCGAATATTTTGTGAACAGAAGAAAGAAGCATCCAATCATGAACTTGCTGTTCGGAGCTGAAATCTGGCTGCAGTGCACTTTCTACCGCGTTCGCGCATGCAGCACGAGAGAGAAGGGAAAGGGAAAGTGGGAATCGACCACAGTCTCAATGACACTGAAGGCACTGAAAACTGGCAACCATCTGTTACAACTGTTTCTTGCTTTTTTATTCATGTACCCCTTGTTTCCAATGCATTTTATGATCTGCTTCTGATAAGCTTCCCATACAGGAATGCAAAGGATGCAAAGGCAGCTGTAATTTCATCGACTGCTGTATCGATGCAGCTGACAACCATGCCCACACATGATTGTTTTGACCAGTTCCGGAACGCCTGGTGGTCAGCCTGCTGGCGATCCATTGGGAAAGCAGCCGGGAATCGAACCCAGGTCTTCCCGCGTGCGAAGCGGGAGCTCTACCACTAAGCTACTGCCATACAGGAATGAATTCTGTTATTTCGCCCGGCATTTTAAGCGATGGATTGTTCTCATGATTAGTAACTTACATAAGGCAAGAAAAAAAAAAGAAAACCCTGCGAATAAGATGAAGGTACACCATTATGTAATCCATAATACCAGCAATACATTTTCCGAAAAACATTTTCTGATTTTTGTTGTGAGCTTATTTGAATGTATGCTGTTTAAGCCGAAACAGCCGAATAGGCACTTATTTTCCTCTTACCATGCCAACTTCACCATTCATGCGTGGTTTTTTAAGTTTTCTTTTTAAGCTTTTTTAAGTTAAGTAACGTTCAAGAAAAAGTTACTTGGGGCCAGAAATTAAACATTTTTTTTTAAACTAGACTTTTTCTTGAGTTCGGATCACTAAAACCAATTTATGGTACCTATTGTTAAACATCCAAATTAAAGTGCGTTATTAAACTCGGTGATTTCCTTCAACTGGTACGATTCTTAACTACAAGCTGAAGTTGGAACCGATGTTGGCAATTTAACCCGAAATCGACTTAAGCTTGCTTAATCTAAACGTCATAATAACGATCGGCCAAATGAGTAAACTTCAGCAAACAGGACGAATAAAACTGGCAACACTGATCGA
>JPKZ01002087.1:0-14991 GCA_000803305.1 Toxocara canis | reverse complement strand
AAACATCACTGTCTAGATCACTCGCTCGCAACGTTACGACTGCCATCGGTAAGGCTCATTGTTTGAACGATAACTTACAACCCTGCGACGGCGACCTGAATACGAGTATTCGCAATGATCACACGAAGACATCCCGAAATCACCGCTGTTTCACTGTAAACGGATTTTGAAATTTGGTAACAAAAGCTGTCCGATGAGACATATTGAACAAACGCGCAAAAAATGACAACATCACCTCATAATAGTAACTCCCATTGCAAGAGACAATGAATGCATTCCACATCGTTTCAATGTGCTATCGAATGGTCCTCCACACGAAGAAGGGTCACAATAACATCGAGTCAGTCACGATTTGCTTGCACATCCCTTATCAGGCGTTTAAATTCTACGAGTTTTTATGGCTAGAGACATTTAAAAAAACTAAAAATAAAAACTACAAAAACAGTACTAAGCCCTGTCTAAACTTAAGTGACTAAACCTACACCTAGTATAAAAGTCGATCGATTAAACCGCAAGCAACAGGCTATCGCAAACACTATCATTCCCATGTCGTCATATAAATGATGTATTTCCACGGACAAAATATTTCTTTTCTTCGAAATTCTTCTTTATCCGCAAAAAAAACATTAACTGCACAACGATGCGCACTACAACATTCCAAACTTTACCACGCATAGCGCACTATTTATCCTCACAAGCCCCAAACGTCATTGGTCCGCGCGACTACCTGCTATCGAGACGTGAATGAAAATGCGCGCGCACATTACGCATCAGTCAGCACACACTCCGCAGACGCTGCCTCTCGCACTCTCGCGCTCTAACCCATACGACACACAACACGCCAACTACAAATCACCAACATCTCGACCAATACTCCACTTATCGCATGATATTTTCGCGATTTGGCCCCGCCCACGCCACAAATACGCTTTCGCGCGCTTTTCTGCGCATCGCTTCGCGAGCGCACGCGCCCCATGGCCGCTTGATCGGAACGGAAATTGGATGATTTGGCGTCAACATGCTTATATGCATGTTTATATCCCGATCGCTTTCCGATTACCTCGATGCTGAAGGTGCGTAAATCGATCCTCCGATACGTATTGTCGATGAAGGTAAGTACACACACCTTCATGCACAGCATCACACCGTTTCTTGGTGGCGCGAAAACTATCGTCTCGTCCATCCTTTTTCGCTGATAGCAACGCTCAGTGAAAAATGTAGATTGTGAGCTCCCCTTCTGCCGGTCGGTCGGTGCATCGCTTATTGAATAAACGAATAAACGCACAAAGATTTCGTCAGAAGAAACGTTCGCATGTATAGTGTGGTAGTTATAGAACGTATAAGATTCTTTAAAAACCGTACGAACGTGGACAAAAAATGATACATGGGCATTACGTATAGAGAGACAGCTTCTGACCGAAGAAGTTTTTGTTCGCATTTTCACCGTTGCATAATCAGTTGTTTACGCCATCACACCGACACCGAGACTGTTGTGTCACCGAAGGCACTTATTCGTGCATCCGAGTTGCGAGATATTTATACAGCGCATCTATCGTCAGTGCATCCGTATTCAAACATAATCGATCGGACGTACATCCATATTGAAAATTTCGGTTCCGTTCGACAACTGGAGTGGAGTCACAGGAACCGTAGAGACGGTTGACGTGACAGTGTGGAACAACCAGAGAGTTAGGGAAAACTAGAAAAACCTCCTTTGGTGGGGCGCGAAACATGTCAGGCCCTTCTGTGGCTTCATACGTCCAACAAGCCTTCTTCGTCAAAGAATCGCTGAGACGGCCAACGAGATAGCGTGGAATAGCAGCGACAGAGTTAAGTAAAATTTGGAGGATCTCCTCTGGCGAGTTGCGAAACGTGTCAGATACTTCCCTGGCTTCAGACATCCAGCGTGCTTTCTTTGTCACACATGACCGACAAATAAGGTCAGGACGCTGTCGCATAATCGTAATTATGTGGGCGGTATCTGAACAGTCGCCATCAACATCGGCTAGACGTTCTAGATGAGCTGGACAAGTATTAAAAAATGAACGTGAAGGTGGGCCTTTGGAGGTGCTTGGAGACAAAGTTGGTTCCTGGAAGGCGCCAAGTACCATAACGCCCCCTCACGTTGCTGCACAACTAATTAGAGGCAAATCTTGCAACCAAAAAAGCCGATGCAGCCTGGCGAACCACTGAGAGAAGTTGCATTTATGTCCAGCGCAAAGAAACTATTGACGCTGATGGGGTTTTGCAAGGTATACAGGCAGTCCATGCGCCTCTTCAACGATACAAGGTAGACAAGAACTCTTTGCTTCTTTAAGGCAGACGATTCGAGGAAACAGCAGTTTCAGGGCAGCGCTTTCAAGCGGGACGAGATTCACAAATATATCATTCATGATTCATCTTCATGAAGAAGTCGTCCTTATATCGGTCGGTTATCTCGTTGAAAAAAAAGACCTTGTCCGGAAAAGGGAGGGTTTTCTAAATATGTTAGAGCCCTTCGCTGATGTTGAAGAGGTCTTTTGGAAAGTGCTTCCAATGGTCATTAGTGTTAAAGTTCCTCTGAGAACGCTCTGCAGAAGATGCTATCACTAACAGGTCCTGGACTCTATGACTGGCCGTCAAGCGTTATCTTTAACATTTCGGGATAGTATGAACGCTAATCATGAAAAGGAAGAGACCGTAGAAGTAAAAACAATGAGGAATGCGACCTTCGGTTAGAAGGGACTAAGCCGAGAAGCAATTTGTTGAGGATTCCTTATGATGCCATTGAAGCGATGAATTCGGAAACACCTCCGACGCGAATCAGAAGATCTCCATTCAGAACCCTGTCAAGAAGGGAGGACTCCGTTTGAAAGTGCTTGAGCGAACGGTCGACTTTTACCTATAAAGACCACGCTGAGTCGTTTCCGTCATGGGACTCGTGTGTCATGACGAAATTGATCATCACAAAACTAATCCGCCACGAAACCTGTTATGAGAAACGTCTAAGAAATATCTGGTGTCGCAAGGTAGGTGACCACTGGTGTGGCAGAAGTGTCCCGCAGCGAAGATGGATCATGGCGGTGGCGTTCGATCACTTCCGCCTCCGCCGAAGCAAAGACATTCTTCAAGTCTCCTTGTTGCCCACTGGTGACAGGCAAGAGGACTCTGGGGAACCGCCACAGACAAACACGGGAAATTTTAGCGATGCCATGCAAGTGGTCTCACCATTTATAGATCATGCCATCGACAAGGTAATTAAATTCGGCATCATCCTGAACTAATCAATAACTATGAAATACCCATGACTGCTACTGCGTACTTCTCAAGGACAGACGCGTTCCAACGTGTAGTCGTTCTCTGGACGCCCAGCGGTCGACGACCATTATAGAGGTGTTGATTTGTTGCGTAGGTGTGGTTCATATGTGACATCTGATGTCGAACCCATACGTGTGACGACCACGTTTGGGAAGGACTGCCCACTCTATGCGTTCCATTTCAAAACGCCTCACTGCCCAAATTTTACATATTATCCCCACAAGTCTTCAACGATAGGTTGTGTTACTTGAGTGAGACAAAATCCGACCAGTACAATTCGATTACTTCGCCAAGATTTGTGCTCTGATCGCTGTAATGACGTGGCATGGCACGCTTGGTAATCGATAATATTTGTGCAGCGAGCGCGTGCGTCGTCGTCGCTCCTCACTGCGTTTGCGCATGTGCGATGCGTAAGCGGTGTTGCGATCGTGCAGCCGTTACAGCGAAATGCAAATCTGTTATTGCGGCCAACGCCCACTAAATTCCGTTCACTTCTGCATTAAAGGCTTTATGTTGATAATATATGCGAGTTGGGCTCTGCGAGCAAAAATTGTCGCAGAAGTGAAAAAGTGGTTTTCGTGAAAACTTTTGTGAAACTGATTTTGTTTGACTTAATATAAAATAATATTGTGCAAAAGAAAACAGTCGTTGAAAATATTATAATCGCGACAAAAATCGCAATATTCACAAATCGTAATTTCCGCGAGAAAAAAATCGAATGCTGAGAAACTAATGCAATCGATAACGATCATTTATATTTCAAATAAATGAAGAATGCAAATTGTGTAAAATTCGCCGTAAATCTATGGTATAAGTTTCTATCTGTGAAGAAATTATTCCAATCAAAAAATTTAAAAAATAAAAAATCACTATCCACCAGTGAATTTCCCTTAAAAATACCTCGATAAAAACATTTTAAAATTTTAAAATATACTTCGCGAACCTACGAATTAATTTTTAACTAACTAACACATTCAAAGTCCAACAAACGTATTTCAAATTTGAAAGAATAACTTTTTAACCTTTTAATTCAAGCTTCATGCATTTCAATGCCAAACCAACTCGAACTGCTTCGATTTCATTCAAATACAAAAGTAAAGCAGTGTTTCACTATAGAATATTGGGCAGAAATGTTTAATGGAAATTTGCTTATGATAGTCACTGTTTCCTTAACGAAAGAAACTTTCTATTCATAGGATTCGTCTTCTCCATTGTGTGGAGAATAAAGTTGGATCTCTGAACGATTCACAAAATTGAACTTCGCTTTACTTATCTCGATCCATCAAATTTCACCACACTCACCCACACCGTGATCATCCATATTAGCTATATAAGGGCACTTTCAGCAGTGCTACTGAGAACTCGTTCACCAGCACTGTCATCCACTTATGCAGATCACCCACTTTGTTTCTTCAAAAAACGTATCCACGTTTACAGGGATACCTAATCACTTTTTATACTCACACGAACGACCAGGTTCCTTCCGTTACGCTTGCCAGCTTCCTTCCATTACGCTTGCCAGCTTCCTTCCGCTACCCTTGCCAGCTTTCTTCCGTTACGCTTGCCCGAATGGAATTGCACTCTTTAAGGAAACAGTGCAGTTGCATTTGGTGTGATGACGTCATGTGTGAACAGAAAAACTTGAAATGTGCGAATCACTGCTACAACTTAACACTAGGTGTTCTGAATAAATAAATGTAGAAAGTGCTTTTTGAAATATTCTCAATTTGAATCCCGCCAGCGAAATCGACATATCTGTCATGGCAGTTTTCGGACAAGGATAACATGAAGGGGCGTTATGGTACTTGGCGCCTTCCAGGAACCAGAAAATGATGTCATTAACGATTCTTAAATTTCCACCCAATCAAAAAAAAAGTACTGAGGCTGCCCGTTAAACTTCATCGACACTTATTTTAGACCGTAGTGATGTAAAAAGCGGAGTTCTGAAAAATCAAAAACACCTCTCCGATGCTGAACTGTTAGAATACTACGGTAATGAAGCGCAATCATTTCAAGAAAATCATCTTTAGCTTCGGCAGTCTGCAGCATTCGTGTTCTCAAAAGGTATGAATGACACTATGCCAGCAGGGCAAAAACGCGTGCTTTACATGCGCTCTGGCAAAATATCGATTTGCAAAATGCATTTTGGTAGCCTCATGTCTGTTGGTATACATGTATGTGAGTGTTACCTATCTGTCCGGTAGTAACTTAGAAACGCCCGATGTGGTATAATCTACACCTTAGTCTCACCTCATTTTCGCAGTTTCAAAACAGTGCATTAACCCCCGGGGAAGTTATGCACCCTTAAAGGAATAAAATACTTGCTTGCATTTTGTGACCGGTCGGCTTGCATGCTCGACCGATCGCATCGCATAGAAATGAGTCTTTAGTACAAGATATCTTACAGCGATCGGAATGGGTAAAACCTGAATTCCCTTCACTTGCGAGCAAGTAAACAAATGGTTTGATAAATGTCATCAAAACGCATATCGTATCAGCCCTTGGCATGCATAGTTCTTCCAGCGGAGTCAAAATTTTCAAACTAAAAAAATTCACGGTCTCACTGCTAACCGTTCTCCTCCCTCCCCACTCACCTCGTAAAGAGCATTAACGACGTTCTGAACACCTCTGAAATTCTATCCACATCCATCACTTGGTTATGCCAATCGCGAATGCACCCAGAAATGAATGAACGCCTCAAGGGAACTAATTGGAACATTAAACACTTTAAAAAATGAAGAAAAGAACTGACAACGAGCTGTTTTCAATCCCACATTATTAACCTACCGGAATTAAATCTAGCACATATCCCATCCTTTCTTTTTAACCGCTCCTCTTTCTCTTCTCTCATATTTTGTTAGGCGTATGTCATGCCCTCCACGCAGAGTTACATGCTTTGTTACTTTTAAACACTAGCGGTCCCACTGAACCGGGATGAATTATCAAAATGTCGAACCGTGACGAATAATTTAAAATGATGAACTTCATCTCGTACGAGGACGGAACGGGGAGTGAGACCTGAAAATGCTTCGGTGGTCTGGAGGGAATGCGGACAAAACTTTAAATTTTCTTGCCCCACGGAGGCTTCATTTAAATGTGAACGTCTTTACGGAGTTCATGCTACTCTCTTTTGGTCACCAGACACTCCATCCCGACCAATATTATGCTTTGGCACTTCCCACTTTTATAGAACACACTCCCATGTCTAATCACAAAATGTCTGCATTCGCAGTAACCTCTGTATTCAGGTAGCGTTGAAACCGATATCTTATCGGACAGGTACAAAGTACTTCGCACACAACAGCGTTTTCCCGCGATCAAACGATCAATACGAGCAAAACGAAGGATCTCGGCGTAAAAACAGGTGTGTGATCGCAGAGGACAATGAGGGTTGAGGAACACAAAGTTTAAGAGAGCACAACATGTCAAGAGAAACAAAACGGAGAAGAGAAAGTTCATGGATGCAGTTGAGTGAGGCGGCTAGCGTGCGACAAAATGAATGAAGGGCGATAGAAAACCAGAAATATAATGGCGTCATCAAATGTGAGCAATCTGACCTTGCAATGCGCGGTAGCCGCGTGCCAGCCGCTGCGACTTTGTGTATAGAGGTGCGGCGGCACTGCGCACATCACCGGTTTTCGCCAAAGCGGCAAAACGTGAAAAAGCTGCGGGGTGGAACGCCGGATAACCGAACTGCTAGGAAGTGAGCTTCATAGGGAGGTGTAAGACACTTTTCCCAGCACTCCCCAGCTGGGCGAGTGGAGTCACGAAAAATGCACGTGACTTTGGAAACTGAAAAATGTTTGATTAAAAAACGCGCTGGAGGCCACTTTTTAGATTTTAGGTCACAATAACAAATGACGCAGAAATTCGAGACTTTGGGAGGAAAAATGAGGTCCTGTACTCCTGGGTATCCCTGACATAACAAAATTAAGCATTTATGTAATAGAGCAAGTTGGAAAGCGCGCCGAGCGGCAGACGCGATACGCGTTTTCCGAAGCTGCTTAAAACGGTGTAATAAATACCAGCAGACCGAATGGGGATATCCTAGCTATGCACGAATGTTTTAGCGCATTCCGCGCTCAAACGCACGGTCAAGAGGTTAAGGTGCGGAGCTTTGTCCACTGGGCAAGAATTATTCCGCTCCCGCATTTCGATTTTCCCAGACTCTGGGTTCCACGAGGACCGCCAATTTTTAAAGTTCCTTTTGCTGAACGCCTTACGATGACGCTGTACTTCCCATTCCATCTCGAGTATGTGGTCCCATGGTTCATGCTCACCCCATTTGTGCATGAGTTTGCAAAGTGCAATGTGCGCCCTCCTCTGCATCTCTGTCAGTCGCATGCAGAGAACTTGACTCCGTTGTCTCCGTCTCTGCTTTATTGATTCGCATTTTCTCTCTCTGCACCCTCCTCGGTGTGCACGGTGCGGCGTGACTGGCTGACGCGCCTGGAGTGGCAATTTAAAGTGAGGCGACCGAGTAGGGCGCAACTGCGCCCGCCAACCGATCTACTCAGCAGTGCGCATGAGGGTTCTCGTGTGCGAAGCAGCGATGCGATTGGCCGTCGACCATTGCAGAGGGGATTTGCTTTTGGGGAACAAGGAATTGAAGCGAACATTGAACGCTTTGCAAAGGAAAACGTATACTGACAAGAGGGAGACGGGGTGTGCACAATATGCATTTTGGCGATTGTAGTCATCAAACAGTCGGCCTCATGAAATACTAGCGGCAAAGTATGAAAATTAATATTCTGTTTGATCCGACCCCTCATTCAGACCTTCTAAGGAAGAAAGGGATTTCTGTGAGCCCATCGGTCATAAATTTCGCGCAGATTCTTCGGCATTTTAAATCACAAATTGCCTCGGAGTTTATGAATCGGTTCGTCGGTTTTAGTCGAGTAAATCTGGGGTGTAGTTTACACCCACCAAATTTCATTGCTGTGGTCCCAGCGTTTGGCAGGTTGAAACCATGGGACGGACAGACAAACAGACACATAGGCACACATCCACACAGGTGCAGTGACGTTGTAACGAACCTTTAAAATGCAAGGATGTCAGGGCGCATATGAACCGAAGGTGGCAGCAAAATTTATTTACATCTGTTTGCACACTGATCCTATGGAACTCGTCGTAAACGATGGATGCACAACTGCTGTATATTACTTAAAAAGTTGCATCGAAATTCCAAATAGAATATGCTATTCGTTTGAACAAAGGGCGGGCGAACGAAGGGGAGGGGGGGGAGGGGAAGATGCGTATTGCATATTTTGTGGTCAACCGTGCTCAAAGAAATCAGTTAGCTCTGAACACCCTCATTACCATAAGAAAAAGGTAGCGTTGAAACCGATATCTTATCGGACAGGTACAAAGTACTTCGCACACAACAGCGTTTTCCCGCGATCAAACGATCAATACGAGCAAAACGAAGGATCTCGGCGTAAAAACAGGTGTGTGATCGCAGAGGACAATGAGGGTTGAGGAACACAAAGTTTAAGAGAGCACAACATGTCAAGAGAAACAAAACGGAGAAGAGAAAGTTCATGGATGCAGTTGAGTGAGGCGGCTAGCGTGCGACAAAATGAATGAAGGGCGATAGAAAACCAGAAATATAATGGCGTCATCAAATGTGAGCAATCTGACCTTGCAATGCGCGGTAGCCGCGTGCCAGCCGCTGCGACTTTGTGTATAGAGGTGCGGCGGCACTGCGCACATCACCGGTTTTCGCCAAAGCGGCAAAACGTGAAAAAGCTGCGGGGTGGAACGCCGGATAACCGAACTGCTAGGAAGTGAGCTTCATAGGGAGGTGTAAGACACTTTTCCCAGCACTCCCCAGCTGGGCGAGTGGAGTCACGAAAAATGCACGTGACTTTGGAAACTGAAAAATGTTTGATTAAAAAACGCGCTGGAGGCCACTTTTTAGATTTTAGGTCACAATAACAAATGACGCAGAAATTCGAGACTTTGGGAGGAAAAATGAGGTCCTGTACTCCTGGGTATCCCTGACATAACAAAATTAAGCATTTATGTAATAGAGCAAGTTGGAAAGCGCGCCGAGCGGCAGACGCGATACGCGTTTTCCGAAGCTGCTTAAAACGGTGTAATAAATACCAGCAGACCGAATGGGGATATCCTAGCTATGCACGAATGTTTTAGCGCATTCCGCGCTCAAACGCACGGTCAAGAGGTTAAGGTGCGGAGCTTTGTCCACTGGGCAAGAATTATTCCGCTCCCGCATTTCGATTTTCCCAGACTCTGGGTTCCACGAGGACCGCCAATTTTTAAAGTTCCTTTTGCTGAACGCCTTACGATGACGCTGTACTTCCCATTCCATCTCGAGTATGTGGTCCCATGGTTCATGCTCACCCCATTTGTGCATGAGTTTGCAAAGTGCAATGTGCGCCCTCCTCTGCATCTCTGTCAGTCGCATGCAGAGAACTTGACTCCGTTGTCTCCGTCTCTGCTTTATTGATTCGCATTTTCTCTCTCTGCACCCTCCTCGGTGTGCACGGTGCGGCGTGACTGGCTGACGCGCCTGGAGTGGCAATTTAAAGTGAGGCGACCGAGTAGGGCGCAACTGCGCCCGCCAACCGATCTACTCAGCAGTGCGCATGAGGGTTCTCGTGTGCGAAGCAGCGATGCGATTGGCCGTCGACCATTGCAGAGGGGATTTGCTTTTGGGGAACAAGGAATTGAAGCGAACATTGAACGCTTTGCAAAGGAAAACGTATACTGACAAGAGGGAGACGGGGTGTGCACAATATGCATTTTGGCGATTGTAGTCATCAAACAGTCGGCCTCATGAAATACTAGCGGCAAAGTATGAAAATTAATATTCTGTTTGATCCGACCCCTCATTCAGACCTTCTAAGGAAGAAAGGGATTTCTGTGAGCCCATCGGTCATAAATTTCGCGCAGATTCTTCGGCATTTTAAATCACAAATTGCCTCGGAGTTTATGAATCGGTTCGTCGGTTTTAGTCGAGTAAATCTGGGGTGTAGTTTACACCCACCAAATTTCATTGCTGTGGTCCCAGCGTTTGGCAGGTTGAAACCATGGGACGGACAGACAAACAGACACATAGGCACACATCCACACAGGTGCAGTGACGTTGTAACGAACCTTTAAAATGCAAGGATGTCAGGGCGCATATGAACCGAAGGTGGCAGCAAAATTTATTTACATCTGTTTGCACACTGATCCTATGGAACTCGTCGTAAACGATGGATGCACAACTGCTGTATATTACTTAAAAAGTTGCATCGAAATTCCAAATAGAATATGCTATTCGTTTGAACAAAGGGCGGGCGAACGAAGGGGAGGGGGGGGGAGGGGAAGATGCGTATTGCATATTTTGTGGTCAACCGTGCTCAAAGAAATCAGTTAGCTCTGAACACCCTCATTACCATAAGAAAAAATTTCGGATCGGATTAAATGGATAAAAATTCTTAATTGTTCCAGTGAGACTACTTATGTAGCTGCCTCGGTTCAGTACAAAAGGATTTTGAAATTGGAAACTTAATCAATAATTTTGGTTGAGGGAATTCTTTTCGGTCGAATGACGGATTTCGACTACTGGACGCGATGTTCAGATTTTTTTTTTAAATGAAGTCCAACTACGGGCTGACGTGACACTGAAAATCTTGACTCTGGCGCCATAAGCGTCGTCAACCTTCGTGCTCCCTCCTGCTTAAGCCATTGCGTAATTCTTTTCGGTCGAATGACGGATTTCGACTACTGGACGCGATGTTCAGATTTTTTTTTTAAATGAAGTCCAACTACGGGCTGACGTGACACTGAAAATCTTGACTCTGGCGCCATAAGCGTCGTCAACCTTCGTGCTCCCTCCTGCTTAAGCCATTGCGTAATTCTTTTCGGTCGAATGACGGATTTCGACTACTGGACGCGATGTTCAGATTTTTTTTTTAAATGAAGTCCAACTACGGGCTGACGTGACACTGAAAATCTTGACTCTGGCGCCATAAGCGTCGTCAACCTTCGTGCTCCCTCCTGCTTAAGCCATTGCGTAATTCTTTTCGGTCGAATGACGGATTTCGACTACTGGACGCGATGTTCAGATTTTTTTTTTAAATGAAGTCCAACTACGGGCTGACGTGACACTGAAAATCTTGACTCTGGCGCCATAAGCGTCGTCAACCTTCGTGCTCCCTCCTGCTTAAGCCATTGCGTAATTCTTTTCGGTCGAATGACGGATTTCGACTACTGGACGCGATGTTCAGATTTTTTTTTTAAATGAAGTCCAACTACGGGCTGACGTGACACTGAAAATCTTGACTCTGGCGCCATAAGCGTCGTCAACCTTCGTGCTCCCTCCTGCTTAAGCCATTGCGTAATTCTTTTCGGTCGAATGACGGATTTCGACTACTGGACGCGATGTTCAGATTTTTTTTTTAAATGAAGTCCAACTACGGGCTGACGTGACACTGAAAATCTTGACTCTGGCGCCATAAGCGTCGTCAACCTTCGTGCTCCCTCCTGCTTAAGCCATTGCGTAATTCTTTTCGGTCGAATGACGGATTTCGACTACTGGACGCGATGTTCAGATTTTTTTTTTAAATGAAGTCCAACTACGGGCTGACGTGACACTGAAAATCTTGACTCTGGCGCCATAAGCGTCGTCAACCTTCGTGCTCCCTCCTGCTTAAGCCATTGCGTAATTCTTTTCGGTCGAATGACGGATTTCGACTACTGGACGCGATGTTCAGATTTTTTTTTTAAATGAAGTCCAACTACGGGCTGACGTGACACTGAAAATCTTGACTCTGGCGCCATAAGCGTCGTCAACCTTCGTGCTCCCTCCTGCTTAAGCCATTGCGTAATTCTTTTCGGTCGAATGACGGATTTCGACTACTGGACGCGATGTTCAGATTTTTTTTTTAAATGAAGTCCAACTACGGGCTGACGTGACACTGAAAATCTTGACTCTGGCGCCATAAGCGTCGTCAACCTTCGTGCTCCCTCCTGCTTAAGCCATTGCGTAATTCTTTTCGGTCGAATGACGGATTTCGACTACTGGACGCGATGTTCAGATTTTTTTTTTAAATGAAGTCCAACTACGGGCTGACGTGACACTGAAAATCTTGACTCTGGCGCCATAAGCGTCGTCAACCTTCGTGCTCCCTCCTGCTTAAGCCATTGCGTAATTCTTTTCGGTCGAATGACGGATTTCGACTACTGGACGCGATGTTCAGATTTTTTTTTAATGAAGTCCAACTACGGGCTGACGTGACACTGAAAATCTTGACTCTGGCGCCATAAGCGTCGTCAACCTTCGTGCTCCCTCCTGCTTAAGCCATTGCGTAATTCTTTTCGGTCGAATGACGGATTTCGACTACTGGACGCGATGTTCAGATTTTTTTTTAATGAAGTCCAACTACGGGCTGACGTGACACTGAAAATCTTGACTCTGGCGCCATAAGCGTCGTCAACCTTCGTGCTCCCTCCTGCTTAAGCCATTGCGTAATTCTTTTCGGTCGAATGACGGATTTCGACTACTGGACGCGATGTTCAGATTTTTTTTTAATGAAGTCCAACTACGGGCTGACGTGACACTGAAAATCTTGACTCTGGCGCCATAAGCGTCGTCAACCTTCGTGCTCCCTCCTGCTTAAGCCATTGCGTAATTCTTTTCGGTCGAATGACGGATTTCGACTACTGGACGCGATGTTCAGATTTTTTTTTAATGAAGTCCAACTACGGGCTGACGTGACACTGAAAATCTTGACTCTGGCGCCATAAGCGTCGTCAACCTTCGTGCTCCCTCCTGCTTAAGCCATTGCGTAATTCTTTTCGGTCGAATGACGGATTTCGACTACTGGACGCGATGTTCAGATTTTTTTTTAATGAAGTCCAACTACGGGCTGACGTGACACTGAAAATCTTGACTCTGGCGCCATAAGCGTCGTCAACCTTCGTGCTCCCTCCTGCTTAAGCCATTGCGTAATTCTTTTCGGTCGAATGACGGATTTCGACTACTGGACGCGATGTTCAGATTTTTTTTTAATGAAGTCCAACTACGGGCTGACGTGACACTGAAAATCTTGACTCTGGCGCCATAAGCGTCGTCAACCTTCGTGCTCCCTCCTGCTTAAGCCATTGCGTAATTCTTTTCGGTCGAATGACGGATTTCGACTACTGGACGCGATGTTCAGATTTTTTTTTAATGAAGTCCAACTACGGGCTGACGTGACACTGAAAATCTTGACTCTGGCGCCATAAGCGTCGTCAACCTTCGTGCTCCCTCCTGCTTAAGCCATTGCGTAATTCTTTTCGGTCGAATGACGGATTTCGACTACTGGACGCGATGTTCAGATTTTTTTTTAATGAAGTCCAACTACGGGCTGACGTGACACTGAAAATCTTGACTCTGGCGCCATAAGCGTCGTCAACCTTCGTGCTCCCTCCTGCTTAAGCCATTGCGTAATTCTTTTCGGTCGAATGACGGATTTCGACTACTGGACGCGATGTTCAGATTTTTTTTTAATGAAGTCCAACTACGGGCTGACGTGACACTGAAAATCTTGACTCTGGCGCCATAAGCGTCGTCAACCTTCGTGCTCCCTCCTGCTTAAGCCATTGCGTAATTCTTTTCGGTCGAATGACGGATTTCGACTACTGGACGCGATGTTCAGATTTTTTTTTAATGAAGTCCAACTACGGGCTGACGTGACACTGAAAATCTTGACTCTGGCGCCATAAGCGTCGTCAACCTTCGTGCTCCCTCCTGCTTAAGCCATTGCGTAATTCTTTTCGGTCGAATGACGGATTTCGACTACTGGACGCGATGTTCAGATTTTTTTTTAATGAAGTCCAACTACGGGCTGACGTGACACTGAAAATCTTGACTCTGGCGCCATAAGCGTCGTCAACCTTCGTGCTCCCTCCTGCTTAAGCCATTGCGTCTTCGCTCCGAAAAATGGCATTCAACGCAGCTCGCATAAATCCGATAGGAACTTTTCGTTGCAAAAGTGTTGTCAGATTGGTGAGGGTGGCTTATACAAATTTAACACCTTCAAGGAATGCCGACAAAACATTTCCGAGATGCTTAGGAGGGAAAGGGGGAGGAGGTGGAGCTGGTTGAAAATCGTCACACGAATTCACAACATAATAAACTTGCGCTATGCATGCCATTTGTGTAGAACTTCCCAACTAGGGAGAAACCCCAATATGATATATAGCTGTTATGTTTGCGCCTTAATTGCCTCTCGCTTTTTACGTTTCCCTTTCTTCCGCTGTGTTGCATTGTATTCGTTCCGTGTTAGTGGTGCTTGCAGTTCTGTTTCTGCTACATGTGTGGTTCTATTTTGGGGAATTACGGTCTTGTGGCGATTTTGCTTATTTGTTTATTTCGAGTGAGGAGTGTTTCATTGTTGAACATCAAACCAAAGTTTTGTTTGTTTGTTGTTGTGTACGTTTCGAACGAATTTCAACGCGATACTACCAACAATGCATGGAACACTTCATCATCTTATATGTTTACACGAAGCAACGAGTATGTCGAAATAAAATCGACATTACATGGGCCCCTCAAATACAGCCTTTGCCCAAATTAGTCGTATATATATATATATATATACATGTTAAAATATGTACATACGTATATATACTTATGTACATATATAAACATGTATATATACATATACACATGTGCGTATATATATACGTGCATATATATAT
>JPKZ01002084.1:212822-223682 GCA_000803305.1 Toxocara canis | reverse complement strand
GATGCAGACAATGGTTGATCTAAGGGGATCCAAAGTGATATGATCCCAAAACCACCAGAAAGTAGCTCAAAATCAACAAGAGAATCTGTGATGAAACTATCCATGATTGCATATCTGTAGTTCAGCTAAGCAGTCGAATTTGTGTTCAAGTTCTCGCTACCACACAGTACCGTCTTATTTTTGCAGCATCCACTCATGGGCTCAAGTACCTCACGAAGAGTCGTTCGCCCTCCAAAAATAATCGGGATAGCTGCACCCTTCTACCCCTCTCCTGCCTTTCCGCCTTTGGCCTTAGCACCAAAACCGTTAATCCTAATGCTCTCCCTTTTGTCAGGCAAGTATATTTTGAATGGCAAATAACACAAGAAACTGTTAATATAACAGATTTCTTTGATAGGGGTTAATATTTGTTATGGCGCCTCGTATAGGATAAGTTTTCCTCTTTTATCATTCGCATGCGGTATTCAGAACCGAATAATATCTTGAGTGTGAAAAAAAGAGGATTTTAAGACTTCTCTTACTATTGTCCACACTTTTCAGAGATCAGAGAAAATGTATGCGATGGGAGCAGCGCAGTGAAGCGATAATCCCATTTAACTAATTCAATTTTTCTTCCTTTCAAGAAACGTTTACAAACAAAAATGTCCCCTATAAATTTAAAAAAAAAAACAAAACGTATTCTTTCCCTAAAAATGCAGAAGAAAAACTGATGTCAAATAGAAGAATAAATTCACCAACATAAATGACAAAATTGAACTGAGACCACGCGAATATTTGAAAAACATCTTTGAGAGAATAACCAAACAGCACATGAAAAGCGAGCGGCATCTCATCTCGCATACAAACACCAACAATGATCATCTGACTCTCCTCCATTCCCTCAAACATTCCATTCTGCGATCACTAATGACCTGCCGTCCTACCCTCTCCCCCTCCCTCCCCACCGCACATTTTGTAGAAGCGTCGATCTCACCCACCCTCGCATTGATCAAACGTAGTGCTATTGCTGCTAGAACTCCGCGAATTCTACCTTAATTCAACAAATGGTATCACACAACGTTCTTGTCCTCCAATCCATTCAAATACACTATAAAATTCAGTTTGTACATTCCACAGTATCAAGTAACTATGTATATTCACTTTTGTGACCACTTCATCATAACGGTACAAATTGTTCAGAGCTAGATTGTACGCATGGTGCGATAACTTCTAACTGTTAGTTGAAAGAATAAGCTCACAAGATCACGATCTAGAGAAGCCATTCGATGAAGCCAGCTTAGAGCGATTTCTTTCATGTTCGAGAGAGAAAGCAAAATTAGTTTTAAAGCCATGAATTGACAGCAAATGAAAGATGTGCGCCATACTAAGAAGCTAACGAGTACTTTTTACACCTTGTCTTCCTTATAAGAAATTAAATCGATTCTGGAAACAGTTCAACGAAAAAAAGAAAAAGAAATGAAATGTTCAAAACATCTCCTCTTTATGCGATAATTGCATTATGATAATTTTAAGAAAAAAAAATCTTTTTCTGGCCTATCCGCTTAATGAGTATCTATTAATTACGTTTGAAACAATATCACTTGACCGATCGGATAGCATTATGCAAGAAGCATTGAGCATGAAAGAATTCAAAAATCATTAGCCGTTACTTGTGTATCCGACCAAAAAAAAATGGAAAAAAAACGACAAGCGTTTCCTTTAAAAAAAAAAACTCTCCCCCTCTCTTTTCATTTTAATTACGATATTTCTATCGATTTCGATAAGTATATTTTATTCGTTCTGAAATTTTCTAAATTCAATCGAAATTCTTGGTACGGTTCCTAATTTTATTGCGAAATAAAACCAAAATGATCAACAATTATTCAGAAAAAAAGCGGACTATTCGAAAGAGGTTCAACACTAATAAATATTCATCTTACTTTCACATCACTAAGGAATATTTTCTTTTAAAAAACGAATTTCAAAATTTAAAAATTCACATTTAAAAAAAAAAAATCGAATAAATAAACATTTGGCAAGAGAACAAAGCAAACAATAGTTCAAGAAAAAAAAAAGTAACCATAGAAGCGATTATTGTAATTTTTAGCCAAAATGGATTTACTTACTGTCCGTCTAGTATGTATCTATCGAATTACGGTACTCGTTAGTCAATATTCGTTCACTACGGATGGCATCATGTTAAACCACATCACCCCTTTAACGTTTGATAAAATCTGCTGATCTGGTTGAAAAAAAAAAGATGAACGATTGAATTGAGATTCAAAAAGATAAATTTTAAATTTAAAAATACCGTATTACTTTTCCTCTTTTTCACAGCGATCATCGTTAGAAAAATGAAAAAATTTTCACATGTTTTTAAAGCTGCTCGATAAAGTCGATAAATCACATTTGGATAATTTAAAAATTTATCACCTCTTTCCCATAGAAGCGATTATTGTAATTTTTAGCCAAAATGGATTTACTTACTGTCCGTCTAGTATGTATCTATCGAATTACGGTACTCGTTAGTCAATATTCGTTCACTACGGATGGCATCATGTTAAACCACATCACCCCTTTAACGTTTGATAAAATCTGCTGATCTGGTTGAAAAAAAAAAGATGAACGATTGAATTGAGATTCAAAAAGATAAATTTTAAATTTAAAAATACCGTATTACTTTTCCTTTTTTTTCACAGCGATCATCGTTAGAAAAATGAACAAATTTTCACATGTTTTTAAAAAGCTGCTCGATAAAGTCGATAAATCACATTTGGATAATTTAAAAATTTATCACCTCTTTCTAATAAACGCTTCGAAATTTCACCTCTAAGCATAAAACCAATTTTCCAATCGATCGATAATCGATTTGCTCTTGTACCATTATTATACATTGAACAATATTTTTTGATCATTTACGAGCATATTTTACAAATCACAACCAACAATATCTATCGTCCTTTTCGGAAGTCATAAATGCCTATAGTAGCTTATTGACGAGTACCAAAAATGCAACCGAATATCACTGTTACGAATCGTATCACAGGAAGAAAATTTATCGCCAAACCAAACAAGCATTGATGGTTAACGATACCTTTTGGCAATGTGCTATTTAATTTCGATTGCACGGACCGAAATATTCTTCTTGCTCAATCGAAAATCACGTTTTAACTACAATGATCGAACTGAAATCATCACTATTTCAAAATGATTTGACGATGAAATCCTTCAGCCGTAGTTCGAATGAGAGAAGTTTTAAATCGATAGCTACGAGAGAAGTTTGGTCTGGAATTTGGTTTATCTTCATCGGCTCCATGAGAAAAATGATGGTGGCAAATATCGACGAGGAAATATTCCAGGAGTGAAAAATCGAAAATCCGCCTTCCCAAGTCGAATATTTCCAGATATCAATGGCAGAATGATTGTTCCCGACATGCTCTTGGGCATATTCGGAGACCTCTACCCTTCGTTCGTCCTGAACAGATTTGTCTGCTACGGTACTTCAGGCGGTCGTTTCACTTCACAAATTGCGAACCCTTTTCTGCTTATCACCCCCAACATTCTCCTTCTTCGTACCGTTACCGTCCGCCATCAAAATATTTGAGGATTTTTAGGGCATAGTCATTATGTGTGATTTAGCGCTCTGACAAGACCTCATTACTTTTTTAAGATACTTAATCTGTCCCCCCCCCCTCCATTCCCTCCCTCCCGCTCCAACTCCTGCAGGCGATAAATAGCATCAAGGTCGACTGGCTCAAATTATATTCACTTTCGTGTGATATTCAGTTGCAATGAACATCAATCACATTCGTGTCAGTCACAACTATAGTATTCACAAATCAGTCTGACTTCTGCAAAAGCATTGTGGGAGAACTGGTGCTGTTCGTGCCGGCTGTGCCGTTGAGGTGCATCTTGAGGTGTTGCTCGAGCTCATGAGGTGAGGCGCAAACTTTTTGACAAACCGAGCACACCGTTCGCCACATCCACATTACCGCATCCATTTGACTGCTAGCTGCCGCAGCTGCTGCCGCAACTGCACCTCCACCTCCAGATGCCGTCGGGAGTAAAGGCAATGGAAACGGTAGACCCGGAAATGCAGGTGGACCACTACGAATCGGATCGGGAAACGGTGGACGTAGAGGACTCTCGAAGGATTGACGAATCGGTGTTTCGGGCCCGATTGCGCCCAATGGGGACAGTAGTTCTGGATGCAGTGCACCGTCAGCACCGAACTCGAATATACGTCGGCCACGACGCGACGGATTCTGCTGCCACATATGCGTGCCCATGTGCACTTTGAGATTGCCACGAGTTGTGAATGCACGACCGCACACCTCACATTTGAATGGTTTGTCTCCTGAAATGAACGTATCCCCATCAGCGATACCCTTGAGGGAATTGAAAGTGAGGTATTTGTACTCGATTCAAGCAATGCTTGTTCCGTACGTTTTCGAACGGATAAAAGTTTTTGCGTAACAAATTTGATACGCGTATCTGTATATGGTTCAGCTTTTCCATGAGCTTATCAATATCATGGCCTTTGATGCATAAGCGACGGATGTGGTAGAAGCATACCATTAAAACTGCTTTTATCTCATACACTATTCTGCACATCTAAATCGACTTTCGAATAGCTGTATCGATGAATAACGCACAAAAAAAAAGAACAAGTCTTTGCTAAATGAAGAATGCCAATTATCGGATTTTCATATAATAATGACAAATGAAAATTTAATTTCACGTTCGAATATTGTAAGCTAAGCTTTTTTTTTCAATGAAATTAAACGGTTTCTCCGTAGATCGATATGCTTCTAGTCTAGAACGTCTAGAAATATGTCTAGAACACGTCTAGAAATATGCTTCTCATTTCCCATGTTTCGTCTATTTCAAAACATTATGAGTTTATGTGTCCAATCTAAATTGCTCATTTTAAAAAAAAACTATGCCGTTTTCATGAGCGGATGAGCTGTTTAATTTTATTTACTTTCATTCCATACCGCATAAAAAAGCTCATAAGTAATAGTAATTAAAGTGGCGACAATGAACTCGTGCTAGCTTTATTCAACCTTCTCCTATATTTTACCTCCTCTACCTCTCCAGCCCCTCCCCCCTCCCTCCACTTTCGTTCCTCCAACCACAGTTGCAGAAGACCAACCCATTACAGTTTACTATCCGCCAACTTCTCTGCTCACACAAATTCCTATGCTTAACCAATTCCAATTTTCTTCCCCCAAACCCTAACCTTGCCTGCTTTCCTGGCTTCAGAATATCCCCGCTGAAGATCTTCAGATTGTCCTCCATATCACTGACGTAGACAATCTTTTAATAACAAAAATCAAGCATACCTGTATGTGTTCGCATGTGAATTTGAAGCGCGGAACTACTACTGAAGTGTTTGAAGCAGACACCACACTGATGTTTCGATAAGACAGGTGCCTGACGCGGTGGTGGAGGCTCTGTTTCTGCCCACATCTTCTGCATTGCGTCCAACGGGTTTGGTGTATTTCCCAATGGTGGGATCGTATTCGATGATTTCAGGTCATTCTTTTCTTTCATCGCAGCTGATGTTTGCGGTTGTTCAGATGACTGCTCAACTGAAGTTCGAGCTTGTTGTTGAGCTGGACTTGTCGGCTGCGATTGGATTTGGGTTTGCGACTGAGAATGCGATTGTTGCTGCTGACTAATGCGATCCTCACTCTCAGATTCCGCAAAACGTCCACTACTACTGCTCGGCTCACTTCTAAAATATAGATTCATATGCCTATTTGTTTTATATGAGGTTCTTACATAAAAAAGTCGCCTACATTTTTTTTCAGTCAGTTTTAGTTCATTCAATCTTGTCCACTCACATTCAAAATTCACAACTTTAAATATCTCTTTCAAATGTATACGTCTCATATTTCATTTGCAAAAGCATCACATTGAAAATCCACCCACTGAAAATCAATCCATCTGAGTTTTTAATACTTTTAATCAACTTATATTTTCCATTCCTATTCGATTCAAGTATAAAATTCTATTAATTCAATCCATTATTTAATATCACCTCTTTTAGTATCTACTAAATTCATGTTAAATTCCCTCATAATCGATATGACTTGTTCCATTACTTATAAGTAGCAGTTCAAGAGAGAGTCATTTCAAGATATATGCAATGAAACCATTAGCCTAACCTATGATTTTCGAACGGAATGATTACTGAAAAACGTGAAACACCTTCTTCTAGGCTGCGAACAGTGAGGAAGAAGAGAAGGGGTAGGATGATCCAGTGAAAGGGTAGGACCCTTTCTTCATTCCCCTTTCCTCGACCCGATATTTATGGTAACGAAAAGAGTTGCTTTAAGCATAAATAAGTAAACCAATTTGTACGTAAAAATAACTGACTGATCCATTTCTTCATAGGCGAGCGACTCATCCACAGAGCCATCATCGGGCGATTGTGTACACCGGATACGATGTGTGAGCATATGTTGTTTCATGTTTCCCTTTGTCGAGAAACCTCGTCCACATTCTGAACATTTGAATGGGCGATCCTTCGTATGCGAACTGCAAATATAAAACATTATTTTTCCCTCTTTTCATAACTAAGGTTCTATAAGAAATTTACTGCCTACAATTTAACCATATTTCAGCTTGTTTACACACAACTAATAATGATAAAAATAGCAGTTGACTGAGAGCTTATTTCGAGAAATTTTATGGGACGTTTTGAAAACGATAATTCGTGCTAGTGGGGATTTGTCAAACTCAAACGAGCAAGAAATATCTTTCTAGCAATAAAACGTTTTTTTTTTCTCACCCTAAGCTGAATACAAACACAATGACTAGTATGCACAAAATCACAAGGATATAAATCGGTACCTCTTGCCCTATTTTAACCAAACTTCAGCAAGTATAAACGATGGTAATTAATAGTTTCTGATCAAGTATTTGAACTGCATTGCACAGAATAGAGCTCCTCCTCTCTCTTCAACGCGATCCCAACCTCTCCTCATTCCAGAAACCTTTCAACCTTATCGCTTCATAGGCTTTATTTGAGGTAGCATTACATTTAATGCTTCCTAATCACACGTGCTGTAAGAATGGAAATGAATAAAATTTAAAAGAATTGATAGGAATTAATTTTAAAAAATGCCACAAACCGATAATGTATTTCGAGCGCCGACTGACAGGCGAATGTCTTAAAGCAAATATTGCAGAGGGTATTGGGCAACAAATTGTTCGAAGGGATCGCACTCGGTTGCGAATGCTTTCTTTCCGGCTCCTCCTTCTTTAGCACATCGTTTATCGCTGTGTTTAGCACCGATTGCAGGTTCACTGATGTTCCAAGTGCTTCAGAGTGTGACGGAGTTAAAGGCGGTGAGGAGACCTCAATCTTCGCCTCAGAACCTAAAAGTCTGTGAAAATATCACACTTGTCAAAACATATAAAAAAACACGATAAATAAAACCCCCTCCTTCACGCATTCCTCCTCCTCCCCCCCCCCTCCTACAAAAAAATGGAAACCCCAGATTCAAAGTTTAATGTTCAAGCACAGTACCTATACCACTGCATAGCTTAAGCGCTTACAGCGCGCCATCATCGTCGTTTTGCCCCGATATTCGCTGCTTATCGCTTAATATCATAATTTAGCGTTCTTTCGCTATTCCTCTTCCTCTACCCTATTCCTTTCGTGTGGTGTTTCCTGTTCGCTGAATCGGCGATCACAGCAACCGCTACCTGTGATGTCACTGTAGCACTTTTTGGCATGAAGACCCCACTATGCTTTCCGATGAGGAAGCCATGAAGACTGTACTGTCCTTTTTTCATAAATTTTCATCACATTTTCTCTTCAAGATTTTTTTTCATTATTCATAGGATATTCCATAAGATGTTCAACTACTAACAGCCTCGCACCAAATAAATACATAAATCACCATCACAAACCTTCAGGTGTTTGTGGAGGCCGTGAATTTGTTACGGCTGTAGAAGAAGGCGATGCTTGCATGGCCAATGACGGCAGTGCATAAGTGGTATGCTGCTGTTGCTGTTGCAGACCAGCGGCTAGAGGCCGGGGTAGACCCAACGGAAAGAAGGGGAAAGGTGTCGGAAACGGTGGCATCATTCCGTTGCTCAGCGGCCGTATTAGACCGGCACCATTCATTTGTAACAACGATTGACTGCAATTAATTGACTGCTTTCAGTTCTTTCCGATTTTTCTTAATTAGTCGTCTACAACGTTTATTATCTCCTTGCCTCTTTCCCTTATGCCATGAAAGGAAGCCGTATTAACAAGAACGGTGATGCACCAAGCGATTTAAAGTACTACTCGTTGAAGCGCAGCTAAAGACGCAAGTGTGTGCTAATTTGGAATCCCATTATTATTCAGCTCCATTCAAGTAGGTAATTTATCGTATACTGCATTGTTTTGAGACTTCTACTGCAGTAGTAACTGATAAAAAAATATTGTAACCCGTTAAACAATCACTTCAAAAGATCTGCTGATAAAAATTGGTCAACGTTATCACAATCAATCAATCACGTGTGCGCGAAAAACCATGAGCGATTTCGTATAAATGCATGATATGGCTTACTCTAAAGTTACACAATTTTTGTTCAGCTAATTTATCTGGTTGAAGGCAAATTCTCAAAAAGCTTTTATATACCTCGTTGAAGCTACAACACCCGATGAAGTGGGTCCAAGCTCCGATCGTCGCTCAAAACTTGGTGAACTCAACGAATTCTCAAACGGTGGCATTATACTGTTCCTAAAAAAATGTCACAATTTATTCGCCTGATAAACAACCGTATTACTCCGAACAAAGGTACCACCAAGCCATCCAACAGTTCCCAATCTTGCGTATGGCTGAAAAACAAATTGTTCTCTCGACACGACCTCTTCACTTCGAAGATATTCTGAACTTCTGTAACAAAAATGGCACTCAGTATCGACCTTAGAGCAGCAGTCTTTCATCGTCCTTTTAAAAGTTTATTGTATATTTGAACGCTATTAATTGCCACTAAAATTGGAACAAATTTTCAACACAAAACACTTGATGATTTGATGAAAGCGCATCCTAGAGTACGGGAATCAATAAAACGATTAGTATGAAACGGCTAATAGGTATAATTACTTGACTGCATTAAATAATAATTAACTTGCTTCGAATGTAAAGATGAGTTTGAATTACATCTAAGGAAAGGTCGATCGAACGAACGAGATAGCAATTAAAAACTTCCGTCAATAGTTAATTATATTCACTGTCTTTTCATTCTATAACAACAAGTGTGCTAAAATTGTTATTTTCAAACTATCAACGAATCATGTGCTCACTATAACAACTAGATACTTCATCTCGTTCAACTCATAGAGCTCGTCGAACTGGGCACATCATAGTAACTGCAGTGACATGCAAACGGCGACAATACATCCTTCTCAACCCTCATCCCCTTCTCCTTCATTTACAGGTAGGAAATGAAACAAGCCAAACACTTGATAAGTATCAAATATTCAGCAGCCCATTCCCGCAATCTGGGAAATGGGAACAAACCTACAGAGGTTAAAACAGACAGCAAACATATTAAAAAGAACTTTCAAAAACACTTTTTTGTGACAAGAAATATAGCGTCCTTAACGTTAAAATTTTGCGAGTATATATTTCTCTGATCCCCTCTCAACTAGAGTAATAGTTTTAAGAATTTGATAAAAGAACAATGCATAACCTACCTAGTCAATTGGTTAGTGTGTTGCGCGATATGTTGCTGCAATAGTTGAGCGGTGAAGAACCTTTTCTGGCAAATTGGACACTGATGTTGTATATTTGGCGTATTACCTATTCCTCGAAACGAATGCTTCGCACGATGCACACCCATATGTGTCTTTAGATTGCCTTTCGTTGTGAACGCTCGTTGACAGATTTTACATTTAAATGGCCGCTCACCTTAAACGATTGCAAAACATTCTCATTCTCACAATCGTTGTCCATTCAATATATATATATATATACGTATATACATATGTATATATATAATGCACATATATACATATGTATGCAAAGGGATGCAAAAGCATCTCTAATTTCATCCATTCCATTATCGATACAGCTGACAACCTGGCCCATGCATAATTATTTTGACCAGTTTCGGAACGCCTGGTGCTTAGCTTGTTGGCGATCCGTCGGGTAAGCAGCCGGGAATGGAAACCAGGTCTTCCCTCACACGAAGCGAGAGCTCTATCACTGAGTACTGCCCGACCACACATACATACATATATGCGTATATATATACATAGGTATATATAAAAATATATATATATAATGTTATATAAACCAGATGGTTAATGTTGAGAACATTGAAAATGTCGAAACCGATAAAACATATATGTATGTTTATGTTGATGTTTCGGTTCATTGAGTCATAATGAGTTATAACTAAGTCATAAAGGCTTCAAACTTGGGTAATTAAAGTGTTTAAATTATATTCAAATTAGTTTGTAATAAAACCCTATGAAATTTTAATGGTCGATCTCCTTTAGCAAGAGAAGAACTTTGATTACGACTACTAATAAAGAGTGCAAAGGAACGCAGCGTCGTTCAGTTCGACGAAAATAACTATAATTTTATATTTCCATCCAACCATATAAATCTTTCATGAAGAAACTTTTCTTTAATGAAAGCAGATGATAAATGAATCGTTGCTTTTAGCAGATTTCCAATTGGATCATGCAAAAATTTTCAACAAGAAAGGCCACCTTTCTCTCTCCCTCCCTCTCTCTCTCTCTCTAGTCTTAGATGAGAATCAAATCAGCTTTTTAATAGCTGAGGAAATAAACTAATGGCAATGTGTAGACATAGACAGACAGAAAAATTCAGCGAGTTTAACAATTTGATGACCTCTCCCCAT
>JPKZ01002084.1:163715-176363 GCA_000803305.1 Toxocara canis | reverse complement strand
GGAGGCATGAAATGTAGTTATGGTGTGAAGTAAAACCAGCATTGCTCGAACTCTCTAACAACGAAACGGAGACGGATGCGCTACAGCAAAACTGCAAGCAATAAAAAGTATTTCAAAAAAAAATTGGAAACGTCAGCAATTTCAAAAAACTGCGCTGTAACTGCTTGATGTGTTTTCTGAACGTTTCTGATTCTTATACGCCCGTTAATCGTCCTAAAACTTCTCCTCATGTTTCCATTATTCGACGAAAAAAGTTTCAGAATTAGGATGTGAGGAGGGGAGGGGTAGGGTGGGGGAGGGAGGGAATGGTGGGGAGGGATGGCACATATTTCGCTCCCCTATAACCATCTTTTTTTTTGCACGCTCTTGCTTACCAGTTTTTTTTAGCAGTAAACTACTCGAAGATATTCGGATTTTGTCATCCAAGAGTTCCGGCTCTTCTCCCCGTGCTTTTCAATTTTCGTATCACTTAAAAATTTGTGGATCAAGATATCTTTGTTCTTACTCCCTTTATATGCTTAGGTGATTGAAGATTTTTTGATGACCCCCAGCACTCCCTCTGCCCCCCTTTTCTCGTCAGTGAAATTTCTCTTTAGACCCTAATACTCTTTGTTACTTAACAGTTACTTTGTTGTTCTTAGAAGAGACGTCTGCTATTATATATGTAGTTATGGTGTGAAGTAAAACCAGCATTGCTCGAACTCTCTAACAACGAAACGGAGACGGATGCGCTACAGCAAAACTGCAAGCAATAAAAAGTATTTCAAAAAAAAATTGGAAACGTCAGCAATTTCAAAAAACTGCGCTGTAACTGCTTGATGTGTTTTCTGAACGTTTCTGATTCTTATACGCCCGTTAATCGTCCTAAAACTTCTCCTCATGTTTCCATTATTCGACGAAAAAAGTTTCAGAATTAGGATGTGAGGAGGGGAGGGGTAGGGTGGGGGAGGGAGGGAATGGTGGGGAGGGATGGCACATATTTCGCTCCCCTATAACCATCTTTTTTTTTGCACGCTCTTGCTTACCAGTTTTTTTTAGCAGTAAACTACTCGAAGATATTCGGATTTTGTCATCCAAGAGTTCCGGCTCTTCTCCCCGTGCTTTTCAATTTTCGTATCACTTAAAAATTTGTGGATCAAGATATCTTTGTTCTTACTCCCTTTATATGCTTAGGTGATTGAAGATTTTTTGATGACCCCCAGCACTCCCTCTGCCCCCCTTTTCTCGTCAGTGAAATTTCTCTTTAGACCCTAATACTCTTTGTTACTTAACAGTTACTTTGTTGTTCTTAGAAGAGACGTCTGCTATTATATGCATACGCATCGACGAAGATGATTTCTTTAAATGAGAATTGCAGATCACATCGGTGAGTGCATAAAGCGTACAAAAGGGCAATGGATGGCTTCAAGGAAGCACGAGAGGAATTGAAATGATCATCATGAAGTCGATGTGTAGCACAGCAATTGCATGGAGTGCTTTCAAATGTTAATAGAGAATCAGCTTCAAAGTGTGTTGCACAGAAAATGCTTTCAAACGTTAAGAGAGAATGAACCTAAACAAGACGATCAGAGATGACAAGAGTAGAAAAGGGAGTGTTCACGTGCAAAAGATGGTCAGTGGTCATGCATGACGACGAATTGCGATTTTGCCAATATCGGTCAAAAATCGGTCAAAATGAAACATCGGACAATCGATAAGCGTCATTTACGGCAATGTTGCACGACAACCATCATATAAGACAATATTCGTTAAGCTCGTTTGCTAAGCATTAGTCGAGTAGTATGGGTGCAGTTATCATTGGGAGCGGTCAAATAGCAATAACTTTGTGAACGGGGCTTAGAGAAGACCAATAGGCGCGCTCCTAGGGTATGTTTTATGTTATTATCGTATGTCTTTTCCGGAGATGAATCCCTTGCAGAAAGTATCGTAACCCTCATTTCACTTCAGCCAACATCCTGACAACAGTCGCTGTAGTATTGTACAAAAATTAGAACCTATAAGCCTACTGCAAAACTTCAATCGGCATAATTCAACCGCCTGGAAAAAAAGAGGACAGAAAAGTTATGTTCCATTTTGTGAAACTTGGATTACTGACAGAGGGTAAGAAAGGGATTTCGGTGGGGGGAGGGGGAGGGGGGGGAAGAAGCATACTTACTCAGCCTTATAAGCGAATCATTGGAAGAAGCAGGACAAATTACCATAGCCGGCTGTACACTAAACCCTGTAGAATAATTCAACTGTATATTTTTTAATGAATGTGTACGATATACAGAATAAAACCTACACCATACAATCGTGTATAGCAAATGAATTAGAGGAATTATCTAAATTGTCATACGTTTACGAGTAAATTTGCCTATGGTAATGATAAATTTACCTATGGGAAAAATAAATTTACCTATGGGAACTAGAGGGCTGTTCTATCGCAAAAAAAAGGAAACTTTTGATGAAAACGAAATGAGACGATCCTATAGTCGAACCAGTTTTAATTCGACGAAACAAAGACATGCCATAAATGGCGTATAATAAAATCGTTCGAATACAACGGAATCAATATAGAAAACTCAACAATGTTTCTTCGGTCATATCCGCCTTTCATGTCACACATAACCTGGCATATAGTCAAATGTCAACCATCTGACCCGAATTCACAACACTATACAGATATATCAAAATTCCACACCATAAGCATTTCAATGTTATTGCTCGATTTTTTGTTACTTAATAACTTACCGTGATTCCCATGAGATATTCACATCTTTATTGTGTATATACTCTGCTAAACAAACTCTAGTTCAACGCAGTTAACGTCATCTTCATATTCGGATATACTGCTGCCACTTAAAAACTCGATGCAACAATGTACGATCATTGAGCGACTCATTTAACAGGTTCTCATTTCATATTAATAAAGATATTAAGTGAAACGCTTTAAGAATTTTAAAAAATTCTAAATCTAGTTCCCTTATCAGTTTCGCACAACAACGACGATTACTGCTCATTCGACTAATCGAGAACTCATTTTAGTAATAAATGATATTCGTTATCATGCTGCTAGCTAACGCCAGTTAACAATAACGTTATTACGAGTTTAATAAACCGTTATCGAGCGCCATGTATACAAGACAGTCTCGTATATACAAGACGCGTCTTATATACAAGACCGTCTCGTATATACAAGACGCGTCTTATATACAAGACGGTCTCGCATATACAAGACGCGTCTTATATACAAGACAGTCTCGCATATACAAGACAGTCTTGTATATACAAGACGCGCCTTGTATACAAGAAATTAAGTGCAGTGTTCTATACATTTGGGACAACGTTTTTGTCATTCCAAGCAAGATTCGATCCGACTGATCAACATGATACGTGTTTAGTTACGACTTTTGTGATACTTATGATACTTATGACTTATTCGATATACTGTTATCGCCGACTGATCAACATTTACTAATCATGATTTTGCTCAATTAATTTCACTAAAATAATTAGGGGGATTTCGTCGAACATTTCTGTTCACATCTACCGTATACGATATATTCTGTGTGAAACTTTTATGCAGAATGCAAGCAGCGTTTTCAACGAGAAAAAAAACTCATTCATTATAAAGCGTCATTCGACTGCCTCGGAGATCATTCTTTCAAAGTGTCGAAAAACTTGTAAAGCTAAGAATTAGATTTTTTTTTTGCATCATGGCACAAGATTGACTTCATCTGCTTAGCATTTGTTTCTGGAGAAGAAACGATCAATTAATTGCAAGCGTATTCATCGTCTAAGGTGCCCCCAACAAAGCTCGTAGACAACGATGATTGCATATAATGCTCTTCTTCTCGGTGGCCGACAAGAATCAATATGAGTTGGTTTCTGGCGGGGCGACTCTGATTGCGGCAAAATTTGCCGCTTTGCTTTGCCATCACCAATAATGAACACAAATCAAATTAAGATGCGAGCCGTGCTGTGTATGTGCGTGTGTGTGTGTGTATTTCGTTCACAAAACGCCCATCAAATCGCTTCAAAACCCCCTAACACCCCCTCCCCCCACCCCACACAACATCGCGATTATCATATAGAACTGATGATGCGAAGACAAAGCGCTTCTATGTGCGGCGTCCATTTCAATCACGTTAAACTCATGATTGACGACTACCGTATTTCGTTTGGACATGATGTAAATAATAATTGGTTTTGCAACGAACAACCATGGCCAGCGCTGAACACGGCCAGCTTCAATGTCTACGGTAGCCAAGGCATTGCTAGCGAACGCTATTGTGACCACGAGATACATATTGGAACACATAAGTTTCGGATCGGTGGAATGGATGATGAACTGAGGACATGCTGAAGAAATTGAATTTGATGAGAAGGTGAAGATAATGGGGGCTGTAAATATGGGAGTTGCAAGCTGTCGACTTTTGGGAATTCGCTCAGAAACGAATCTCACTTCGTTCAAACATGGGGCCTCGACGATTTGAGTCATTAGCTGAACGGACTGCTGGATTTCGAACTGACTGACTACTTGCTGCGTAGACACAAGCCAAATGAGCTTTTGAATTAAGATAGCCTAAAATTCTTATCAACTATTGGAGGAAAAATTCGATAGGTTTCACGATCGCTTGGCTGGTAATCTATCATAAGGGTGATTTGTGGATCAAGTTTCAAATACCGCCAATAACAGTTCACAGTTAAAAGTGGGAAAAGCCACATTAATACTCTTTGAGGCCTCCAAACAACAAGGCATCCATATGCAAGTCCTAGTGGAAACATGGTTTTAGTGTTTGCCGCCCGATTGTGTTCACCTTCTGCTTTATCATTAGCATCGAAATTCACCCTCATGTACTTCAAATAAAGCCCTTCGACCCATAATTTCTCCCTTCTTACAACCTTCCACCCCCTTCCCCTCCCTCCTACACCTCCCCCCCCTCCTACCCACTCTCCCATCTCTCTTCTCTAGGACAACATCATGGGTATACGTTTAATGAACA
Organism: Toxocara canis; assembly: GCA_000803305.1. Lineage (NCBI taxonomy): Eukaryota > Metazoa > Nematoda > Chromadorea > Rhabditida > Toxocaridae > Toxocara > Toxocara canis. Next base: position 171,375 of record JPKZ01002084.1, on the reverse strand, counting down.
TCTGCGTTGTTACAGAAATCGATGCAAGCATCACATGTTTGGTGATGGAGGCGACGGGGATAACCACATATGTGTATGTGTGTGTGGGGGTTGTTTGATGGTGATTAGCATATGTGATCGAATTGTTGGTTGTATCTAATTGGAGAATTGAAGAGACAACGCCGCCGAGTAGGCCAAAGACAAAATTATTGGCGTTGCTGTGTGTAGATGAGTACAAATTAGATAAGTGCTATCCACTGGGTCAACACTACCCCTCTTTAAAACATCACTTACCTCCTGTTCTCAATATCCCTGTACGTTTTGCTAATTGTGAAGAAAGCGCTTACGCAAACATTACAGCTCTATATTATACAAAAAACGAATCGTTAGTAGTGTGGTTGCAGTGTGATGCAGTGATAAAAAAAGTTTAGGTCTCGGGAGGAAAACTTTTTTTAGAAAATATGAAGATAATCTTCAGAAGAAAAAAATGCAGAGAGCGTCCTAAGGAAAACTTTGGGATATTACAATTGAGAATTCTACCATTATATAGTCAATAAGAATCTTTGCAAAACATCCACTTCCTTCATTCCCTCGATCATCCCCTCACCCTCTCCACCCCCCATCCTCCTACCCTTCCCTCCCCCATCTCTTCCTTGCCCTTATTTAGCAACTGCTTTTGTAGGCGAGAAACCTTGATCACAGTGACGGTCCGAAACAGCGCGTTACTTATAGCATTAAATGATAAAGTTAATCGTCAAATATGCTGCCAACGATCGACTGACCGTGACTGATTTAAACATATGGTAATATCAAAAGGAAAAAAGTGATCAGGGTAAACGAACGGAACGTTCGATCATGATGAGGAGGCAATTGTCAGCATCCGATACGTGCACATCATAAACCACTTGTGAGGAGGCATAACTGCAACAATCGAGCACATTTTACGTAGCATACGCCACAGCATGTGCTTCCATATTTCACTAGATAACAAGTGGTGTACGCTACGCATGTATCAAATTTGCTGGCGTACGTCGCATGGTTGCAAATGAAAGTCTCTTCATCGTTATCACATTCACTGAATGCCACTTTTAGCTCTTCGAGAACATGCAAATATTTATTTGCATTAGATCTTAGCTCTTTAGCTAAATCTTTAAGCTTATGTACCATGCGCAGGCATGAGATCGAATTTTACCTCACCGCACTATACACGAGATAATGTGCGATATAATCAGCATCCAAAAAAAAACGCTTAAAGTACTGCCCGTCGATTTGTTTTGATGTGGTGGGGAGAAGCGATATGCGCTGAGAACACCAAAGATGTTGGCAAATATTTCAGTGCTAACACTTCGCAACTTATTTGAAAGAGTTCAGTTTGCACAATTTGTATTCTTTTTTTCTGCTCTCTTGTTTTTTTTTTCCGCGCGCTCTCTCTCCCTCCCTCTCGATCGTTCTCGCCTCAGATAGTTTTTTTCGTCACTGTTATGAACGACAGAAATGTGCCCATATCAACCATATTAGTTGATGAGCATATATATATGTATATATATATATGTATATATATAAACTTCATCTACGGGTATTTTTTGGCCTTTGCCTCATTCTCATCCCTTTTTTTTCAACAAAAGGTGGCACTTTTCATATGACTTAAGTGATAACTTGTTTTTCCCCCATATACAAAAACCATAATCACTGGCTTTATCAGGTCCAGTGATTAAGGCACATAACAGTCGTGTCGTCGATTAAGGCACATAACAGTCAAATCGAAAATTCAGATTTAAACCCTTTACCGTCCTATAACTCATATCGAAATTTAGCGGAAATTTTTTTTTCTATGATTTTCATGAAATTTGTTCGACTATTATGAGGAACTATGCGAAAAGAATCCGGAATCGTTGCGGGCAAAAAGGCCAACAATGAAACGCAAATTTTGCCCATCGTTTTTCATGTACGCAACACAAGTACTCACTCATTCACATAAGCGCGCATGCGTATACACCGGAAATACGCTCAACGAATCGCATTCATTGGCGAGCATTGTGCTATGGGGGGGGCTTGCGCTGCGTACGTACGTACGTACATGCGTGTGTATATGTGTGTGTGTGTGTGCGTGTGCGTACATGCAGTAATCAGTAAAAGTCAGCATGAAATATGAGTGCGAGCTGGCATCATCGCGTATTGCTACGCTCAGAAAAGCCTCGCCTCCTCCTCCTCACTCATCTTGGCATATGTATGTATGTATCCTGTGTTCAGCACTCGGGTACGCAGACAATCGAGCGCCTCTGGCTGAACTTGCTTAATGCGTTTGTGCGGCACATCGAATACCGTAGTCAAGGCAGAAAATGATAATGATTGAAACGAAAAAGTGGCACCTCGCTGAGAGAGTGGCACCTACTCGACTTCAGAACGCAACTCGATCGGACGCAACAACCATTTATCGATGCATGTAACGCAATTCTAAGCGTCTATAGCGCAAAACGTTACGCGTACCAATATTTAAGATCTAAGTACTTCAGCAGTATAGCGGAATAGCAGTAGAGTGGAACAAAGCTCGAGTTGAGTAGTATAGCGGAAATGCTCAAGTCCAAAAATGTGGATTTGATCAGTGGGTTTTCTTCGTACAATTTGAAATGCCAAATTTTAGCCAACAATTCGATACCACTGTTCGATACTTAGATATTCACCGTAACTGAGTAATGAAGTTACGGTTTATAAGCTTAGAGATAATTAATGAAGCAACAATTGCAAATACGATCGCTTTGGAAATAGAAGATATTTAAAAAATAGTCTTAATGAAAATAATCGTTATTTTATTAATGACTATAATTGTAATCACCATTAAAATCGGAAATAATAATAATTCGATTAATTCCGATTAATTTCCGAAATAATTCGATTCCCGATTAAAGTAGCTTTAAAAAAAGTTCCGTGCATACGACGCTTAATCGAAATACTTAATTTAATTTCCTTATAAATTTTTCGTTTATATAATTTTTTTACTTATCTATTTATTATTTCCACTTATTTGATTTCAGTGAGTGCATATTCATTAAAATTTTTTAATGATTTTTGTCCTCAATCTTTTCTATCATTTTTCTTTCTTAAAATTCATTAAACACTAAAAACGTTTACATGAAACTCATAAAATATTATCGCCCGAGAGATTTATGCATCAATTATGAAAAGGGAGAGAAAGAGGGAAGAAAAAAAAGAAGATAAGCATCATTGTTGGTATTTCGGTATATCTTTGATGATTAGTAACAAAATGATGCCAACGAACATATATACATTTCGAGAGGGTTTTTACTGATTTTCTTGCTGATATCATCAATGTTGCGCATTTACACTTACGGAAATGAATCGCCATACAACATTTCTCTAACGTATCATCACATTTCTTTATCACCTAAATCATACTGAACCATGCGGATACGTTGCTATTGAATTCGAATTATGCATTTGAGAGAGTCGGAAATATGTAGTTCATGCGAGCGCGATGACTGCCGATTTGATAAGAACGTATCAATAATCAACAAACTTCAACGACCTATACGCATGTTTCCTATCATACTATGCGATTACCCCCGCCTTCCTCTCCCTCCCATTTCTCCCCGGTTATGCGTTGAACCTACGTCGCAATCTGGGGCCGACTGTGTCGGGCGGCGCATATCTGCGAATACGCAAAAAGTGCGTTAATAAATGATAGCTCACTAAAACATTTTACACTTGTCGCTTTTGAATACTTTCGATGTATTCAAAAGTACTTAGTACTTTCGAATACTTATGATACTTAAAATACTTAAATACTTAAATACTTATACTTAAAATACCTTCGATTGAGGCGGATGATGTTTTATAATTCATGAATTGCATTTAGTGTTTTAAAAAACCTCACTTGTTGTAAATGAATATATGTTGGCAAATTTAATATAATTTAAACGCTATCTAACATGTGATATCAAGAATATGGTACGATATCCCATACTTTTCGAGTAATTATTACTGGCTCATATATGCGTAAAAACGTCTATAAATGCACCCCGGTGTTGTGATGTTTATTGTCCCCTAAGTGCTCCTAAAGTGATTGGAAAATAGCAAATGGGCAACGTAATACTTTTTCCAAAGTTTTTTTTCAGCTGAGTTATGAGAATCAGCTGATTTTTTGAGCAGCAACAAGGACAAGACTATCATCACTGCTGGAATTTTACGAAAATCCGCATAATTTTTCAACAGCAAATTTTTCCCAATCAACAATCAAGCGAATATACCCATTTTATGCTGTCACATTGCTTCATCAATCAGGCATTTCTCTAATCATTTTCTGCCGGAAGTCATACTGTGATAGTCTGGTTCAGTCGCTCTACCGGCAGGGGAAAATTGTAAAACAACGGTACCATAATTCGCTCAAGCGTAATACTACTTGTATTTCGTAACCCTAGCACTGCGTGGTTCTTCGTACTTTATAAATGAAGGTAAGCGAATATGCACCATGGATCTCTGTACGGGCCTTAAAGAGGACCATTAGGGAACTGTTACATCTTTTTAATGGAGAAAATTTATAATCTAACCATCCTATAATTCCATAAGTCTATAATATTGTTTTTATAGAAAGCACCTTTACTGAGTCGTATTAGCTCACCTCTCTCTCCCTCCCCCCCCCCCCCTCTCCCAGATGATAGACATCACACCAATCAGAAAACCTGTGCACACTGAACAATTTCAGATTATGATCCAGCTGGGTAGAAAACCTGGGGGAGTGCAGGTAAAGCGAAAGTAAAACGTACGGCGCTTTCGACAAAAAACCAAATGGTTTAATGTGTTTTCATGGAGAAAAACAAGAATGTTTGGAACGAGGCGAACAAATGAAAAAAAATTGTACGTTTTTAATGAGTGGAGGCGCTCTAACAACATATGGCGATGATGCCCCAGAAATGTGTACTAGGTTGGTTTGGGTATAGATAAATGAATGCGAATCGTCTAAAAAATATATGAAGTTGAATGCCCTAAAAAATTTACTAGCTTGCTTTGGGTATCGATAAATGAGTGCGGGGTCCTCCAAAAACATGTGGCGTTAGGTGCCCTTAAAATGTGTAATGAGTTGGTGCAGTTCAATGCAATGAAACGTTCTATGCACTGTGCCATCATTTCTACGCCTAAGAAACATTAGTTACATTGGTTTAGACAAAGGATGCACCCCAACGACAGAGACGACGAGTATGATCGTTTGACACTCTCAAGGTTCTTCGCTAGCAAAACTTAAGTCATCTTTCATAAACGCTAAACATGAACTGTCGTCGTCTTTCTCTACGCTCTTAATTTATTGCACTCTTTCGATGCCTTCCATGATCTCTATGCATGATCTTTATGCATGATCTCTATGCATGATGCGCTTTCTCTGCATAAGCCAATCAACCAAGCCGCCTCATAGTAGTTTGTTCTTCCATTTCAAATCATCAAAATGCCATGAAGATGCAATGCAACGATAAGGAAAGCACTCAAAACTGACCGACAACTTTGTGATTAATCAAATTGGATGTGACATACACTTAAATGTTAAAAGCATCTTATCGCAACTTTAAAGTGAAAATACTCACTTAATTTTTGCTTCAAACGGTTGTCTGTCTCTCGAAACGAATACCAGAATGTTCATGAAATCAATCATCATCGTACAAAAAAGTACAATGTTCCCTTATTTCATGTTATACTTGGAAGAAAAACTATTTGGAGGAAAAATTATTTATAAACGACTAAATAAGATGTTAGAAAATGACCGACGCAAGCGAAAAAAGAAAACTAAAAAATAACCAAACATAAAAGATGAAGGGTTCAATTCTCTTAGCAAGGTGTTCATCTTTGTAGATTAGGATGTAAAACTAGTGTCTATCGAATCAAGGTTCCTCTCGTTTACCAGTAACGACATTTTAATTGCCTATGAAATTCATTTCACATTTTATTGTAGCTTTTTAGCGATTAAAAAAAAGAACAAAATTTAAATATTGCTTTGAAAGGGGAACAACAACTACATAAATACTAATTAAATATGCAAATCAATTTCTCGAAGAATTTAATTGCTGAAATTGTATATATTCGGATTTTTGACGACTAACTTCTATTTGTTATAAGTGGAACCATAAGTGGATCGGCACAAAGCGTCGAATGAAAACTCAAGAGCAAAACGTAAGCGGCGTCAAGTGTACTACAAAATCGTATTATTTTGATTGTATTTAATGTGCGCACTATAATTACTTTATACAAAATTCGCTGAAAATAGAAATGTTCGCCTAAGAGTCGTCGATCGCCCATCAATGACACAAAAATGTCGGCTAATTTATGATGCGATAAACATTTAGGTAATTTATATTGAAAATTTTCGAGCGCAAAACAGTAAAATTAAAATGTCACAAAAATGTTCTTTAGTTAATTAAATCAATTTTTTTGTGAGAACGGCAAAACGAAAATAAAACGTTAAAATGTTTTTGGTAAAAATATTTAAAATAATAAAGGTCAAATAAAAAAAGGTCAAATAAAAACAATTCGCGGTAATTTTTCGACAATTTCGGTCAATTTTTTTTTCATTTGTCATTGAAACAAAACGGTTGTGTTCATCAGAAAAAAAAAAGACAGTAGCCAAAACAAAATGAACTCTTTAAATGCTTAGAGTAAAACAATCCGTATTGAGAGATGGAATTCGTTAAATAAAAATGAATTTATCGCGACAAAAAAAAACAAAGAAAAAAACTGTGACGCATAAAATACGCCAAATTCTTCGCAACATTATTGTCAATAATGCATTTTCATTTTGATGTGTGATAGATGTGAGGATGGATGTCTTGTCTTGTCTTGTCTTGTCTTGTCTTGTCTTGTCGTCTTGTCTTGTCTTGTCTTGTCTTGTCGTCTTGTCTTGTCTCTTGTCTTGTCTTGTCTTGTCTTGTCTTGTCTTGTCTTGTCTTGTCTTGTCTTGTCTTGTCTTGTCTTGTCTTGTCTTGTCTTGTCTTGTCTTGTCTTGTCTTGTCTTGTCTTGTCTTGTCTTGTCTTGTCTTGTCTTGTCTTGTCTTGTCTTGTCTTGTCTTGTCTTGTCTTGTCTTGTCTTGTCTTGTCTTGTCTTGTCTTGTCTTGTCTTGTCTTGTCTTGTCTTGTCTTGTCTTGTCTTGTCTTGTCTTGTCTTGTCTTGTCTTGTCTTGTCTTGTCTTGTCTTGTCTTGTCTTGTCTTGTCTTGTCTTGTCTTGTCTTGTCTTGTCTTGTCTTGTCTTGTCTTGTCTTGTCTTGTCTTGTCTTGTCTTGTCTTGTCTTGTCTTGTCTTGTCTTGTCTTGTCTTGTCTTGTCTTGTCTTGTCTTGTCTTGTCTTGTCTTGTCTTGTCTTGTCTTGTCTTGTCTTGTCTTGTCTTGTCTTGTCTTGTCTTGTCTTGTCTTGTCTTGTCTTGTCTTGTCTTGTCTTGTCTTGTCTTGTCTTGTCTTGTCTTGTCTTGTCTTGTCTTGTCTTGTCTTGTCTTGTCTTGTCTTGTCTTGTCTTGTCTTGTCTTGTCTTGTCTTGTCTTGTCTTGTCTTGTCTTGTCTTGTCTTGTCTTGTCTTGTCTTGTCTTGTCTTGTCTTGTCTTGTCTTGTCTTGTCTTGTCTTGTCTTGTCTTGTCTTGTCTTGTCTTGTCTTGTCTTGTCTTGTCTTGTCTTGTCTTGTCTTGTCTTGTCT
>JPKZ01002084.1:116846-137175 GCA_000803305.1 Toxocara canis | reverse complement strand
GTGGGTTAATTTAGAAGAAAAATCTGTGAAATGAAAAATGGTTTCGAAGAATATCATTCAGTCTTTCAAGGATACTCGCTCAGAAATGAAACGCAGAAACAAGATCGATAGAGGGAGGGGAGGGGTGGGTTAATTTAGAAGAAAAATCTCGAAGGTGAAAAATGGTTTCGAAGAATATCATTCAGTCTTTCAAGGATACTCGCTCAGAAATGAAACGCAGAAACAAGATCGATAGGGGGCAGGGAGGGGAAGGGATTCGAAGATTTAAGGGTGGGCAGGGGCGAACGGGAGGTAGGGGGGAAGGAGAGCGAACGGATTAGGAAAGATGGGGAAAATTGAGGCTTCATTGGCTTACTAGTATAATTTTCTCATCACGATTCGGAGGGTCTAGTAAGTATTATGTTACGAACGAAATGCGGCTGTTAAAATAACAATAATTCTCCTTAGCGTTTATCGATTTTGATTTTTAAAATTAATTTCAAACTTTTGCGGTGGTCGGGGCAAATTTCAATTCTCCTCGAATAACTAAAAAATAATGAACTTTGAAATTTCCACTTTTTTTTTGTACTGAAAAATTTATAACAAAAATTTCACTCATCATTCCCACAGATATAAGCTGATTTCTGATCTCTGTTCTTATACCAGCCACTTAAGCTAGTTCGATTTTAGCTAACTCGCCTACTTTAAGCCTAATAATTACTAGTAAAAAAGCAACTTTTTTTGATAAAAGATATACACATAAGTTATTTCTTAATTAATTAATTGTGTTAACTACATTAATTAATTAATTAATTGTGAGCGGAAAAGCATTATACAAAGATTGTTATGGCGCTTTTAATTAAGAAAACTGAGTGGAATAAATGAGCTCTTGCAAAATGACAAAACATTAAATTATGTCAGCAAACTATCATATGATATGCTTCTTTTTTTTCATAAAAAAACTCACCTACCATATGTTTATTTATATGACGACACTGCTTCTCCATTGATTTGCTTGCTTCATTTATATGTGTGGAATATTTTGGAAAATTTTTCCACTCATTAAAATTTTCAAATTCCTGAAAAAGAGAACGAAGTGAAAATTTTAAAAACTGAAACAAAGCAACACCTTCAAATATATGGAATTCCGATTGAACAAATGAACAGAATTACTTTTGGAAAATCTGATATCTCCTGTGGTTGGTCACCAAGGGGCGCCCCCTCTTGAATGACGAGAAGGGGTTCAAAAATTTATAAACGTTATCAAAGAGGAGAGTTTCAGCTGGTTGAAAACGATGTCCTATATATTAAGATGTCGTCCGTTTAAAAAAAAAGGAAAGAAAATTTTAACGAACGTCTCGTCTCATTAAGAGACTTGTGTTCATGCAAATACGAATATGTTCGGTAATTCCGCTAAATTTCCTATTCGACTGCCATCTCGATGCGATTTTAATTTCGTCCATTTAAAAGCGGAAAATCTTGTTTCTCAGTTTTTGTACTGCATATTTCACCATCCCACACCCTTGGGCAGAAAACCATTCTCATTAAGGGGACTACATATCAGGACTAGCTACTGATGGTGGGGGGGGGGTGGAGTGGGTAATCCTGATATGCAATAAAAAACATTTGAAAATTCATGATCCAACTACGACGTCATTCAGCTACTACAAAGCCATTACTAAATCACGTCTGTGAAAGAATGTGGTGTGCTAAACGAATCGTTATTTCCCGTCTACTACCACCTTACTTTTTTTCCATCGATGGCCAATCGGTTAAGCGTAACACTTAACAAAGTAAGCATACAACACTCTACGACATTAGAGTGCAATGGATAACACGCTATTACATTTAGCGTAATATATAACACACTCGTGATGTAGCGTACGCAACGCGTAACACTTCCGCATTGCAACGTTTAACAACGAACATTTGTTATCATTATGACGTAACACTCTACGGTGTTACATTTGATCGATCAATTCAGAACGCATCAGTGAAAGAAGCCGCATTTAGGGAGACGGGTTGAATTGTCTTTTCTCTTGGATAGTCGCTGATGAGAACGGAGATGAAAAGCGAACATAAAAGAATGTGATCGCCGCAACAATTCGCTCTAAAAGACACCATTTAGAGGCATTTAAAGATGCTGATTTTAACAAAAAAAATTCTTAGTATCAAAGGGTTCATTAGTTAGACGAAAAAAAAAGTGTTTTAGAAAATCAAAATCGTGGTTCTTGAAACGAAAACATTTCTCTTTTGGATTTTGAATCAATTAATTTTTCATATTATTAATTACTCATAAGTTCCTGACAATACATTTGACGCGTCAACGATGTTTAAAAGTAGCATAATCTTCTAAGCGCGCCACTATAGCTGAGATACTGTCGCTCCATATACGAATACGACATTTAAGTTGTTAAAAATATTAATCGAAAAGCGATGAAGAAAAAGGCTACCTCATGATTAAGGAAAACATGATCAAAACTGTGATCCAAAATGAATGAAACTGATCAAAACTATCGGTAATCGATTTAAAATACAACAGTGAATCCGAACTGCGATTACCGTAATCAATTTAGGCATTAAACGCTTACTTTACTTACAACAATATAAGCTCAATCGATAATGTGTTTGTGCTACGAGTGATCGTTTTCGAGTGAATGTTGAAAATGCGACTTGAAATGCTAGTTATGGGATCGTTTAATGTGGCCTAAAATGGCTCTTTACAAGCGGCTATATTACCCCCTATACAGCAACCCAAAACTTTTGCTTTGTTAGCTTCAATGGGCCATCTAAACAAGAGCTCTAAATGTGCACAATAAGTGAACAACTATATATCACTGTATGTTGTGTGCAATGCAGACAATCTAATAGGCTAATTTGTTGCATACTTTAGCAATGAGCGAAACAACCATTGCCATAAATTCGTCTCAACAATTTCCTATCCTATACTTTGAACAACATCCCAAAACACTAAGGGGTTGGAGCATTTCGAAAAAGAAAACATATATGACGCATGCTTATGCTTATGATATGTGTCACCTATAAGCGTTTAAGGGGTTCTAAAGCTTTCGATCTAGCATGGTACCAGCTAAATATTAGGTCACGGGTAATAGGCAGGACATTGCAGACGCAAAAGAGTAAAAGTTTTAGGTTTTTTTTTCGTGCCAAAATCGCTTCACAAATAATAAGAGATTTTCAAAACCCTAGGCCATATTCTTTTTCTAAAAGTATTAACTTTATTCAAATTTATTTGGAGGCTAATTTAACGTTTATAAAATCTTATTGAATCTGAAAAGGCAATCTCCAAATGAAACTCATATAAACGATTGCCCAAATTGGCCTCTATGCAAACAATCATTTCAGCTAAAAGAAAATCAAATATTCGCACTATAAGAGTTAACGCGAATGGCTGATGCACACACATTTCAGCATGTAATTGTTTGCTTTTGCTAGGCCATAAGCGCACAACAGACCGTCCTTAATCAGGCTATTCGAAAGCGCTTGGCCGACGATCGCTTTATATGATCAATTAGCGAGCATTTTGAGCCAACCATAAGTGGAATGGATCAAACGCTGGTGCTATTGGACCGATTCAACTAGTCTCTCCAATTGTTCGCCTCTGGTGATTTGCTCCCTCGAGGAAGCGAGAAAGAGGGAATGGACGATAAGTCGTTAGAACTACACATATTTCATCGTAGAAACCATAGCTGCATTAAGCAGAAGAAAACACCTTCCATTGGTGGATCTCTAACGACACAAAAATTTACACAAAACGCTTCCGTTGGAGGAACTCATTAAGATATAGTACAATCAAATGCACTCCGGTGTGGTGCCCTTATCAACATACAGTAGACTAAAAATGCGCTCCGGTGTGCTGCCCTTATCAGCATACAGCAGAATAAAAAAATATCACAGCACAGTCAAATGCGCTCCGGTGTGGTGCCCTTATCAACATACAGTAGAATAAAAGTGCGCTCCGGTGTGCTGCCCTTATCAACATCAGTAGAATAAAAATGCGCTCCGGCCTGGTGCCCTTATCAACATACAGCAGAATAGAAAAATATCACGGCACAATCAAATGCGCTCCGGTGTAGTGCCCTTATCAACATACAGTAGAATAAAAATGTGCTCCGGATTGGTGCCCTTATCAACATACAGTAGAATAAAAATGCGCTCCGGCCTGGTGCCCTTGTCAACATACAGCAGAACACAAAAATATCACGGCACAGTCAAATGGGCTCCGATGTGGTGCCCTTATCAACATACAGTAGAACAAAAAAAAATCTCACTGTGAGATTCCAATCAACATATGAGCGAAACGAATCGAAAGCAATTTCTGCGACCAGAAATTCTATTATTGACGAATAGCGTCCAATAGCGTCATCAACTCCCCATCGTTTCACATCATCATCATGTGTGTCCGTCCATTGGTGCACTCTTGCAACAGAAAAAAAAAACTCTAAAGCTTCGGATAGAACGCTGCAAAAGTTGACGCGATTATGAAATCGGTACATATGCAATAGATGTGACGCCTGATCATCGTCGTCACTCTCGACTTTTTGTTCTCGATCGGTTGCCGTCACAAATTCGCATATGGCATGCGTCGTATATAAGTGCACACCCGCATGTACATTACGGCATAACAAGCATGCACCATGCATAAACATACGATGTATGTGTCTCATGCATTCGATTAGAGACAGCCGTTGACCACCAACAATGATTCCTCGAGAGATAATTACTTCTTGTGTTCCATGCCGCATGCACTCTAAGTTTATGAACGTTCTTTTCATGTTATATCACATTTTATGATACATCTTATGTAGAAGATAGGAAATTTCGATATGGCTGATTTACAGCCAAACTGAACTGTTTAATAGAAGATCATACTATACGTATTTAATATATGTGAAGTGAAACGCGACCAACAGTAGCAAAAATGCATGAGATTATTAATACAAGCGAGTGGTAACGTTTGAAATAAAACTTTAAAAAAAAAGTATCTGTGATATGAGCGGGTGGCCATATGCACTCATAGCACAATGAACTTACGTATGTGTAATCGAATCTGTTATAGAAAAATGTATATATATGTTCTTACAGAGTCTAACAACTCGATCAACCAGCATGCATAATACGTAAGAAATGCGTATTTTATGATTGTCGCCTACAGTAAACCTAACAAATATATAACGTTCAGTCACACTATGATGGTCAAATTTCAACATTGCTTTTTTTCTTGCACTCTGCTTTACACATTTAACAACGTCAGTAGAGTTTCTAGAATTTGAAAGGGGACGAGAGTGGAGAAGGATGAGGGGGAGAAGGACCGACTTATAGATTAGGGCATCCCTCATGTGATCGCCACCCGAAAAGCTAGTTCGTCTAGCCAGTGATCGAGGGTTCTGGAGCGATATCGCTATAAGCAGCACATCCCATCATGTTTATACTTTCGTTTTCTACCGCCAAATCCCGAAACGCTTCTAGTATATGAGTATATTTTTGTGAATCAATCGCCAAAAAAAGCTTTTCTTCCGGGGAAGTCGTTCAGTAATTTAAAGTGCATCTTTTGTTTGGCAACTAGCAATAACAACTCCAAGGGGGGGGGGAACAGGGGGAGGTACTTAAGGATTGGGACTTAGGGACTCCGTCCGCTGAAAAAAAAACAGCAAAAGTAAAAAATTTCAGATCCAAAAAAAAATGGGCCAAATTATGAGCCTTGATTTTAAAAGGACATCGCAGTTTGCTTCACATTTTCAACTTTGCGTTCTTCTAATATTGGTTGTATTTGCAATCAGTAAATTTGCACTACCCAAAATAGTAAGCGAATAAACAGAATGATTACAAAATTAAGTAAAAAATAAATTAAAATTAGGTAAATAAGTTAAGTAGGTATTCCGGTAACCAAACTAAGTAGTTCATGAAGCGTACAAACATGAAAATGTTGGCTGGCTTTGTTTGATGTAAGGGCGGACGACTAAGAATGCCGAAAATAATTTCGTCTCAATTGAAGGGGATCATCTATCGTTTGTATATCCCTTCAAACTAGTCTATTATAATCGTTTAAATACTCTATAATACTCATTTTGATTCCGAAAATTTTGCGCTGTACTTCTTAAGCCATTTTTAATACCCCCCATACGATGATTGCAAAATCTCTTATTTCTCATAACATAGTTCTCCTTAGAAGAAATATAACTTAAAAAATAGTTCTCCTTAGAAGAAATATATCTTAAAAAATAGTTCTCCTTAGAAGAAATATATCTTAAAAAATTCCACGTGAATTCGCCACCTTAAATTTAATTTAATTGTTGATCATCAGGAGTTGGAAAGTGTTCTTATGTTGAATTCTTAGAAAATCTCCTCCTAGTTGAGAAATTATCGAACGCTAAATGCTTTTAAAAAAAACAAGCTCGAAAATAAGCTTAATCATCATTTACAAAGAGTAAACCAGAAGCGTGTTCAATGGAACATTCGTTCCTTTTCGGTCATTTACTCTTTATTACTGCATTGTTCGTTACTACATTACTAATATAGCCGTTACAATCAACGCATATACATACATACACGCATACGAAAATAACATCTACACGCAACGTACTCTTCTTGTAAATTTTAATCGTTCGAAATTTCAGCAGCCCAAAGTAGGTGAGGCAGACAACATATAGATATCACTGTGACGACTAAAATAGGATCGCACACTGTACATTAAAAGGTACCTTGCGCATGAATGTTACAGTGCGCATTCAATGTTCTCGATTTGTTACAGCTCCTCATTAATTACGAAATTAATTATCGAGATGAAAGAGTTGCCGATTGAAATTTATAGCAAAACATGAACGAAAAAAAATCAACGAATTAAATCGCTACCGAGAAGCGGAATGGGGTTCCTTATCGGGTGTGAGACAAGATGAAGCGTTCTTTTTTTTTAAATGGGGTGTTGCTCTTCCCACGAGCGTTTTGCAAAACTTTCAAAAGGTGCTTTCAAAGCATATTAAAGCGCTTTCCTTTTTCTTTTTTGATGTGCTTAGAAGAAAAGCGTAGCACCTCAAAATGCGTCGTTGTGCACCTTCGTGCATTATAAGTGTGATGTTCCTTTTGTTGTCCCGCCACCCATCTAATGTAACGTCTTTGTATAATACATACACATTTGCATACACTCTTGCCATACACAATCATCATAGGCCACTTGCCCATTAGCTTTTCATACTTCTGCATATACTTCAATAACAAAATATTTTAATCTTCAACATCGCTATGACCATACATACCGCAAGTCAGTTTACTGCGAAAGTATGACTCTCCATATATTATACTCGTTTATCGTTTGTATCTTGATTACCTACAATTCCGGTCGTTTGGATTTATTCGCCCCGTTCTGTTCTCCACCATCCCCGAACAATTTCGGATTATGTTCTCGCTGTTCTCTACCATTCCAGAATAGTTTTTCATTTAGTTAATGAGAGAAACACCGGATGAACCCATTTGCTGATTTTGAACGATCAGCCTTAAAAGATTCATATTTACCTATGTCCGGCAAGCATAGATAGTAGTTAATTTAAGTCCAGTAAGCGCATATGTTCTTCTCAAGGAAATCACTAAATCAGAACAAAGTCGAAAGCTGTGAATGAATCTGAACGTATACCAGTTACTGCTTGCAAGTGATCGGAATGTGAAGAAAGAACACATTTTTGTGCATGAGCTAACTGCCAAGTTCAAGGCAAAATACAGGATTTAAAGACAACATAAACAGTAGTATTCTGCGATAAATGACTTTCGGCCAAGGGGTGAGGGGNGGGTTGGGATAGGGTACGTGAGAGGACCGCATCATCGAGCAATTCGACGAGATGGACCTTGTCGGGTAGCATTTAACCGAAGGAGGCGGCGAAAATATCTACGAGCAAAAAATCGACGGATCGCTTCCGTTAGAGCTGCAGATGAAAGCCCAGCGAGGAAAAGGGATAGAGATCCCCTTAAAGCACTTATATATAGCAAAGAATAGCTTGAACAATTGAGATCGATTGGCGTTCGATCAATTATACGGTGGAGAGATAATGAGAGGGAGTGCTTATTGTCGTTATGAGACACAATAATATGTATGTAGTGGCGCCGTTGCAAAAAAAAAAATATTCTGACTCAGTGTTGTATGTGTGTCTGTGAGATGGCGTCCAAATAAAACCCAAATCAAGCAGACTGCTAACAAAAACTCTCATTTAGGAAACGACCTGCACTGGCATCAACGTGGAGCAACCAGTCATCAGCCGTGAGTACTTTCATAAATTCATTCCGTTCATAAGACCCGGAATCGTAGTCGAGAGAAGTAAAGCAGACCCGGAATTGTAGTCGAGAGAAGTAAAGCAGACCCGGAATCGTAGTCGAGAGAAGTAAGGCAGACCCGGAACTGTAGTCGAGAGAAGTAAAGCACGAACCTGTTTGTTTCCTTTATAAAATTAGTAGTACTACTTTGTTGACTACTGATGAAAGGAACCTACGAAGTGTTGACTTGTGGGCAGTCACGTTCTCAGAACGTTGGGCAGGCATATCGCTGAAGGATTGATAATATCGCTGAAGGATTGATGATTTGATTTGAGCCACAAAGCAACACGTGGAATTACGTAAAAACTCTTTATGTGCTCATATAGGATAGACACAGAGATAGCCATATAGGACAAATGCCGGTGATGTTGCAAATGGAAAACGCATCGTATGCGTGCGCGCATAGCGTCGTATTTCTACGCGTTTCCGACTTGCTACGGTCCCTAGCTTTTCTGAACGGAAACCTATGACAAACTAAAAACGCGGTTTGTTGACCGCAAAAGAATGTCAGCGACTTGAGGTCTACTGTTACCTAATGTTGGCAATAAAAAAAAGTTTACAAACCGGAAGTACAAATGCAGAAATTGCGTGGCGGATATGAGTGGAACTTGAAAACCGCAATCGTGTCATTTTTTGCCTTTATCCCATTACTCTTCTGCTCACTTACACGTCTTCCCGTCCCCCCCTCCTCCTCCTCCTTCCTCCTTGCCTCCTCTCCCCAACCTCATCCCTTTCCCCTCTCTTCCTCACTTCTTTCTGAGAAAATAATGATAAAAAACTATTTCAAAATGTACCCATCTAAATTCTCATCCAACATTCTACTTTTTTGTTGATGAAATGCAAACGATCAAGTATCGAGCTGGTAAAATTACCTAGTTATTATATTTTAAGAAATCCGTTTTTTTTCGCTTACGGCATATGGGGCCATAATATCGCGCATTGGCTCAACTGGTGATTGGTCATAATTTTTCGGCGATCGCATACGGTAATATTATGAGGAAAAGCCATAGATCATGAAGGCTATTAAAAGAGCGTATGTGTGCTTATGGGAGCGTGAACGTAATGGATGGTTGTTGGAGCTGGTGTCACGCTGCAATCACACCCTGATTACTTGTTGGCGTTCGACCCTTATCCTAAATGCGTTCAAATATGGCCATTCGATATTCCACTATTTATTATTTTCTACTACTTATTTATTTGTTTTTTCATTTAAAAAAAACACGATATCAATATGTATATTTCAAATCACTAAAGCCAAATTTGCCTGATCAGTATATTTTCTTTTTCTGCGACTCTCTTCTTTAATTCTTCTTTAAAAATCCATCTATCTATTGCTTACAACAGCTTTCATTGTCCATTGATAAATCCAAACGAAAATGATACTTAACGATGTTTGATTTATGATTTATAATAATCCGAAACGAAACGCTTTCGAAGAAGAGGAAAAACGGAAAAAAGTTGAGAAAACGGTAGCAAACCAAGAAAATTTCAATTGTATTAATTGAAAAATAATTACATTTTCATATCACCTTTTCCGCAATTAACGAGTTTTTAAACTTTCTCAATATTTTTCATCTGATCTACGTGGTTTTTTTCAAAAAAAAAACGAGGAAACAAAAAAAAGCCAAAAGAAAGAAGACTTGAGGAAATAGCAGATTTTCAATTAGTTTATTAATTAGTATAATTATTTTAAATTGAAAGATCAAAATGTCGAAATATTGGTGGCAAAATTTCGGAAACAAAGTCGATCAAGTAATTAATGTGTTTCTATTGGTGTACAAATGTCATACATCATTTAAATTTGTGCATAAATACGACAGATTATCAGCGTCAAAATCTCGCTTAGATAGTATGAAATACTCATCCCGAACATAACGAAATGCATCTCGATTGCAATGAGCATCTGTCATGTCGTCATCGTATACGACAAACGGCTAACTGCTATTGAATATCTAACAAGGAGAGGGGGGGAGGGTGGTTGGAGAGGGTAGGTGGAGAGAGAGCGTTGCCGTAATGCCAATTCTCTATAAGCTTTCATTTGAGCGCATTTGATGGAGAAGCGAATCGTTCCAATCAGAAATTTATCATCTGAATAATGTGCTCGATTATTGGCGTTCATTTCAATTGTCATCGAATTTTTAAGCAATCAAACGAATTGCCCATAGCGCATCGTTCGTTTGGATTTAGAAAACCGTTAGCATGCTTTAGAATTCAATAGTAGGAATTTAGATCGATCAACGATCAATGCGATCGTTGATCGATCTAAATCGTTGAACGAAATAAAATAGTAATAAGTAACTCTTTTTCCTCCTATATAAACTGTAATAATTCTGAAAACGGAAACTGTATAATACTGAAAACTGATCTCGGGTATAGGATTTATATTAGGTAAACGTGGCATTCGTCTTGATTTTGTCGAACAATTGATGAGAAAAAAATGTGAAAAAATTTTACGGAAATTTTTTTCATGATTAAATTATGGCGCTAAAAAAAAGTATAGGTCTTTATATTGGTCAGTTTATTTACCGTTTCAACAATGTACAAATGTCAAACATACATCTTTTAAATGAATCAACGCTTTGATGAATGTTCATTTTTTTTTTAAATTTTTCGATGATCATTTCACCTTTAGCAGTTTTCCTTTGTTCCTTTCTGGTTTTTTTCCCCTACAATCACTTCCTCTTCACTCTTCTCCACTTGTTCGTTAATCCTCTTCCACTCCTTGCACCTCTCTCCACCGCCTATCGATTATTCACCATTGTACTTCTGATATATTACTGTTACCTCTGCGAATAGTTTTTTGTTTTCGAAACCAACGTTCAATATCTTTCGCCATTTCTCATCTCATCTATTGTTGCATACCTCACCCTATATCATGCGTATCCAAATAATCCAAATAAGTGTGAGGTATATATCAAAAAAAAAAACGGAAACTGTTTTAGTGAACCGAACGAAAAAGCATAACCCTTAAACGTAGAAGATAAATAGCGAACTGAATGACATATAAATGCTTAGCACCTGCTTCAAAAGCAACCGAATCAGCATCTCAAGGGTATCGCTAATGCTTTTTGTTTGCGTCGTTCGTTCATTTTTAGCAACTCAAATCAATTCATAAAGCGGCGCGTATCCAACAAAAAGATCTCCTCTCTTCGACGCCAATGAATGCGCATTTGCATAGCAAAATCCGTTCACATAAAAGCGCTTAGATATCTCTTCGCAACGAATCATCCAGTATTTTGTTCTTAATGAACGCATAAAACAGAAATGAGTGAACGAAAATTAAAAGGTCACAACTCGCTTTACTACTTATAACTTACTACTTATATATATATAACATATAAGTTACTACTTAGAAGTTTATATAAATTGCTACATATATATATGTATATATACATATGTATGTATATGTACATAACATATAACTTATTACCCATAAGTTAGTTGTAAGTCAAGTCATAAGTTAATATCTCTGTTTTTTTAATGCTCGAAGTTATCCTTAACCACCTCTATATAAATTTTTGTTTAGCCTCTTAAAAGACCTATATTTGTGTTTATCAAACTGGTGCCGTTTATAATATGAAAATGAGCATTATTTTCAACGAAACTAGGAAGTAGTTTTGGGAACTCACACCATTAAACAGTCAAAATTTCTATAGCGTTCGCTAATACAATTAAAGTGGTAGGATAGCCAAAGATCCTAAGGTGAACAGGGGAAGTGTTGTTGGTTAGAATGACTCAAAGAGTGTGAAGGTGATCGGGAACGAGTTTGAAGTTTTTTGCAATAAGAAGCAAATTACTTTGAAAAGTAACTTCGTTGGTGACCTCTCAGAAAAAAATTGTTAAAGAGGTACCTTTACTGACAATTTATTAGAACTATATTTAGAACTTTTAAGTTTCCAATATTTTATTGCAACGGAAATACACTAAAAAAAACTGGCCCCACTAACATCAAACAGAAAAGTGGAAAAAGGAGAGGAACGGGGGGTAACCTGAAATGTATGTCGTCAGCATAATGATACCCTCCTACCCTATTTACATCCTCCTCCCCCTACAATGCAAAAGAGCTTTTGGAAGGTGTGAATTTTATCCGCTTTCTGGATTCCAACACTGACCATCTACACTATCGTGATTAAATTCATAAGCAAATCATAAAGCAAATCTAATGTTCTCCTCTTTTTCCGTCAGTGAACGCCTTTCACATTGTACAGCGATCACCAAGTTGATAGTAATAATAGCAAGTTTTAACTTGATAGCAATGATAGCAAGCTCGATCTCTATGCCGGTAAGTAGCGGTTGCCCATTAACAAACCACTCAACAACCATTGTTGGATTGTTTACCGGTGTTACCTGCAATTTAATTATTCTTCAACTATCAAGATCTTCCGAACGTTTTTTTTTTCAAGAACTGCGTCAAATTTTTGAACTGCGTCGACGATATCCCTACGCGCAGGAAGGCGCAGACGACAGCGAAAGGAATCCAATCATAATATATGCAAAAGGTCGAATGTAAATTGGCACAAAGTCCAATTATGATGAAAGTCTAATTATTTTCCAAATCTGAAGCTTCTACCCACAGAACTGGCCATATGCAGCATCTCTTTGCATTTCTCCATGGTTGACCAAAATGTTGCATGCTATCTTAACAGTGCCGTCTGATTGAGGAACTGCACTCATGAAACTCAGCTAAAACTATACTTTCTTTCGACAAAACATTACTTGCTATTTAAGGCAGTAATACTAGTAATATGTTGGGAACTAATGATTTCGACGCTTATTGTGAAGTCAAAGATAAATATTTTGAATCGCCGCAATATGGTTCAACTCATATATATAGCAAAAAAACGTTTCTTAAAAATTCAAATATTTCCGAGTCTCAGCGCGATCAATCGGTCTATCGTAACAGAAACATCCAATTGGATGAAAAGAAAAGCAAATATTACCACCAACAACGAAAACAAAACGACCAAAACCTTTGATGCAAGATGGATATCTTCGTGCTCGTTCAGTTCCTTATCACTCAAATCGCCGATGAAGTTTGGCGGATTGTCGCATTCACGATCTGCTGGGTATTCCAAAGGTTTCATCCTATCTTGTTCCAACTCTCGTACCCTTTTAAGTCCTTCAAAATATTTAAGTACGGTATTCTCCTCAAATAATGCACCTGACAGCTGCTATACAGTTCGCGTCTTGTTTTCCTAGACCGATGGGGAGGGTTGGCCATAGCAATCGAGCGAAAAAAAAGGAGGGAGGGCTTTAGGAAAAAATATGGCATACGAATAATTTATAGCCAAAAAAATCGCTATAAACTAATATCAAAACAGCTCTGTCCAATTCATCTGTCTACATCTAAAAAGCATTCCCAAACTGACAAAGCAAAATCCTGATTCCGAAAGTTTAGTCAGGAACTGTCATTGCTTTTCATTACTGAATACAACTCCTCGGCAAACGCAACTGCAAAACTGTTTGCAGTATAAAAATAACTCATCATTCGTTTGCTTTTCTTAAGAAAAAGCCCCTCTAGCTCACTTCACTAGACTGCCTGATGCAGGATTTATTACAACAACAGCAACGAATGAGGATTACGATATAAGGAGATTATGTACAAATCAGATAATAATACCTTCTGGATGATGTGGATCGAGACAAAGAGTCTTCTTTGAGTTCACGATCAGTTCAACGTTAGACTGCACTTCACCAAGCTCATTTCGAGCAACCAACGTATAGGTGCTGGAATCTTCTGGATACGCGTAAAGAATATCGAGCGCTACGTAACCGAAATCGAACATCGGGCGGGAACGGTGTGCTGCAGCAAGTGGTGCCCCATTGTGGTACCTAAAATTGCACATTTTGCAAGTACCTCTAGCGGAATTGGTTTTCGAGGGCAAAAAATTCTGTACCAAATCAAGCGAAGCGAGTCAAGGAGTTTCGAACTTTGATGGCCAAAACGCATGGAAAATTTCTAGAGAGATGAATGAAGCAAGTCGGGGAAAAAAATTCTGATGGTGGTCGCTTAACGGATTCCAGGGTAACATCGGCGTCCACTTTATGAGAAGCTTGGTGTTATGTCTGCTCCCTGATCAACCATCCCAGGGCGCCAAGTAACAGAAGGAAAAGATTCACAATCACCCCACCCCTTTCCCTTTTATATATATTGCGGACGACCTTCCCAACAACGCAGTCCGACCCACGAGATTTTTCTCACCATCGCTTTGTCGGTTTAACTCCCTAAGCTGCCCGTCCTCAATTCAACCCTTACAGTTGATATTTCTTGGAAATATCAGTTGGTTTTATACAGCATAAAACTTCACCTTCTATAAAAACTTTCAAACTACACCTGAGCGTTATCTAGCACTGCAGTCGCAAAGATTAATTCTTTTTTAAAAAGTCCAGATATGTGCTAAAGAAGTGGAATATGTGTATATAATACAATATTAAACACGATTGCGCTCCAACGCTCTAACTAACCATTCGACAGTCATTTTGACATCGCTAGCTGGCTGGATCCTCGCTTCGAAATGCACTGGTTCATTTTCGTTTACTTCAATGCGATTGGCTAGTTGACCCGCGAATCGCGGTGGTTCCATGCTACTGAACTATTCTGGGCGATCGACCTCCTGCGGGCCAATATGCACCTACAAACGCAAATGCTTATACGAATGCGATTTGGATGTATTCGTCGAACAGCAACGGCCACTTCACTGGCAACGCTATTTGGCATATTGTTTAATAAAGTGTGGAACTGCGTATCCACACGAGCAACGTGCCAACCGTCACATCTAAGAGTGAAATCATTGTTTTTACCGCCTTTTGACTTCAAGATTAAAACCGCCCAGTCATCCATTTCATACAGCAACCACTCCCGTCCTGCCGGCACTTCCTGTATGCAAGAAGAGGAGGGAAGCGAGAAGACGGGGGGGGGGGGCGGGGGGGGGGGGGGGGGGGGAAGGTGGGAGATGGAGGAGCTGAAGTTGCAGATTGCAAAAAATCTTGCTATTCGGTGGATCAGTGGCTACAAATTCCAGTTCAGTTTTCCCTACACACAATTTCCTCCGTTTTCGACTTGTAACTTTTGCCCTTAGGCATTATTAGTAGAAAACTTCGGAGATTACGAAACATTAAATAGAAACAATCGCCATAAAAACTGCCAAATCGAATATTAGAAAAATATTACACGAGAGAACTTAGATGAGTCTTACATTTCCGGAACGGTGAGACAAATGAGGCTCTTCCTTAAACTTGTTGAGTTGGAGGGTAAGGATAATTTGGCTGGAGTATAAGAAGAGCGGGGATGCAAAGGCTAGATAGGGATTACAGAAAGGTAGCAGAGAGAACTTCAAAAAGAAAGCAATACACCCCCCCCCCCCCCCCCCTTCACTCCTTCTCCATCAAACCTCATCCGCATTTAATCCGCATTTACGACAGCGTTGCAAAGCCGAATGAGCTAAGCAGCTCGCTCAGTGTTGCCGAAACGCTTTTTGCGTGCTCTCGTCTTCTTGCGGCGAAAGGCAAAAGTTGCGAATGGTTGAAAGCGTAAAGATTTGCGAGCGATCATAAAATATGGTGCTGCATCGTTGATGTGTAACACAGCCAATACCAAATTGCTCATTTCTTGCTTCGACCATCTCGCCCATCATAAAACTTCGCTTCCACTCTCGTTGCCCTTCTTTAATTCCCGTTCAACTGAAACTAGCAAAATATCGATGTTGAGAGCTCAACCATATGGGATAATTTCGAAAGTTTTTTTAAAATTCTTTTAATATGGGACAGAATTTTCGAATATGGGACAAAAATTCGAACTAAATTAAAAATCGCAAAATTTTCTTTTCATTTCATGCTACTGAATGTGCTTTCCTATTTTCTTTTAAAATCTCAACTTACAAATTATTATAATTCCCATTGAGCATATAATAATACAAGTAATACAATATATACTCTCTAGCGTATGCAGTTTAAGCGCACCAGAAACATCTTTGCATGTCACGACTTTGTGATCAGTTTTAAGAATTTTCCACACTTTTCAACGCTCGACATCATCACTCATAAATAATTAGCGGGCAAAAATCTGGAAAATCAATCTGAACCTGAAAAATTTACTTTCAGCAAACGCTTGGAACGCATTTGAATGTGGAAGTAGTTATGCTCCTAGTATGTTGAGAAGTAGGTTTAATTGTTTTTTTGTTGTTAATAAAACGACTTGGAGATCCCTGAAGACAACAGTTGGCTTGCAAGGCTATTACCTTACCATGCTTTAGAAACGATGATTTAGTCTTCAATGAAAGCTAAGCCCTCAATAAAAGTTTCCTTTCAATAGATGTCACCGTCTTTCAGCCTTCTACTTTTACAATTCAGAGGTCTGTATACTTCGTAGATTTCTCTGCTCTTCGAAACAACCATATGCATCTCAAGGAATCAAAAATTCGCTGTAATTTGATCACATCAAAATGACCTCTAACTGTTTTGTACTGTCGACCTTCTAAAATAGGAACCCCCATATACTCCTGCTGGAAATCTTGCTAGCTTGCTAGCTTCAACAATAAACCGCTTTATTTAGGGCTTTACACAAAAGAATGCTGATGATTGCTTCAGCAATATTTTGGAAGAAAAAAAAAGCCCTTCAAGTTCACAGTGTGAGTGAAAATGAGCATTTATAGTAACTGTTATGCTATCTTAAAACATGTCGAATTGTGTGCAATTGTGGTACTAATCACGTACTGTAGTAAAGCGTATCCCCTCTTTACCGGTGAACACTTCTTATGGAGCACAAAATGACTTTGAGATATGAACCCGTTTGACTAGTGTCCAAGTATTCAATTGTAAAACAAACTTTATCAGACAGATCAGACAGGCGATAGACAGCAGACAGACACTATCTTAGATTGACAAATGGCTATACAGAAGAATTACGCAACAAAATGTTACGATAACCTATGTTGACCTTACATGATTCATATCTACTTACTGTTTTGGTGACTATCAAAGTGTTACAAAACCAAACAATCATAAGCAGCCAATAGCAGCTTTTGGTTAGCATTTTATGGGCAAAAATTTATGAGCCAATTCAACTCAATGGTAAAGGCGTAATGTTTAAGATGTCTTTCGGGCTTTTTTTTTTTGATCATTAAATGTGTTCCCTACAGTAGTATATTGCAACATGCTGATCATTCGGTTAATTTTGTTTGAAATTGATGTTTATGCGCTTTTTTTTTCGTGTGTGTGTCATTCAAATGTTATTGTGAAGGGCAAAAGAAAAGCAATTGTGCTGTTTGGAATTCCCATCTATAAGAAAATTTTATTACGCCTTTTTTGTTGCGACCGAATACCGCCCTCGACACTATTACGCTGCAAAATACAAAGCCACCGTTCTTCACTTTTATGATCATTCGGTCGATTGAATGCATTTCGATGTGCACCACTAGGTGAACGCATAAACACACATACACACATACACATACAAATACATACACAGACACATACACACATATACACACACAGACACATACACACACACATATACAAAATAACAACTCCCCTAACCAACGATTGTTGACCATTATCACTAACAACAAATCACACACATGATTACTATATATAGAGATGACGGTTGTTCCAATTAGCGCTGCATTCTTATTCTTGTTCTTGTTCTTACCATTCGGGCTTTCAGTGCGATGTCTCGATGTTACTGAGGCAATCGCACGCCAAGCAACAGCCATCCCTTTCCCTGTTTTAGCTAGTTATTAATACCACCCTCTAGCTGTTCTTATTTCTTTTCTTGTAAAATTAGCTATGTTCTTTAAATTCTTATTCTTGTTTGTTAAAGTTAACTACTGTTCTTTTTACAATTCCTAAAAATTGCTGTGCAAGGTTTGCTTAAGAGGAAAATGAATTTGAGGTATATTATGGACATATTGGATTCTATTTTTGTATAATTCTATTGTATTTGAATTCGCTCTTCACGAATTTGTCGACTTCTTTTTGGATCACGATCTCAAGAGTTCAGAAAAAGTCGCTAAATTCGATCTTACTTCCTTTAGACGATTTTTATCAGGGCAAATGACTTGGGGCTAAAAGTTATGATATATTTGATTTCGACGTTCTCATTAACTATGAGAAATTTACTAATTAGTCGATTTTGGGTGAATATACTACGGCGTAAATATTGGGGGAATTGCATGAATTTGTACGACAGAAGATATAGTGCTGCAAAATTTTACCAATGATCCTCATAGCAGTAACAAACAAATGTATGAATCAAACAATTTTCGATTCTCATCGCAGATAAAATTATCGAAATAGTTATTTCAAAACCTTTAATGCAATCTTAACTCTCCTCCCGTTCGTTCCTCCCCCTCTCCTTCGTCCACCCTCCTATTCGCCACTTCTGTACTGACAACAACTTATCACATATAGATCTTTACTGCACGCACACACAGAGATCAACCAGGCGTTGAGAGCGAATAAAAGTGGTACTGGACGAACTNAGGTGCAAAGAAGTGATTCGTATGAGATTCCTCTAGCTCATTTTTCTAGACCTTTCACCTCTACAAAAACAATTACGCAGGAATGAGTAATTATACGAGTGGTACTGATTGTATTATAAAATAGCATTCAGTGAAGCACAACTAAACCGAAGGGATCTAGTGAAAAAAAAAGATCAAGCAGAAGAAGATAATGAAGATAGGAAGTTGAAGTAAAGGACTGGTTAACGGGGGAAAGGAATATGAGTTGACTAAACAAAGCGTACCTAGATGACCTCGAATTTATAACGATTCAAATGCGGCTCAAACGATGTGTATCGATGTGTAGAAATGTGCAACGCTCTTAAAGCGCACAGCATGTCCTACCTATACAAGGGATTGATTTATGAGCATTGATCAACGCGCTTTGATGGAACTCCTCTTTAAGCCAACAATAACTTCTTCTTCCCCATCCCCCTCCCCCTTCCCCCCCCCCCCCTCCCTCCAAAAAAAAATTACTCATTAAATTCACTCATATTTTGTCTTTCAAAAATACCGCTATTGTATCCGACCAGCGATTGGGAAAAAGGTCAATGACAGATTCGTTTTAATGGTATTGCATACCGAAAAATTATAGACGCTGAATTTTGCCGAAATTGTAGTCGTAATGGCGATCAGTTTTGCTGCACTTCAAAAGAATCGCTCTTTGAGAGCCGAATTCATTGCGTTTATATGAGAAACAAAGAAAACGGATCTATGAGCAATGAGAACTGAGAAAAAAGAAGTGATAAAGAGATAGCATCAATAAAGAAAAATTTTCATTTAAAAGATAACAAAAAATTACTTATAAACTTGTTGCGAAAAAAAAAGAAACTAGAAGAGTAATTAAGAGTAATGTTCATATATTTTATACTCTGGCCATTAATATACTCGGATATACTTTGATTAAAACCTCAGGGATCTGTATAACTCAATAAGTCAATGTCTTGTAATCAGCACAGATAAGCGTAGAACTCTCATAATTAATGAGGATTACGAAATATGGTAGCTAATATAAGCTATGAAAGCAATACTATTTAAGTTGAAAGGAATTTTTGCCTATCGCATCACAAATAATCAAATTTTCCCACACACATCATCGACTCCATTCAAACAGCAAGATGAAGCATGAGCGCTGTTGCTGTGGCAAATAAATGTATCATTATTTGCGTTGAGATTATTAAAGGATTATTGAAAATGAATTCGATGGATTTCAAAAATGAAATCGTGCTTGATCGTTTCAAGACAGATATTTGTTAATAACAGCGCACTTTTCCAAGTTTTGTTCCTTTCATCTTTAAAAAATCTTTCAGCAGTTTTTGTGCGCTGAATGGCGAAGCCGTCGACAAATTTGTCGGTAATATTCAGCCGCCATAAATTTCGACAAATAATCTACCAAATGGCCAGTATTGACAATAATTACTTGAATTGTTCATTTAGAAGAGCCAGCGGAGACCAGAACTGAACATGCATTTTATGGATATAATACCAGAAGACCGAGTTCAAATGCAAGGACTCGGATGTCCCTCCTCTCCCCTCCC